>CM035410.1:75037520-75387520 GCA_020310875.1 Ceratopteris richardii
ATAAAGTTAAACTATCAAGTGGTTCAGTCAACAAAACATTAATCTAAGTTTTATTTATTTATAAACTTTGCAAAGATCATTATGAAACAAAATTCTTCTTCATTCACTCAAAAGCAGGTTTCTTCATATACATGCGTTTACATATAGGCAATCAAAACTATCAAAGAAATCAAATAAATCTACTCATACAGACATCCGTTTTGTTTGCCCAATTTTATTTGCTAGATGTGTTTTCCACAACTAGATTTCTTCATTTTTGTCTTCATACAAGTATGATGTGAAATCTTAATGTACATAATGATTATAAATACCCTCTTGTGGTGAAAGAAGTTATAAGTTCCATTCATCATATATATTTTTTTCTATTTTTCTATTTTTCCATTCACAACTTTTTTGTTTTGAAGGGGAAAGGCTTAACCCCTTAATCCGAGCTAAGGTTCTAGATGCATGTATAAGAAAGACCTAAGATCTCACAGACAATGATCATGCATCTATATGCTCCTACATATACAATTACTTCCATTATTTGAAATGAACTACAAATCCTTCTATCCATATCAAATCCCCACTCAATCTATAAACTTAGAAACATAAATCATGCTTGTATTCCTATTGTTATTAAATAGATTACTTCATAATTTGATAATTCTCATCCTAATTTTATGATTATATTTAGTATGAATGCAAGTGATAAAAACCACAAGAATTTAAAACATAGATAAATACAACCTAAAATTAGCTGCATCTTCAATCTTCTTTAACTTCACTCATCATAAAACGACAATTTGATCATCTTCAAAGTCTTGCTAAAAATCATCAACATCTAGATTCACAAGTAAAATTAGTTTTATAACCATACATTTTTCTTCATCCTACAAAAGAGAATCCATATTAAGAAAAAGAAACCATGCATAAATCATTCATTTTCTTCATCATACATTACTTTATAATTTTCATCATTCCTTTGTTTAAACAACTTAATCCTTTTGCCCGCAATTAAGTTCTTGCGAGGTGTTCCATGCAATTCACGTAAAGCATATGTTCCATTGTCATAAACTTTGAGCACCATGTAAGGCCCAAACCAATGCTATTTTAACTTCCTATATGCATCATACTGAGAATCAAATGTACTATCATAAATTAAATCCCAATCATCAATTTGTATTGGCTTTGGCCTTAACCTATGTGACTTATTAAAATATTTCTTATTCTTAATTTTAGATTGTTTCAATTTATCTATAGGTTCCTCTATCCTTTAATTTCCTTGCTCAAGTTCTTTAATTCTTAGAGCTAAAAGACCTTTCATAGATAGATTATCATGCCATGGAAGAGTAGACCAAGTAACTATTTGTATATGAAAAAGAAAAATAGGTTTCTGGCAATACATCAACTCTGTTGGCATATGCCCCATTGTTCTAGTATAGGTCATTCTATCATCCCATAATGCAGATGGTAGAAATTTTGGCCAATTCTTAGGATCACCATTCCAAGCTTTAGAAATCGCCTTAATAATTGGAGAATGCATTCTTTCCATTTTCCCATTAGCATCAGGGTTATAAGTAGTGGTAAGAGCTAAATGAATTCCATGCCTAACAAAGAAATATCTAGCTTCCTAAGCATTCATGCCTATCAGCCACTACTTTCTCAACATAACCAAATCTCCAAATTACATCTTCAAGCTGAGAAATTTACATACATTGAATGTTGTTTTAGATCGTAGGGCTCATCCTTCTACATGGTTTGTAAGGTCTTTGCATGCAAGAACTATATACCTCATTTTATATTTACCTTTGGGCATGGTTACTAGGTCAACTACCCACTTATAATGTGTACATGGTGGATAGGTAGGGTGTAAGGAATCACTATGCTTCAGTGATGAATGTATTGGACATATGTCACAAGAATTCACATAGTCCTTTACATTACATAGATGCTTGGCCACCAATAACTTTCTCTAATCTTCTCATAAGTAGCCACAAATCCTTTATGTCCATCCCATAAATTATCATGCATACTTTTCATGACTTGCAAATTGAAGATGCTTAGTTCCCAGTACTCTTTGTGGAAATTTAATCTTTACCCTTGCATGTCTCCAAATGAATCAATCTTTTAAGAAAAAATTGAAAGCTCTTTTTCTAGTATTCCTAAATCTATTTGAAGATCATGTAGGTAATCTAATCAAAGTACTAAGATACCTTCCAAGATCTTGCCACTCTCCTTCATATTCATCAATATTAATTTGTTCATACACATATGCTTGTGAATCATAATTAATTGCATTCTTATCTAATTCTACTTCTTCATCTACATCATACCTAGCTCTAGAAAGCATATCAGCAAAACATAGCAATATCGGGTGATGAACAATTTGTTATCATTCCTATCAGTGGTAAGTAATCTGTCTCTACAATTACGTTTGTTCCTATAAAATATTATTTATCAGTCTTTAATGTGGTGACTAAACCCTAGAGTTCTCGTTTAATTTGAGGATAATTTCTTTGAGTCTCATGTAATATTTTAGCTCCAAATCTAAGGGCATATCTTTTTCCCTCTTTGTTTTCTTGACCAATAACCCATCCTATGCCTATGGGACTCCTATCGATAGTCAAGATAATGGATTTTTTATTAGAATAATCCACACATTTTAACATAGGAGCATCAAGAAGTAATTTATTTAATTTCCCCATAGCTTTTGAGTGCTCTTCTGTCCATAGAAACTTTAGATTCTTTCTTAGCAATGCATATAAATAGTTAGCAACATGTGCATAGTGAGGAATCCAAATTGAATAAAACACTTGAAAGCACGAAGAAATTGTCTCGCTTCACTAATATTGCTACATGTCTCATAAATCTTTTTAATGGCATCCACCTTAGGTGGGTATGGTTTCCAACATTAATGTCTGCATAAATGACCAACTATAAGAACCTCATTAACACCAAACATAGACTTCCCAATTGAAAATGTAAGACCAACCTCTTCAAATGTCTTAGAAATCCGCTCACAATCAGAGATATGGTTTACAAAAAAATATCTAGAGCCAAAAGAATTTAGAGTTTCATCTTTTGCATTTTTGTCACATCCTTTAATAGGTATATCATCTATAAATGACATAGTTGCATTAGGAATGAAGTCATGTAAAACAGAATTCATGGCATTCATCATATGTGCTACTGAATTAGTAGCTTTGTGTGGCAAAGTGCACATGCGGACTAAGCTTAAAGGAGTTTTCATAAACATGATATCCATACTTTTAATAGCAAGTTGAAATTGATAATAGCCAAAATATAAATCTCCCATTGAGTAGATAGCATGACTCACAAATGCTTTAGCAAATTCTCCTACAATGGGGCCAATGCCTACACTCCTAATAGTAACCTTATTCATGGGTTGTAACTCTTGTATAAATCGTAATTTGCCATTTTTCTTAGGGACTGTAGACCACCTATTTGAGTAAGGTGTAGATGATGGCTCAAGAATCCTCATGTGAATCTTTTCCTTAAGTAGCCTCATTAGCCTAGAGAAATGAGATTTTGGGACATGTATAGGACATAGATTCCATGGGATATGAGGCACAATAAAGATAATCATTAGAGGTACTATTTGTAGGTCTGCATAGCCTATCTCATGGGAATGTAATGAGAAATCCTTTCCATGATTTCTAATCACTCTTTGGAATAATTCACGTTCAGTAGGTAACAAAAAACTATCATCATTTTCTAGTTTGATTAGTTTTAAAGTTTTATATGTGAATGTATGACCAATATTTGTACGCTCTCATAAATAAGTATCTTTTGAGACCCATCTAAATTTCTTTCACTCCCTTTTTGGTAAAGGTTGGGCAATAGGTTTATTTTTATATCAACAATTTTATATTTCATGTCGACTTTAGCTTCATTACTAACGTAATTCATAAAAAATAATTTCATGTTTTTCAATCAAATTTAAATACAAAAATCTAAAAGTTTCTTTTTCATGTAAAATATTTTGAAGTACCCCAAGTATTGAAAATGTGAGTGAAATTTCAATAACATGTTCAATATTTTCATAAGAAGAAATGTATCCTTTTTGTTTATAAAAAAATTCATAATGTTTTATAATTTGCCTGGGCTCGTCGAGCGTTTGTTTGGTCTGGCGAAGCTTACTTATCCTACAGTTTAGGTGCTCTTTTAATTTTTGAATTCTTTAGGGATTTTTTTATAATGAATGAATTGTAGATAAGATGAAGGGAAATATAATGCAAAAATATCTAAAGTATTTAGAGATGGGTGTGAGACATCAATCCAAGGACCACCATGTCACGAGGAAGGAGATAAGGAAGAGAGCTCACACACACACTCTCACTCTCAAGGAGAAGCACACACACAGATTGAGGCAAGGAAGAATGATCTTCTTCTTCTTCTTCTATTACATAAAAGGAGGTACAAGAATGACCTAAAAAACAAGAATACAACAAGTGGAATATATAAAGATCAGTACATAAGAAAAAACCTAATATCCACAAATGAGTGAGCTGGCAAGAAACAAATGTGCCATCACTCTCGGTAGATAAATCTAATAAATCTCAATGAAGTATCCCTGACATATATCAGTATGACCACTACACATGTCAGAGAAACGAAAAACTGGTACCTGTCATCCTGCATCATCACATGTTGAGCTTAATATCTCAACACTCCCTCTTAAGCTCAACACCATATCCTGTAATACAAGCATCTCTTGAAACTTATTTAACTTCTCAGCTCCAAGTGCTTTGGTGAAAATATCAGCAACCTTCTCATCTGTTCTCACATAAACAAGATCAATATCACCTGCTAATACCTTATCTCTGATGAAGTGATAATGTACCTTGATATGCTTTGTTCTAGCATGGAGAATAGGGTTCCGTGCTAACTGTATGCTGCTAAGATTATCACAATAGATAGTGATAGGCTTTTGCACTTCCACACCTAAATCTGCAAGTAACATCTCTAGCCATGATGCCTCACATGCTGCCATTGCAACACCTCTATACTCAGCCTCTGTACTCGACAAAGCAACAGTGGGTTGCTTCTTGCTACTCCATGTAATAGCTACACCTCCAAGTGAGAAAAGAAAGCCACTAGTAGATCTTCTATCTGGAATACTACCAGCCCAATCTGCACCGGTGTATCCATGAACCTGCAACTCCACACCAGCTTCATAAAACAATGCATAATCCAAAGTAGCACTCACATAACGTAGAGTGCGCCTCAGAGCATCCAAATGTGGCTTCCTGGGAACCTACATAAACTGACTTTCAAGTCCGACAGTATAACTTAGATCACGCCTTGTAATTGTGAGATATATGACTTCCCACAATTTTCCTGTACATAGCATTTTCCAATGCTTCACCTGATGTAGTATCCAATTTCAAATTTTGATCTAATGGCATAGAAACTGTCTTACAATCAGCCATACCATACTTTTGTAGCATATTCAAGGCATATTGCCTTTGCGACATCCATATACCTGTTTCTATATGTATAAACTCAATGCCCAAGAAATAGCATAGCACACCAAGATCTTTCATGTCGAATTCCTGCATAAGAAGTTTCTTTACCTCTTGATGCTTTCTTCATTATCACCACCTACAATCAGGTCATCAACATAAATAGCCACAATTGTGATGCCATCATCAGCCTTCCTTGCATATAGTGAGTGATCTGCATCACACATAGAGAACCCAATGCTGGTTAAGTAATCAACAATCCTTGCATGCCATGCACGAGGGGATTGCTTCAGCCTATACAAAGCCTTTTGCAACTTGCAAACATATTCTGGATGTTTTGAATCTTCATATCCTTGTGGCTGGTCCATATATACTTCTTCCTGTAACTCACCATGTAGGAAAGCATTCTTCACATCCATCTAATGCAAATTCCATCCTTTTGCTGTAGCTAATGCAACAAGTGTTCTGACAGTAGACATTTTAGCTACAGGGCTGAATGTTTCCTCATAATCAATGCCATATGTTTGTGCATACCCTTTAGCTACCAATCATGCTTTATACGTGCTTATGCTACCATCAGCATTATGCTTTACCTTGTAAACCCATTTGCAGCCTATGGATTTCTTTCCTTGTGGCAATGGAACCAGCTTCCATGTATCATTTCCATAAAGTGTAGCCATCTCCACATCCATAGCTTTTTCCCAATTTGCATTACCAATTGCATCTTCAAAACAAGAAGGTTCAGCATCTTGTATTACCTTTGTCATGTAGGCACAATGGCGAGCCATGTAACTATCATATGTCAATCGTTGCACTGAATTACGCATCCTCCCAGATCTTCTTGGTCCTGGGTCACTTCTTCTTGTATCATCTGCATGTGCCCTTCTTACTCCTGGAGTCTTCATAGAGGGCAATCCAAGTTCCTCATCAATACTCTTTTCTGAACCACTTGAATCTCCATCAACATCTTCAAAACCTGCACCTGTTTTACTACCAGCAGAAAGCTTTTCTTTACCTTTCTTGGATGTATTTGATGAATTCGCTGGACTGAAATTTCCACGTAATCTTCCACTCCATGGATTTGAGTTGGAACTATTGCTTGGTGATGCATCCGGTCCACTCAAAACTTGAGATTCTGCACTAGATTTTTCAGCATTTTGTTTGTCATTTGGTTCAAGATTCAGTCCTTCTTTGGCATCTGCATAGAAGCTTGACATTTCATCAAATACCACATCTCTGCTCACCTTCACCTGTCGTGTGAGTGGGTTATACCATTTGTACCCCTTTTGCTCAAGGGAATATCCAATGAAGACACATTTTTCTGCTTTCGGATCAAGCTTTGTCCTCAACTCATCTGGAACATGTACATATGCAATACAGCCAAAAACTTTCAGAAGTGATAAGTTTGGCTTTTTACCTGTAAACTTCTCTTCAGGTGTAACTTGATGTACAACAGCAGTCGGAGTTTTGTTCATGATGTATACAGCAGTATGCACAGCTTCTGCCCAATAACAATGAGGCATATTCTTCTCAGCCATCAAGGCTCTTGCTATTTCTGCAATATGTCTATTTTGCCGTTCAGCAACACCATTCTGTTGTGGTGTGTACCTGCATGAAAACTAATGCCGAATTCCATGATTTTTTAGAAAACTGTTGAACTCATTTGACATGTATTCACCTCCTCCATCAGATCTTAATGTTTGAATGTACTTCCTATCTGCTTTTCCACCATAGCTTTAAAATTCTGGAAGTGAGTGAACACCTCGCTCTTCTCTTTCATGAAATATACCCATACTTTGCGTGTATGATCATCAATGAAGGTAACATAAAACCTGCAACTGCCCATAGATGTGGTCTTTGCTGGACCCCAAACATTTGTATGTACTACTTCTAGTACATTCTCACTAACATGCTTGTCATGTGGAAATGATGCTCTTGACTGTTTACCAAATTGACATGCTGCACATACCTTTTGCATTTCTGCAACTTTGAAATTTGGTATTCCATGGACAATCTCCTTTGACTGCATCATTTTCAGCCTTTACAGGTTTGCATGTCCAATCTGTTTGTGCCATATCTCTATATATGCAATAACTCCTGCACCTTTTGCAAACATGGCTGCATTCATTTCAGGAATCTTCACATTTAAGGTGAACATCTCCTTTGGCAACCAATTGTCCATCCTGCTTGTACTCTTCTACATATAATCCATTAGCATTGAACCTGACTTGTAATCCCTGGTCAACCATTTGTCCAACAGAAACCAGATTGTTTATTATATTTGGAACATGCAACACATCAGCAAGATGTTTTACCTTCCCGTCCTCCATAGACAATGCTATGTTTCTTGTATGCTCAATAGGATACGATGTATCATCACCTGTTTCAACATATCCAGGAACTGGCATTTTCTGCAAACTACTAAACCATTCTGCATGACTTGTCATGTGATTTGAAGCACCTGAATCAACATACCACACATTATCATTCGATTTTGAAACACGAGCAGACATCGTATTCATCATGTGATGTTGAACCATAAATAGCTTCTCAGAATCATCTGCACTTGTGGATGCATAGTTGTTTTGCTGCCTTCTGTTATTTTGATTCTTTAACCTGCAATCACGTTCAAAGTGTCCAGGTTTACCACAATTCCAACATCCTTTACTATCATTACCTGAATCATTTCTTTGGAAATTTTTGCGACCTCTTTGGCTCCCCCTGCCTTGAAACTGTCCTCTTCCTCCTGCATGATTCTGTTGTTGACCTTGGTCTAGGTTACTATTTCCTCTTCCACTTCCAAAACCTCTACCTCTGCCTCTTCCTCTACCAGAGTAGAATACCTGCTCAGAACTGGGCTTTCCTTGGGAGTTTGAGTCCTCACAAAGATTCTTTTCTTCAATAATCACCATAGATACCTGATCAACAAAATTCGGAATATTTTCCCTGGTCTATATGGAAGTTTTGAACTGCTTATATGCAGCTCCTAAACCACGAAGGCACACTTCCACCTTATCATCATCATCTACATTCACACCAATAGATGCAAGTGACTCACATATGCCATTGATTTTAAGAGTGTAGTCACTTATCGTCATGCTCTTCTTTTCCAATGTATGCAGCTCGTTCTTGAGTTGCAATTTCTGTGCCTTTGTATTAGTCTCATACAAAGTGACCAAGCTATTCCAAGCCTCTTTTGGAGTCTTGGCATCCTGTATGTGTCCAATCATGCTATCCTGTATGCTAAAAGATAGCCAATACATTACCTTTCGTGATCCTTGATTCCATTCCTCATATGCTCTTAACTGATCTCCATTCCGATTCCTTTCTGGTAACTGCGGAGCATTTTCATTCTCTCCTTCGATGTACTTCCAGTAGCCTTTTCCCATTAGGAAATTTGTTATTCTGAATCTCCAAGCATGGAAGTTGTTCTTGTCCAGCTTATCGCTCATAAGCTGACTCATTCCATCTGGTTTTTCTGTGGGCCCCACCTTGCGGGCTCGAAACTGAGGTCGAGATGGCTCCGAAACTTCACGACGATTTTCGTAGCAAACGGAGGCCGTTTGTGAAATCGCGTTTTCTCCACGTCTTGCCGCGTAGTCTTCACTGTCGCCTTCTCCACAAGCTCTCTACAACCACGCTGGCTCTGATACCATGTCACGAGGAAGGAGATAAGGAAGAGAGCTCACACACACACTCTCACTCTCAAGGAGAAGCACACACACACATTGAGGCAAGGAAGATTGATCTTCTTCTTCTTCTTTCTATTACATAAAAGGAATGTACAAGAATGACCTAAAAAAGAAGAATACAACAAGTGCAATATATAAAGATCAGTACATAAGGAAAAACCTAATATCCGCGAATGAGTGAGCTGGCAAGAAAAAAATGTGCCATCACTCTCGGTAGATAAGTCTAATAAATCTCAATGAAGTATCCTTGACATATATCGGTATGACCACTACACATGTCAGAGAAATGAAAAACTGGTACGTGTCATCCTGGATCATCACATGTTGAGCTTGATATCTCAACATGCCATTGTCTCGATCAACAGTGGTAACTAGGAAAAATTTTGATCATGATAAGTTTTGAACTGACAAAGAGGCATATGATCATCGCGTACCTTCTCATGAGAATGGATGGGAGTCTTTCTAATTTGCTCTCGATTTTGTATATGATTAGGAATTATTATCATAACTTGGAGTGATTGCAAATCATCCTTAGATCTGATTTGCGCATATGTAGAGCCATCATCCATAACTTTGGTTTCCATTCTTGCCTCGCATATAAATGTTTGACCTAAGGTAATTTCATAGGAGCAATTATTCTGAACAAAAAAGTGAAATGTCTCAACGATTCCACATATCATTAGCGGTATATTTGCACATGCTCCTAAGAGTGAACCACATCCATTGTCTGTAGTTCTCATAACCCAACCATGATTTTTATCTATTGGCCGTTTGAACTTGTCATATAATTCTTTTCAAATCACATTAATCTCATACCTAGGATCAATTAGGGCTAAAGCAGAATATGATTTATTTTGATCACCAAAATTAATCTTCATCTCAAGTGTGCTTCTTGCCCAAAAGCTTTTGCTAAAGTTGCTCTCCAAATGTTTGGTTTCATCATCTGGCACAATTGGTCCTAAAAAGTTTTTGTTAACATTACAAGTATTTTCCTCTTCATCCTTTGAGTCTGAAGAAAGAGATTCGTGCATTAATTGAGTTACATCGGCAACATCCTACATCTCTACCTCTTGTGAAAGAAGAAACCTCTTTCTTTTTATTAATTTAATGAAATTTTCTTTAAATTCAATTTTAGCAATAGAAAAGATTTGTTCAAGTGTCATAGTTACTATGCTTTTCAACAAGATATCATACAATATTTCCTTTGCATAAACCTTTTGTTCTAGTTCTGATATGAGAATAGTTTTAGGTATTCTTTTCGGTTTCTTTTCTTCTTTCTCTTTTGTTTGTTTTCTTGTTTTAGGAGTTTCCTCTAATTTCTCTGAAGTTATTTTTGGTTCATTGGTCATAGGTTGTTTTTGCTCTCTAATTTCTTTCTTTCTTTGTTCATTTGTCTTAGAACTTTTGCCTTGTTCAAACTGTACTTTCTTAGGCTTAGGTTCATCTCTCATTTTTCTCTTGGTAACTCGTCTTCCTGCATCATTTATATCTTGCTCCTCATCCCACTTTCTCTTTTCTTCAACATTTGTAATATGGGAATATATGGAGAATTGATCAACGAGTGAGTTCAAAGCAGTTTTCTGCATAGTGTCATTCCTAGCCTTAACTAAAGCTTCTATAGTGTAGTTCCTTAATTGTCTAGTTTTCTCGGATTCAGAGTGACTATCTACACATTCTGATTTGACAGCAGAAGATGCTTTCTTAGATTCAAAAAGATTTTCATGGAGCTTTTGCATTCCTCCCTTTCCCCGATTCACAACTAAGTGTAGATGTGTTCTATACTCACACAACCTCTTATCAATGTCAATAACAAGTCATTGTTCTTTGGCTTCCTTTAAGGCTTCACATGTATAAGTAAGATGATCTCTGGCATCACACCAGATACATCTAGTAACATTGGGATTTCTCCGCTCATTGAAACTCCTATGGTTAGTTGATTGAAGAATTGGTTGAGGTATAATTGGAGGATTAGGAGGCACTAATGGAGGATTAGGAGCACTAATAGGTTGAGGATATATAGTCAATTGAGTTTGGACTAAGGGTTTATCTTGTAAATTCAATGCATACAGTAGATTTTGTAGAACAGATACCACTTTAGACATGTTTTCATGCATGTAACTTATTAAATAAAATTTCAAACTGTGGTTTAGTTGGAACTTTAGATGTGGATGGAGTTGGCTCAACCTTAGAGGCTATGTGTATATCTCTAGCTTTATGCATAGGAAGAATATTGGAAGATGGACAAGGTATTGAATCATAGAGTAGTGATTGGCATTGCTTCATATGAGCAACCACCTCAACCACTGTCTTAACAATGGCCCAGTCATTTGTATGTCCATATTTTCTACCTAGCTCTTCAATTGTATGTTCAACCTCTACCTTTATCTCTAGGGTCAAGATCTTAAGGAAATATAAGATTGTGTGTAGCTCAAGCACAGACAACACCTCCTTTACTTGTCAATCTGTGGAGATTTGAGGACCGATATGAAGACCACGAGCGAGTGAAGGCACAAGTGTGTGAGTGAGAGCACACCAACATGCACACACATACACACACACACACACACAAGGCAAGATCAAAGAGAGGAACAATGGAAAGCTTTGATTGCAAAAGAGTTCTCTTACAAAAGCTCTATTCTCTAACAAGCTAACCCCCAAAAGTTTTTTGAGTAGTTTTGGCCCTGTCCAGACATAGTGTCCGGCCTAGTTAAAAATTAGGTTCCAGGGCTTATTTGAGGGCTCAAACGAAGTCTAAAAATTATGAAAATTGGTAGGATGATGCTTCTAATACTCCTCAAGTTCAAGGACTCCTTGGCTTGAACAAAATGGAGTTACAAAAATAGAAAATGGTATTTACAATGGTTTTTAGTGATAAAAATCACTATTTTTATAGGGATTCTTCTAAAAATTTGACATGTACTTCTTGGAGCTCCCTACTTGCTCCTTCTTCTTGTGTGTGTCCACCTTTTTGATGTGCATCCATGCTTGTGCTTGACCTTGAGTTCCAACACTCCCCCCCCCCTCCTCTTGAGTCTGTCGTCCCTGACAGACCCTTGTTGTAGTGGTTGTTCCAAGTACTGCTTTGAGAGGGAGTGTCCCTTCTGTATGAACAAAAGTCATCTAGCTTCCAGATGTGGCAGGGTTGGTTGTCCGGTTCTTCATCTGTCACTACGAGCCTTTGCAAGTTGTAATCCCTCGGTATGTGCTTCTTCGTTGGATTCCAGCATGACTGTGTCGTTGTGAGTCTCCGTTGATGTCCTCTAGATCTTCCAAAGTTGATGTTCATAGTAGTCATGCCAAGTACTCATAACCCATATTAAGTGATGGGTAAGTGTGTTTGTGCATGGGTTGAGGAAAATATGTTCCTTGTGCATGGCCTTGTAATGTAGCCCTATGAATGCTTACTTGGGAAATGCATTGGAAGAAGTATGGTACAAAAATTGGCAGTCTTGAGCTAAGTGCTCAAGGGTGTGCTGATGAAGAGGTTTCCTAATCTATCATGGTTATGGTGTTTCCAGAGTAAAGATACTTACAATGTTTATCTCTTCATGTTGTACACCTGGCATTTGTGGTGGAAAATTGTCGATGAATGTCCCTGTTGATGGTCCACGGATGAAATTTTTTGAGTGCCTAGTCCTGTCTCCTCTTTTCAAAGCAACATTGCTACCCCTTGCAGATATCTCCTTGGATGCTCTCGTACATATAGTAGTTAAGCATCACTCAAGTTGTGGACCTTCAAGATCTTCCCTCCTACCATGGTAAGGGGAAACAATAGTTGTGGATGCCATGTCCATGCCAAGTGCTTGACATCTACTAGATAAGGCAGCAATAATATCACCTGCTGGCCAAGACACACTTCTATCCAAATTGATAAATGCCCAGTAATCAATGGTTCCACCTTCAACTAAGCATGACTCATTCATGTTCCATGAGCCAAACCTTGGAACAAGCTCTTTCTCTCTCTCTCTTCTTCTTCTCTTTCTTGTTTTTTTTTTGCAAGGAACAATGTCACAAAACAAGAAGACAAATGTTAGTATTAGAAAAAATAGTTGACATATGTCAATGTGCTCTTGTGCATGGGA
Source organism: Ceratopteris richardii (assembly GCA_020310875.1). Classification (NCBI taxonomy): domain Eukaryota; kingdom Viridiplantae; phylum Streptophyta; class Polypodiopsida; order Polypodiales; family Pteridaceae; genus Ceratopteris; species Ceratopteris richardii. Next base: position 75,050,763 of record CM035410.1, read on the forward strand.
CTCTCAAATGTGTCTATGCACGGCCATGTAATGTGGCCCTATATTAATGCATACTTTGGAAATGCATGACCTGAATGGGGCAAAAGACTGGGTTGTGCAAGGAGCACATGGTTGTCGCTCGTCGAGACTTTTGATGTTATTTGCGAATGTTGATTCCATCTATCGTGGAGGTATCCATTGGATCTCGAGATCAAAACTGATCCTTCATCTTTATGGGGATCCATTTGAGAACGATCTGTGACTGTGTAGTGAGCACCTTTGGCCTATTCATCCTTGGTTGGTTTCGTGAATGTTGTGTCTCTTGTGGTTGGCGCTTTGGTTTTGTAGGGGCCGCTGATGCTTTTGGCTTCTAAACCCATACCTTTGTGGATGGTCGCCTGAGTCTCGTTGGAGAGGTTAGTTGGTCTACTTTTGTTCTTGGTGTTTGGTTCTGACCTTTGCCTCACCTTGGCTTCTTTGTTGAGACTTTTCGCATATGGGAGAGCATAGTTTGTTGTAGACGTAAGAGCTTCTTGGGTACCCACATGTGTAGTCACCCTTGTTGAGCTGCAACTAGTTTCTTAGGCACCAAAATTTGTCGTATACTTTGTGGTTGAGCTTGTCTAAGCTTCTTCCTTTTTCTTCTGGCCTGGTGAGCTTGCTTGGATGGGGTTTCTGGGGGAAAGGCTAGTGGTTGCTCTCCTTTGCGTCCCCAGATCTGCCTCATGCCTGAAACTTATACTTTCTTGTTGAATGGTGTCTTTCTATTTGCCAAAGTAGTTGTCTTGAATTGTTGTGCGTGCTTCTTAGGTTGAACTACTATGGATGCTTTACTCTTCAAGACACAAGGAGGGTTTGCTTGCCTTTGCGACTGTCCTTCCATGATTGAGTCCTTTTGGATCATAGAGCTTTTGACACATACAACATCTTGCTTGTGAAGATTAGTCTTAGAGGAACTAAGACAGTGTGTGGTGCCATGATCTATGAGCATGCAGTGTTCTAATTCTAATGTAATGCATTGTTCATGTACCCAAGCTTGAAGAAGTTGACTTCTGAGGTTCAAGTTGACTCCATGGTCATAAATCCAATCTTGACCCAAGACAAGTGGTTCCGTAAGGTCCTCATCTCGACACACTAGCATTTTGACTTTCATTGGAACATCTTGAAGGTAGATGGGAAATTCCACCTCGCCCAAACAAGGAGTTTCCACACCTCCCAATCCTATGAGATAAGCTTCTATCGGAGTGATGTTCAACTACAAGTCTTGGTATTAGGAAAGGCTAGCTGCACTAGTTGTTGCACCTAAGTCAATCAATGCTTTCACAGTTCTTGCACTCTTTCCTTGCCCTATCTCAATGGTCACAAATGGACGTCGGTCAATGCTTTGAGAAGTAATTATGCCTGATTTCCAGCACATATCCATGTGATATTTTGGGGCTTTTCAGTTGACATCTAGTCCTAATCGCCTTAACTTATTTTGCCTTATATGCTCTCTGGCTTCTACTTATTCTTCTTCTCTGACCCTCAACTCTTCGTCTTTCCGCCTCTTAGCACTATTGAGTCTCTTTAGCATATCCTCTGTAAGAGGTTCTTGATATAACTTGACTCTACATTCACTAATATAGTTGGGCAAGATATCACCTTCTAAAGTAGCCAACAAACTGCACCACTAGTGGAAATTCTATTAATGATCATGGGTTCGTATCCTCTTTTTTTTCAACTTACGGGCATGTTGCTTTAGCGTATAAACTAGCACTAGATCTCCCTCTTTCAGTCCCTTATCCTTGATGTGTGCATCAAAGCATGCCTTTTGTCTTTTCTTTGCAGCATAGATGCCTGCTACCGCTCGTAGCCTCCTCTCACCTAAGCATTCTAGATCAAAGATCCTGGAGGACAACTCATGTCCATTCTACTCATGCTCTTGTGCTACCTTTAATGCAGGGATTAAGAAGTCCAATGGTAGCATCGCATTCTATCCAAAGACCATCTGAAATGGGGTGGCATTGAGTACTGTTTTATAGGCAACTCGGTAAGCCCAAACAACATGATGAAGCTGTTTGCCCCAATCAGAGCGTTTATTATTTACCAATTTAGTCAAGAAATTACATAGGATCTTATTTGTGCTCTCGGCCTGTCCATTAGCTTGGGGATGATAGGGCAAACTTCTTATGTATCACCAAGAATTCTTGGAGAAGATTTTCAATGACTTCATTTGAGAAGTGTGTGCCTCTATCGCTTACTAACTCTATTGGTAGTCCATATCTAGTGAACACATTCTCGAATAAGAACTTAGCCGTCATCTGAGCATCATTCTTTGTGGTGGCTTTGACTTCTACCCACTTTGTAAGGTAATCTATGGCTACAATAATGTACTCTGCATGGGAGTTTCTAGCTGGGGGGTTAATAGGGCCTACAAAGTCTATATCCCACTTTGAAAATGCACGTCCTCCCATCATTGGCCTCAAGGGCATCTCATCTTTTCTAATTGGATACTATGTATATTGGCATGTGTCACATTTCTTCACATAGGTATGTGCATCCATATGAAGAGTGGGCCACCAAAGTCCTGAGAATAGAATGGTCTTAATTACTCAATCAGGACCAAAGTGCCAACCTGCAACACCACTGGGTGCAGTTTCTAAGACTTTCAAATAATCTGATTCATGAACACACAATCTTAGGTAACCATCTTTTCCTCTCCGGTATAGGTTGTCTCCAACTAAGGCATAATCTTGAGCCTCTTGCTCCATGCTTCTTCTTCTAGCTACACTAGCCTCTTTGGGTATTGTCCCCAATCTCATAAATTCCACCAATGGAGCACTCCAATCTGGTATTAATGATACATGATAAAGAGTAGCATTCTCCATTGGGGGTCTCTCTTTGCACCCAGGACAACTCTTAATAACTCATGTATTTCTTTGTCCATGCTAGGCCAGTACACTCCTAAGCATTTTAGATTTTGAAATGTTCATTGTTTAGAGTAGTGATTTCCTAGCAATCCTTCATGGGCTTGTTTGTTGGTGCAGACCAATCACCAATTGAAGACTTGGAAGGTTAAAGAGTGAAGGAAGGATCAACTATTGAAGCTTGGAAGAAAGACATATTCAGAGGATAAGAGAAGTGTACACATATGTACATTAGAATAGTCATAGGTGACTTAGATCTTTGTTTGAGTAAGAATCTTGTAAAAATTGTCTATAAATACTTTGAGAAAAGTCGGGGCATGTATGAGAGCATTTGTAGAAGTCAAGATTGAGGAAGTTAGGAGTCAAGAGATAGAGAAAAGTTAGTTGAGTTAGCTCTCATCACTCAGTTGTAAATTTCTGAGTTAATGAAGAAATTTTGCTCCCGATCTTTTCGTGTCTGCTCCTTCTGTGTTTGATCAATTGTGAAATCCTTTTGAGGATATCTAAGTTGTTAGTTAATGAGCTTGTGACCTGAATTTCAGAGTCTAATTGTAAACAGACTAGGAGAATTGTGAATAGGAACATTCATATGTGTTGAGTGTCTACAGTTCTCTGAAACAGGCGCAAATTTCGTGTTTAATCTTTTGATCAGTGCTCACTCCATAGTTTAAAGTTTTGTGCAAGCAAGCACTTAATCTTTAAGTTGGAAGGTGATCTACTCGTGGCTAAAAGCATTTGGCAAAACGGGTTAGATATTGTGAGAACCAAAGTTAAGAAGTTAGGGGTGTCTAAATCGACTTCTCAGAAGTACAGTTTTGGACATAGGTAACTTGTGAAGTCAGTTTCTCAAGTTATACTAAAGCTTTTCAAGTGATTCAACTTGGAGGTGATGCGCAATCCCTAGGAGATGATTCGTACAAAGTTTCATAAAAAACTTTACACATTTGATAAGTCAATGTGAAGAAATTCTGCAGCAGACTTTTCTGTGTTTCATCTTCTTCACATAATTTCTCAGATTTGATAATTTGGAGATTGGACCTATAAATTAGTAATGGTTTTGACTTACTCTTGATATAGAGGTGTTCTAAATTCAAGAGTAGGTTGTTCTTTTGGAGATTAACATTCTCCATCAGTGGTATCAGAGCAGGAGACATCAAAACAAGGAAAGGAAGGTCCCGACTGCTGCAGATTCAAGAAGTTCAACATTTGAAGAGCTAAGAAGTGAAAGCTTGGAGTCAAAAGCCTGAGAAGAAGACTACTCGACATCAAGAAAAGCAAAAGGAGCCTAATTCGAAGTAAAGGTACATATATTGCTTGTAAAGCTTGAAGTTTTCAATACACAGGTGGATACAAGATGGGAGATGCTCTACAGATAGAGAAATTGGATAGGGAAAACTATCCTGCATGGTCAATGAGGATGGAAGCTCATCTTATGAGCAAAGATTTAATTGGTTATATCACAGGAGAAGAAGAGAAGCCAGAATTCAGAGATCCTAGTGTTCCAACTAGGGAAGAGTTAGCAGATCTGAAAAATTGGATGAAGAAAGATGCTCAAGCTAGGAGCATTATCTATATGGGAGTCAATGATTACTTGTTACCTCACATTAGAGGTCTTGAAAGTGCAACTAACATATGGAATGCTTTGGAGGAGCATTTTCAGAACACTACAAAGTCAAGGAAGGCATCCTTATGGGCAGAGTTTACTACCTTCAAGAAGAAGGCCTCTCAGTCCATCTCAGATTATGTGACAAGGATGAAAGATATTGCAGATGCTTTAGGAGCTGTTGATGAAGACATTGAGGAAGATAAATTGGTAAGGCAAATCCTTACAGGGTTGAGAGGTGATGACAAATGGAAGCCATTTATTTTGTCTACAGAACTATCACTTGACCATTTCACTCCTGATTTAAATCAATTGTTAGGTCATATGCTAACATTTGAGCAGGATGTTAAAGGAGATGGTGAAAAGAGTACAGGACATGCAATGTATTCAAAGGATAAGAAGAAGAATAGCAAAGGAAAACAACAAGCAGGTGAAGATGAAGGAACAACTACTCAAGCCAACTTCCTAAGAGGAAGAGGAGGTGGCAAAGGTAGAGGAAGAGGCAGGAACAATAAAGATGGAGGCAAAGCTTGCTGGATTTGTGGTAAGACAAATCACTTAGCTAATGATTGTTGGCACAACACTCAGAATAATAATGGATATAGTCAAAACTATAATGCAAGAGGAAGAGGTGGCAGAAATCAAAGAGGTAATTACAGAGGTAGAGGTGGAAGGAATTACTTTGGAAGAAATGCAGGTAGAGGATTCCAAAGTCAACAATACAACAACACCTACTACAATTATGCTTCAGATCAAAAGGAAGATTCAACATTGATAATGAATGCAACTTGTGAAAGGCAGAGTGAAGATCAAAGAGTCTTCTACATTGACTCAGGGTGTAGCAATCACCTGAGTGGTAACATATCTTTGATGACTGATTTGGAAAGTAAAGTTTTTAATCATGTTGTTCAAACAGGTGACAACACAAAGCACAATGTGAAGTCAATTGGATCAGTGAAGGCCAAGGATGGAAGCACCTTATTGAGTAAGGTCTTGTATGTTCCTACAATCCCTAAGAATTTGATAAGTGTAGGTCAAATTGTTGAAAAGGGATATGAAGTAAGGTTCACTAATGATGGAGTATATGTGGAAGACCCTAGCCAAGGGTATAAACAGATTGTTTCAGGAAAAAAAGAAGGAAGACTATTTACATTGAAGATTCAAGGCAACATTGGTCATGCAATGTTCACATATGGAGGACACAAGATCTCTGAGTTAGATCTTTGGCACAAGAGGCTTGGTCATTTCAATGAAAGAGGTATTAAAGATATGGTTAACAATGGTTCAGTGCTTGGATTGCCTAATGTTGCAGGTCAACATATGACATATAAATGTGAGGCATGTCAATTAGGTAAGGCTCATAAACATTCATATTCCAAGCATGGTTTTATGCACTCAGAGAAGCTTGAATTGGTACACACAGATGTGTGGGGACCATCAAAAGATTTCAGTATAAATGGATCAAGGTATTATGTGATTTATGTTGATGATGCTACTAGATGGATCACTATCTATGTGATCAAAGATAAGTCAGAAGTGTTTAATACATTTAAGCACTATCATGCATATGCAGAAAGAATTACAGGTCATAAGTTGAAAAGACTAAGGTCAGATGGAGGGGGAGAGTATTTCTCAAATGAGTTCAGTGATTACTTATGGAATGCAGGTATAAAAAGGGAAATTACTTGCAGGTACTCTCCTCAACAAAATGGTGTTGCAGAAAGGAGAAATAGAACTCTTGTTGAGTTTGCAAGATCCATGATGAAGGAGAAAAATTGCCCTAATTATTTGTGGGCTGAGGCTGTAAATACAGCTACTTATTTGGTCAATAGGTTACCATGTAAAGCCTTGCAGGGTATGACACCATATGAGGCTTGGTGGGGAAAAAGACCTACCTTGGATCATTGCAGAGTTTTTGGGTGTGTGGCATATGCATATGTGCCATCACAATTAAGACACAAATTGGAACCTAAAGCTGAAAAGTATGTTTTTATTGGCTATGATGATAAGCAGATGGGCTATAGATTGTGGAGTCCATCAACAAAGCAATTTATGGTTTCTAAGGATGTTACATTTGATGAACAAAGCACTTGGTATGCAGGTACAATCAATATCAATACAGGTGATGAAGAAGAAGTGAGTCAAAGGAAAGGTAAATCAAAAGTTCAAATATTTGATGAGCAAGAGAATAATGAAGTGCAGGTTGAAGTGGAAGAGACACCAAGATTTGATCCTGAATGTGAAGAGCCAGAAACCTCAAGGAGTGGAGAACTCAGAAGGTCAACAAGAAATAGGTGGCAACCTACAAGGTATAGTTATGATACTTCATTTCTAGCCACAAAAGATTATGCTTATATGGTGAATACAGATGAAGACCCTTCTACATATGAAGAGGCAAAAGGTAAGGAAAAATGGGAGAATGCTATGCAGGAGGAATATGATGCACTATTGGAGAATCAAACTTGGGTTTTGGTTCCTAAACCAAATAGTCAGAAGATTATTGGATGCAAGTGGGTCTACAAGACCAAGAGATTTGCAGATGGAAGTGTGTCTAGGTACAAAGCTAGACTTGTGGTCAAAGGCTTTGCTCAGACATATGGTATTGATTATGATGAGACCTATAGTCCTGTGGCAAAGATGACAACCATAAGGACACTTATTGCTATTGCTGCATGTAAAGGTTGGAAGCTATGTCAACTTGATGTGAAGAATGCTTTTTTGAATGGTTATATTTCAGATGATGTATTTATGGAGCAACCTCAAGGATTCAGAGATAAAAGGTATCCAGATCATGTGTGCAAGCTCAAAAGAGCTTTGTATGGCTTGAAGCAGGCCCCAAGGGCATGGAACTATAGACTTGTGAAGTTCCTAAAAGAACTTGGATTTCAGGTGTCTAAAGCAGATAGTAGCTTGCTTGTTAAGGCAAGTGAAAATGGTTTCATATACATGTGCATATATGTTGATGATATAATTCTTACAGGTACAGATGAAGAAGGAATACAAAAGCTTAAGAGGCAAATGGAAAAGGAGTTCAAGATAAGTGACTTGGGAGACTTGTCATACTTCTTGGGCATGGAGATTACATATACTCAACATGGAGTATTTGTGACTCAAGAAAGGTATTTGAAGAACTTGTTAATCAAGTTTAAAATGGATGATTGCAGGGTAGCACCTACACCAATGGAGGTGAATCACAAATTGAGTAAGTATGGAGGTGAAGAATTCAAGGACATGAGACAATATCAGAGTTTGGTTGGTAGCCTTATCTATGCTACTCTAACTAGACCTGATTTATCATATGCAGTAGGGGTTTTGTCTCAATTTATGCATTGCCCAAGGAAAGAACATTGGATTGCAGGACAAAGAGTGTTGAGGTACATTAAGGGTACACTCAATGAAGGTTTGTATTATGGGTTTACCTCAGATACAAATATCAAAATTTATAGTGATGCAGATTGGGCAGGTAATCCAGATGATAGAAGATCTACATTTGGATACATGTGTTATGTGGGAGATAAACTTATCTCATGGTGTTCCAAGAAGCAACATACAGTTGCTTTATCTTCTACAGAAGCAGAGTATAAAGGCATGGTTGAAGCTGCAAAGGAAGTAATTTGGGTTAAGACTTTGATGAAGAGTCTTGACATTATGCATGGAGTACCAATCATATATGGAGATAACATGAGTTCATTGTATTTAGCTGCTAATCCTGTTTTTCATGCCAGGACCAAACACATTGAGATTCAGTATCATTTTCTAAGAGAGAAAGTGATGGATAAGGAGATTGAAGTCATACATACTTCAACAAAGGATCAGATAGCTGATATGCTTACAAAGAGCTTGGATGGACCAAAGCTACAGAAGTTTAAAGACATGGCAGGTATAAAGAAGAAAGGAGAAACCTCAATTGATGATTGAGGGGGAGCTGTTGGTGCAGACCAATCACCAATTGAAGACTTGGAAGGTTAAAGAGTGAAGGAAGGATCAACTATTGAAGCTTGGAAGAAAGACATATTCAGAGGATAAGAGAAGTGTACACATATGTACATTAGAATAGTCATAGGTGACTTAGATCTTTGTTTGAGTAAGAATCTTGTAAAAATTGTCTATAAATACTTTGAGAAAAGTCGGGGCATGTATGAGAGCATTTGTAGAAGTCAAGATTGAGGAAGTTAGGAGTCAAGAGATAGAGAAAAGTTAGTTGAGTTAGCTCTCATCACTCAGTTGTAAATTTCTGAGTTAATGAAGAAATTTTGCTCCCGATCTTTTCGTGTCTGCTCCTTCTGTGTTTGATCAATTGTGAAATCCTTTTGAGGATATCTAAGTTGTTAGTTAATGAGCTTGTGACCTGAATTTCAGAGTCTAATTGTAAACAGACTAGGAGAATTGTGAATAGGAACATTCATATGTGTTGAGTGTCTACAGTTCTCTGAAACAGGCGCAAATTTCGTGTTTAATCTTTTGATCAGTGCTCACTCCATAGTTTAAAGTTTTGTGCAAGCAAGCACTTAATCTTTAAGTTGGAAGGTGATCTACTCGTGGCTAAAAGCATTTGGCAAAACGGGTTAGATATTGTGAGAACCAAAGTTAAGAAGTTAGGGGTGTCTAAATCGACTTCTCAGAAGTACAGTTTTGGACATAGGTAACTTGTGAAGTCAGTTTCTCAAGTTATACTAAAGCTTTTCAAGTGATTCAACTTGGAGGTGATGCGCAATCCCTAGGAGATGATTCGTACAAAGTTTCATCAAAAACTTTACACATTTGATAAGTCAATGTGAAGAAATTCTGCAGCAGACTTTTCTGTGTTTCATCTTCTTCACATAATTTCTCAGATTTGATAATTTGGAGATTGGACCTATAAATTAGTAATGGTTTTGACTTACTCTTGATATAGAGGTGTTCTAAATTCAAGAGTAGGTTGTTCTTTTGGAGATTAACATTCTCCATCATTGTTGCAACCAACTACTATGTTCATCCTCCTCAACACAACAAGCTAATACGCCCTCAGTATCTTTTTTGTACATGCTTCCTGCCAATATGTGATATTTTTGTGATTTTTACAATTTCTTCTTGTGATGTTTTCACATTCTTATTTGCAGGCCCGAAGGTTAGGATAGGTACCAACTTATTTGCCCATTTAGTAACCACTTCTAAATTGAACAGATAAGCATTAAGTAGTTCATCAGACACTCCTTGAGGTGACTCTCGTGAAGTAATGCGAGAAAGGTGATTTGCCCGGAGGTGGGTTTTACCTTCCCTCACAAAAACTTCAAAGTCATATTCCATTAGTAAGAGGAACCATCTTACTAAGTGACCTGTATTGCAAGGTTTATTGACCAAATATAACAAAGCTTGATGATCAGTGAGAAACTTGAACTTGTTGGCTAATAAATAGTGTCTAAACTTCTTCACAACATATACCATGCTGGGTTTAGTGGTATAATTTCTTTCAGCTGGGTTTAGTTGTCTATTAGCATATGCTATGGGCAAATCTAAATTCCCTTCACCCGTGGGTTGAGCTAGCACACATCCTATGGCATGATTGGATGCATCCACATGGACATGGAATGGTTTATTCCAATCCGGAGTGGTCAGTATTTGTGCTGTGCACAAACGTCTTTTTAGCTCCTGGAAGGAGTTCTCGCATTTGTCGTTCCACTCAAAATTTGTCAACAACCCATAAATAGGTTTAGCTATGATTGCATACATGTGGATAAACCTACGGTAATATCCATAATGGTCCATAAAAGCTTGTACCTCTTTAATGTTCATTGGTCTTGGCAACTCCGCTATGGCTCTTACTTTGTCCTCGTCTGTTGAGATTCCGTTCTTAGAAACAATATGACCTAATATTTTACCTTGATGCACCATGAACACACACTTTTCTGGGTTCAGACACACTTGATATTCTCTACACTTGTTGAAGATTTTTCTGAGCTCAGGGATGTGGTATCTTCTTTCTTGGGATTGGGCACACAAATCGTCCACATATACTTCTAAGCTCTTTCGCAAGAATTCTTTGAAGACATGACACATGAGCCTTTGGAATGTTGCAGGTGCATTTGTGAGCCCAAATGGCATCACTCGAAATGCAAAGATTCCCCATTCCGTGGCGAGCACTGTTTTGTGTTGATCTTCTAGGGCAATGGCTACTTGGTTGTAACCTAAAAATCCATCAAGGAAGCTATAAACTTCCTTGCCTGCAACACGCTCCAGTAAATGTTCAGTGATTGGAAGTGGATAACTATCTCTGATCGTAGCGGCATTAATGTTTTTTAAGGTTAATATATACTCGCAATTTTCCATTCTTCTTGGGCACTACTACAATGGGGGACACCCACTCAGTATGCTCAATCTCATAGATAAATCCAGGTTCAATCAGCCTGTCGATTTCTTCTTTTATTTTAGCTGCATAAGTGTCATTATATGTGCAGGGCGTTTGTTTGGTTGGCTTGACATCGGCAATCATGGGGATCATATGAGAGCATATTCTCGGATCTACCCCCTTCAAGTCTCTATAGTGCCACGCAAACACATCCCTATATTCCCTTAATAGAGCTACAAGCTCCATTTCTTCTCTTGCACTTAGGTAATCTCCTATATATGTGCATCTCTCTTTGTTCTCTTCAATGGCCACAACAATCTTTTTGGTCTTTTCTTTATCGTATGCTTCTCCTATGGTGACGTCTCTCTTAGGCATTCGTACCAAAATTTTCCTGTCGTCAATTTCATATTTCTTGAAGTTTTCTGGTACTTCAAACAATGATTCTTTCTCTTCTTGTTTCACTGCTTTTCTTTTCTTTTTCTTTTGACTGCTCTCACTTGCATCCTTTGAATTTACCATTGTAATGCTTGTGAGAGGTTCTTCTTCTTTTTGATTAAATACTACGACATCTTCTAGATAGTGCTTCTCAGAGTTAAAGCAACTATCCATCACAATGGACTCTAAATCATCATCGTCCTCTTCCTCTCTTATGACTTCATCCGGCTCACACTCTTCCAGCAAGGGCTCACACATGAACACTGAGATATCATAACCCTCATCATCACAATGAGGTGTCCACTGTTCCTCATTGACAGCAATGTCCATGGTAGCTAAGATTTCTGGCCAGCCATGAGGCTCAAATTCCTCATCTGGAAAGATCATTGGTGTATAGGCTGGGTCTTTAATTGGTCTATCTTCTTGAGAAGTTCCTTCTTCTCTCGCCTTCAAGAAATTTTCCTCTTCCTCTGCGACCTTGCACATCCACAAATGAGTATCTTCATGCAACCAAGATGGATCAGGTGAACTTCCAGAATGCACAGAGATAGAATCTTCTTTTGCTTTGTGGATAGGATTCCATTGTAAGGGTGGTACATCTCTGAAGGTGTAATCCTTCAAATTGACCTTGGCGATGACCCTTAAGTGCTGTAAGTACAAGGATTTGGTTCCCCAATCCTGTACTATTTGCAATTGTCATAGGAAGGGTCTTCCTAGGATCATCTCATATACATTATTTTTCTCAAAGTCACATATAGCAAGTGTGTGTTCAAACTCTACACCACAAGTGGTTAGAGTTATCCCTTCTAGCAATCCTAGAGGTCTCTCAAAATGACGGTCTGCCATTTGAAGCTTCATTCTAGTTGGTCTTAATGTTGGTTTTCCCCGTGGTCGCAATAGCAACACCAGCACCTGAATCTATGATTGCTTTGGTTGTGTAACCTTGGTAGGTGATTGGAAGATAAGTATTACCTTCTTCACCCTCACACATGTCTTCTATTTTATCGAGAGATATCTCTTGAATTTTTTTCTTAGAGCGTGCTTTTGGCATATTGGATTCAAGTTTTGGGACCTGATCCTTCACATGATTCCATAGCTCAGGTTTTGCTTTGAGTAGCTCTTCTACAGTGAGATGACACTGAACCTTAGTGTTCTTCACGACATCGGTGTTCCTTGTAACCACCGAGTCTTCATTTCTCACCAATATTGTGGGAGCTCTAATGTGAAGAGATTCAGATTCCCAAGAGCCAGTGAATATTGGCAGTTCTTCTAAAGTGTTAGATTCAAAATATAATCTTTCATCTTCTTGTTGTTCTACTTCATCTCCGTAAATAGATGGAGTGTCTTGGGGAAATTGATCATGAAGGTCATCAATCTCACAAATAGGAGGGGAATTACCCTTCTCCTTGGCCCATTTCTCCTCTTGTATTTCCTGCAAGAACTCTTGAGAGTGCTCCTGAATTGAAGAAGGTATTCTAGCATCCGTGGAATTAGGAACATAAGCTCCCATTGGTGGTGAGATTCTTCTCTCAATAACTGGTTGAGCCTGAGGAGGTAAAGAAACTTGTGGTTTGTTTACCAATTGCTCTAATCTTTCTAGTAAGCCCTGGAAATGCAAACCCGGTTTGACAGAGTTTGTCTGATTGAACTTTTGACTAGTCTCGCGTATAGCTTGAGCTTGTTCTACCATTTTCATGCACATTTTCATCCGTTCGATCTCTAAATCTACTCTAGGGTAACTCTTGTCTAGGTTTGCAGATGTAGACCCTTCTTGGATTCAAGCCTGGTAGGCCTTGAACATCATGTCCAATCCTTTTGGGGTTGGATCTGCAAGAACAGACCCTGGTTGTGGTCTATTTACAATGGGTGGTGGGATGGGATGAGGTAGAGTGGATGGAGTTTTAGCATGCGAGGGACTTTGAGATGCAATGTCTTCTATCTTTGTTTTCACTTCTTTCAGGCTTTCTTCTAGTTCTGATAACTTTTTATTCCACTTGCCATTGGCTTTCTCCCTGGTATCCTTCCATGTTCTTGTTTTCCTCTTAATAGGCTCTCGTGATTCACTTGACTCCGATTGCTCTATTGGTTTATCTTGTTTTAATTCTTGTGCTCTAGTAACTACCTGTATAGGAGCCACATTGCTACTACTTGCACTTGAATCCACCACTAAGCCTACCACATTAATGGGTGTAACCTTGGGTGCACTAGAGGGGTTTCTTGGACAATCTCTAGGGAGATGGTCTTTGCCACACTGAGGACAAAGAGCTTGTATTGTGATAACCTGAGCTTGTCCCGAAGTTGATGGGTGGGGACATTCACAAATGAAATGGTGGCCCTGACATATGAAACATGGTCCTCTAGGGGCTTGTGGTCTTACTTGTCTCAATTGGGGCCTAGGGTTAGCATTTGTGTACATGACATTGGAGTATTGAGGCTCCCAATTTTTTTCCATAGGTGGTGCCTTATTGGCATACTTATCTACCTCGTGGTGAATGAAAGAATCCCATCGGTGTGTGTGGGTCTTACGGGTAAATCTCACTATGTTCAGGTGACTCTATGTAATAATCATGTGGACTACCTTCATGGGAGTATTCTGAACTATGAGGATGAGAGTCATTCTCTAAGATCAGTGCGATCACTGGCACCAATGCTCTATTAAGGTTCTCTTTTGCCACAACATACTTAACTGGAATTACATCGGTAGGCGTTGGTGGTTGGTTTCCTAGGACTGGTTGTGGCCTATAAGGTGCCTGATATTGTTGTTGTGGTCTATAATATGGCTATTGGTATTGGTTTTGATACCTACCTTGTTGGTAAGGTTGCTGATAATTCTGTCTATCAGCCTGCCTGTTGTAGGGACAATCTTGAGCCATGTGGTTTGTGTATTTCCTCTCAATAGTGCAATATGGAGCATTAGGGTTTCTTTGGGGTTGAGCCAATATTGGGCAAACATTAGCCATGTGGTCTCCTCTGCAAGTATAACATCAATTCACTAGGGTGGCTCTTGGTATTTGTCTATTTTGAGCTCCTACCTTCTTGGAAACTTGCTCTGCTATCTCATCCAGCTTAGTGGAGGCTCTGGAGGTATGACTAGTAGAACTGTCAGAGTCTTTATAGAGTTTGGATAGTCCTAACTCCTCATCCAAGTTGTCTTCTATGTCAATGCAGGTCCGCACACACTCTTCTATGCTTCTAGGCTCTTTCAAGTACACATATGATCTTAACTTTGTGCTTAGTAAGCCATCTAAGAACAAGGCCACTTGTTTGGCAGGTGTGGGCAACTCTAGAACAAGGCATCTTTCTTAGTACTATCTGAACCTTCTTCCTGCTAGTTGGAGTGTTTCTTGGGGTGTGTGCTTGAAGCTGTGGATCAAGGATGATGTGTTATGTCTGATACCACTCTTGGAAAATTCTACAATTAATTCCTCTAGCAGTTGACCTATATCGCGATAGTTGCGACTACTTAGTGGTTGAAACCAAACTAAAATGCCTCATATTGGATGAACAAATCCTCAACCTGTTCAGCCCTTAACACTTGTTTGAACTCGGCCACATAATCATAAGGATCTCCTGTCCCGTCAAAATAATTCTTCATTTCCTTGATCACTTGAGTGGGTCTAAGGGTTCTTGTGTCCTCTCTGGGTCTAGGCAATGGAAAATCATGTCCATCTCTTTGTTGCCTATGTGCTTGATGACTCTCTCTTTCATGTCCTTCATTTTCAAATCCTGATCTAATTGTGCCCACAGTGTGTGCAAAACTTACCTCAAGTCTCTCTCTAGTTCTTTCTCTCTGGGCTTCATAAGCTTGGGATGATCTTACTCCTTGGAGGCCATGGGAAACATTGGATCTTGGTGGAGGGAAAATCAATTCACTCTTCCAAGTATATGCATGTCTATCATGTTTTGTTACCAAGAACATTTTCTCTGATGTGTTATCCAGGTAGACAACTTTTCCTGGTATCTGTGGATCCTTGAACTCGTAGATGATGACTATGCCCAATTGGCTAGGTTGATCTGGCTTGAATCTCCAAAAGGCTTCCTCTGTTTCTCTATTCAAGAATAGTTCTATTCTTTTGTTGTCTTGAGGGATCTAATCTGGAGTGATCACTCTGGTCAAAACTGACGTACCTCTAGGAGTCTAGGGTCCTTGTCCTACATTTCCTTGTTCTAGGTCTCCTATCTCATTCTGATGAATGATATTTCCAAACTCATTAGTCCTATCTGGTAGGTTGGTGACCACATACATGGTTCCTTCCTTATCAATGTATGAACCCTCTTCGAACTTGACCACCAGGTGTTCAAGTCCAAAGGGTTGATCTGGAATTTTTGAGTTGGACCACTGATCGCCTCAGGCCATCCTCATAGATGCGAGCACCTAATCGGTTGGTCCGAATATATTCCAATTGTGTCTTATAGGAACATTCTAGTGTTTGTAGATGGGCAGTTCTTGAGCCACCTGCAGGTTTCTCCATGCAAAAAGACATTTCTGAGTCACTTGTGTCAGAGTTTAGTATGTAAGGACAACCACTTAGTTGTTGTGCCCAAGACTTAGCTCTATGATTGACACTAGACTAAGAAGATCTAATGCTTTGTCTATCCTTGCCTAGGTGTCTACCAGATCTCAAGTTCATAAGCTTGGTTAAGAGTCCAAAATTTCCCCTTGGTATGGTTCAAAATCCTTTCGAATCCCCTTGGTTCCCTAGTCCCACCTGAGGGTCAAAAAATGGACTTTAGATGAAAAAGTTATGTCCAATCAGGCTCATGGGGGTCAAAACAGGCAAACATGACCTTTTGGAAAAAAATCACGATTTTGTGTGAAAATCACAATTTTGTGAAATCAAGAGAATCGTGATGCTGTGAAATCAAGAGAATCGCGATGCTGTGAAATCAAGAGAATCGCGATTTTGTGAAAGCAAGAGAATCACAATGCTGTGAAATCAAGAGAATCGCGATGCTGTGAAATCAAGAGAATCGCGATTTTATGAAATCAAGAGAATCACGATGCTGTGAAATCAAGAGAATCGTGATTTTGTGAAATCAAGAGAATCGCGATGCTATGAAATCAAGAGAATCGCGATGTTGTGAAATCAAGAGAATCGCGATTCTGAGCAATCCCCAAGAAATGCGATTTTGAGTGAGAATTGTGAAAAATGCGATTTTGTGAGAGAATCGTGTTTTGAAAATCACCATTTTGTACATTAGAGAATTGTGTTTTGAAAATCGCAGTTTTGAGGCCATAGAGAAGCGTGGTTTTAGAAAATCCTGTTTTTGGGCTGAAAATTGTGATTTGTGAAAATCGTGATTTTGAGCCCACTAAAAATCGTGTTTTCTCAGAATCGTGTTGTTGACATGAAAATCGCGATTTTGAATGAAAATCGTGTTTTTGAAAATCGTGGTTGCCAACAGAGAATCGTTTTTTCACAAAATCGTGTTTTTACTTGAAAATCGCGATTTTGGCTGAGAATTGTGTTTTTGCTCAGAATCGTATTTTTTCAAAATTGCCAAAAAAAATCACACTTCTGAGGGTGACCAGAGAATCTTGTTTTTGAAAAACTTAGAGAATCGCGATTCTGAGCACAGCTAGAGAATCGCGATTCTGAGAATGACCTCAGAATTGTGTTTCCTTCAGAGAGGTTTAAGGTGGGAAATAGAAAATCGTGATTTAAAAAAAAAATGAATTTTTCATAGAATCGCGATTTTCATCACAGAATCGTGTTTTTTGGCGGGAACTTTGAATTTCTGAGCACCGAGCAATGGCGAGCTCCGTATGTGCAGAAAATCGTGAAAAAACACAGGCGCTTGCTCTCCCTTGCATTTCCTAACTCCTTCCCACACAATAATGCATGAAATATGGTATGAAAATGGTGAAAATGCACTAAAAAACAAGAAATTTCTATGAAGAAGAAGATGGAGATGGAGATGGTGATGATGATGAAGATGAAGAGGAAAAATCAGAAAATGAACAAAAATGACAGTTTTTTAACCTTCCAACCTCACAAATCTATGATCTTACCATCACAACACTCGTCCTCGAAGCTCTCTCCCTGGCAATGGCGCCAAAATTTGGTGTAGCTCAAGCGTAAGCACCACCTCCTTTACTTGTCAATCCACGGAGATATGAGGACTGGTATGAAGATCACAAGCAAGTGAAGGCACAAGTGTGTGAGTGAGATCACACCAACATGCACACACATACACACACACACAAGGCAAGATCAAAGAGAGGAACAATGGAAAGCTTCGATTGCAAAAGAGTTCTCTTACAATAGCTCTATTCTCTAATAAGCTAACCCCCAAAATGAGCTCTCTAGCGCTTTTTATAGTTTTTTGAGTAGTTTTGGCCCTGTCCAGACCTAGTGTCCGGCCTAGTTAAAAATTAGGTTCTAGGGCTTATTTGAGGGCTCAAACGAAGTCTAAAAATTATGAAAATTGGTAGGATGATGCTTCTAATACTCCTCAAGCTCAAGGACTCCTTGGTTTGAACAAAATGGAGTTACAAAAATAGAAAATGGTATTTACAATGGTTTTTAGTGATGAAAATCAGTATTTTAATAGGGATTCTTCTAAAAATTTGACATGTACTTCTTAGAGCTCCCTAGTTGCTCCTTCTTCTTGTGTGTGTCCACTGTTTTGATGTGCTTCCATGCTTGTGCTTGACCTTGAGTTCCAACATTGTGTCTAGGGTAAGGTCTAGCCCATCCTCTTTTGGTAATTGGGAAAATCATTTCATAAACTCATTATAGAGTCGAGTTAAAGAAATGTGTGGTTTAGGGGAACTAATCCATTTCATGAATCCCTCTCTGCTATGTTGGCTATAATCCTCTAGATTAAATTCTTTATGTAACTCCTTCATGAATTCATCCCATTCATGTTTATCATGTAGATCCATAACAACTCTAACCGTACCTATGGCAAGTCTACCTAGATATGTTTTCCATTTGAACTCAGGTAAGCCATGAAGCTCGGCTTATTCCTGGAATGTTTCTAAGTAATTCGTCACATTCACTCTTGTAAACTTTCCTTTATCCTTTAGTAAAGTTTCAACAACTTTTTGACCTTGTGTTTCCTGCATTATATTCTTAAATAGTTAATCCATTTTTATATTTTGACTACTTGAAGGATAGGGTATTAGACAATGCAATGGACTTAAATTACCTATTTTATATAATAATTAAGATCAATTTATATATAAAAATTGTTTAATAGCTTATGCAACTAAGGACCATAAGGTCGTGCAGCTCTATATTTAGTAAGAGCGTCTTGATAGGATTGTGAAATTAATGATTCTTTGGTTATATGTTCTTTAATAATATCATCTACTTCGTTTTCAGTTGGCTTAGGGTGATTACTTCTATTTAAAGCTGGCGGAAATAATTTTTCACTACTTTGAGGTTTGGGAGATGCAATGGAAATTAAGGTTAAAAATGTTTTTAAACAATGATTATATGAAAGGGAAATTAACAATTCTTCAGTAATTTGATCTTTTATTACTTCTTCTACGTCTTTTTCTTTAGAACCACTATGTTCAGATTTATACCTAGATTCTTTACTCGTAGACTCATTTAAAAGCTCAGAAGACATCAAAACAATAACATTTGGTTAACTAGTTAAATAATAATTTTAAATACATTTTTGATAAGAAGCTTCCTAAAGCCAATGAAGAAAATATATTCCTCAAATACAAGTATAAATGATAGGATAAAATTTCTAATACAAATATGATCTAAAGGGTAATTTTAGGTGGAAGTAATGTACAGTCTCAAATCCTTCAATCTAAGTTGCCAGTAAAGTCTATCACTGTTCTTTTACTCCTCTTGAGTTCATCAATGTTTGTCTACAAAAAACATAAGAAACATAAGCAAAGTTACAAGAAATCATTAGGAAACATAAGTAAAACTATAATTCACATACACATATAACATTCTCATAATCATGCATACATTAACGCATTTACATGCACTCTAATGCATACTTATGCTAATACATTCCCATGCTAACTTGCTAACATATACTAACTCTCCTTCTGCATATTCATTCTCACTTATGCTCATGGCATACTAATCATGTCCACACTAATACACATGTTCATATATGCTAATATGCATAGTCTCTAATTTGCACATGCATTCATAGTGTGCTTGCAAACATCTAATGCATGCTTAAATATGCAAATACACTTCTTATATGAATACCTACTAACATGATTATGCACATATCATGCTCACATGCACACATCATCTTAATTACACATGCACTCATCATACCATTAACTCTTATGTGTAGGCACACACACTAACATATGCATGTTCATGCATTAATTCTCATTGTCATGCACACATTTGCATTCATGCATTCATAGTGTGCATTCAAAGATATAATACATTCATACCACATACATATGCATTAGACGCTCTTCAAAATAACATGCTTATGCTACCATACAATCTTATATGCATTTATGTATACATTCATTTATACATATACTAACACACTTATATTTAAAACACCTAATGT
This sequence comes from Ceratopteris richardii, assembly GCA_020310875.1. Classification (NCBI taxonomy): domain Eukaryota; kingdom Viridiplantae; phylum Streptophyta; class Polypodiopsida; order Polypodiales; family Pteridaceae; genus Ceratopteris; species Ceratopteris richardii. The sequence continues at coordinate 75,070,525 of CM035410.1, forward strand.
ATATTAAATCATGCTAATACTTTTTCACATACATGCATACACATTTCTTATGAATGCACATGCTTCACACACTCATGCATTCACATCATACATTCACTCTTTATGCATATGCTAATGCATATTCTTATGCTAACACTTACTGTACTTGCTAACACATACTAACTTCCTTTCTCACTTATATGTGCATCATATTGTATCATGAATATGTACACATATATATATTTACATGTATAAATTCTACTATATGTATTAAAAATATAACTATAATAGTGTAACTATAAAAGAACTTCAAATTAAATCGATTAATTAAAATCAAGCTACATAGGCTTTTATAGAGAAAGGAAAAACTTGAATCTCTCTCTCTCTTTCTTTCTCCCTTTCTATCTCTCTCTTTCTCTCTTTCTCTTTCTCTCTCTCTCTCTCTCTCTCTCTCTCTCTCTCTCTCCTTCTCTCTCTCTCTCTATCACTCTCTCTCTCTTCTCTCTCCCTCTCCTCTCTCTCTCTCTCTCTTTCTCTCTCCTTTGGTTTAGTAAATATGTATATTTCATTCCATGTAGAAAAACTTTGTTTGCAGCATTTTCCCACATCATGGATTCCTTAAAGTGATGTTAAATGATCGTGATGTTAGATTTTGTAACCATTTTTGGGTTACCTTATTTCAACATTTTGGTTCTAAAATAGATTTTAGCTCTTCATTTCATCCTGAAAGTGATGGACAAAGTGAGGCTACAAATAGTATTCTTGATTTGTTGCATTGTTATTCATTAGATAGTCCCACTAACTAGGATGAAAAGTTGCCAGTGCTTCAATTTTCTTACAATAACACCACAAACACCACTACAGGCCGTAAACCATTTGAAATTGTTTATGGCAAAAAGCTTTCCACTCCCATGTCACTCACCCAAACTGACATTTTGATGGCTGATTCTAGTGCTCAAGATTACATTTCTATACTTCATGATGTTCGCAAGCACATTAGGAAAAGCCAAGAGTGCTACACTCATAATATTAATACAAAATGATTAGCTAAGCAATTCAAGAACATGATCTTGTGTAGTTCCGTCTCATTAAAAGACGTCTCAAAAAATATTTCGCAGCATCCTAAAATTAAACTCGCACCACACTATTATGGACCCTTTCACATTATATGGATAATTAATGATAATTTATTTAGATTAGATATACCATCTCATTGGAATATACATAACTCTTTTCATAATAGTTCACTTAAACCATTTAAAGGAACTTTACCACTCACTCCACTTCTTGATGAACCTCCTTTGATTGAAGAAAAATATCAGATCTTTGTTCCATTGATCATGATGTCACTACTCCATGCACAGGTATTCAATACCATCAATATTTAGTTAAGTACAAAAATCACTCTATAGAAGAATCTCAATGGATACATAAAATACAATTAACACCTCATTATGACCACTTAATTTCTGCATTTCATACACAAACACATCAACATAAATCATGATTGAACGTTTCCATGCATGTTTCTTTTATTAAATGCATTTTCCCACATCATGGATTTCTTAAAGTAATGCTAAATGATCATGATGTTAGATTTTGTAACCATTTTTGGGTTGCCTTATTTCAACATTTTGGTTCTAAAATAGATTTTAGTACTATTGTTGATTTGTTGCATTGTTATTCATTAGATAGTCCCACTAACTAGGATGAAAAGTTGCCATTGCTTCAATTTTCTTACAATAATACCACAAACACCACTATTGGCCATGCACCTTTTGAAATTGTTTATGGAAAAAAGCTTCCCACTCCCATGTCCCTCATCCTAACGGACATTTTGATGGTTGATTCTATTGCTAAAGATTACATTTCTATACTTCATGATGTTCACAAGCACATTAGGAAAAGTCAAGCATGCTACACACATAGTATTAATACAAAATGATTAGCTAAGGAATTCAAGAAAATGATCTTGTGTAGTTCCGTCTCATTAAAAGACGTCTCAAAAATATTTTGCAGCATCCTAAAATTAAACTCGCACCACACTATTATGGACTGTTTCACATTATATGGATAATTAATGATAATTCACTTAGATTAGATATACTATCTCATTGGAATATACATAAATCTTTTCATTTTAGTTCACTTAAACCATTGAAAGGAACTTTACCGCTCGCTCTACTTCTTGATGACCCTCCTTTGATTAATGAACAATCTGAAATCTTGTTTCCTGAGAAAATAATTGATCATGATGTCACTACTACATGCACAGGTATTCAATACCATCAATATTTTAGTTAAGTACGAAAATCACTCTATTGAAGAATGTCAATGGATACATAAAACACATTTAACACCTCATTATGACCACTTAATTTTTGCATTTCATACACAAACCCAGTAACATAAGTCATCCATGAACGTTTCCATGCATGTTTGTTTTATTAAATGCATTTTCCCACATCATGGATTTCTTAAAGTAATGTTAAATAATCATGATGTTAGATTTTTTAACCATTTTTGGGTTTCCTTATTTCAACATTTTGGTTAATAGATTTTAGGTCTTTATTTCATCCTGAAAGTAGTGGACAAAGTGAGACTACAAATAGTACTATTCTTGATTTGATGCATTTGTTATTCATTATATAGTCCCAGTAACAAGGATGAAATGTTGTCATTGCTTCAATTATCTTACAATAACATCACAAACACCACTACTAACCATGCACCTTTTGAAATTGTTTATGGCCAAAAGCTTTGCACTCCCATGTCACTCACCCAAACCGACATTTTGATGGCTGATTCTATTGTTCAAGATCACATTTCTATACTTCATGATGTTCACAAGCACATTAGGAAAAGTCAAGAGTGCTACACACATAATATTAATACAAAATGATTAGCTAAGGAATTCAAGAAAATGATCTTGTGTAGTTTCGTCTCATTAAAAGACGTCTCAAAAATATTTTGCAGCATCCTAAAATTAAACCCGCACCACACTATTATGGACTGTTTTACATTATATGGATAATTAATGATAATTAATTTAGATTGGATATACCATCTCATTGGAATATACATAAATCTTTTCATATTAGTTCACTTAAACCATTGAAAGGAACTTTACAAACTCCACTTCTTGATGACCCTCCTTTGATTGAAGAACAATCTGAAATCTTGGTTCTTGAGAAAATAATTGATCATGATGTCACTACTACACGCACAGGTATTCAATACTATCAATATTTAGTTAAGTACAGAAATCACTCTATTGAAGAATGCCAATGGATACATAAAACACAATTAACACCTCATTATGACCACTTAATTTCTGCATTTCATACACAAACACATTAACATAAGTGATCCATGAACATTTCCATGCATGTTTCTGTTATTAAATGCATTTTCCCACATCATGGATTTCTTAAAGTAATGTTAACTAATCGCGATGTTAGATTTTGTAACCATTTTCAGGTTGCCTTATTTCAACATTTTGTTTCTAAAATAGATTTCAGCTCTTAATTTCATCCAAAAAGCAATGGACAAAGTGAGGCTACAAATAGTACTATTCTTGATTTGTTGCATTGTTATTCATTAGATAATCCCACTAACTAGGATGAAAAGGTGCCATTGCTTCAATTTTCTTACAATAACACCACAAACACCACTACTGGTCGTGTACCTTTTGAAATCATTTATGGCAAAAAGCTTCCCACTCCAATGTGGCTCACCGAAGCCAACATTTTGATGGATGATTCTATTGCGCAAGATTACATTTCTATACTTCATGATGTTCATAAGCACAGTAGGAAAAGTCAAGAGTGCTACACACATAATATTAATACAAAATGATTAACTAAGGAATTCAAGAAAATGATCTTGTGTAGTTCTGTCTCATTAAAAGAAGCCTCAAAAAATATTTTGCAGCATCCTAAAATTAAACTTGCACCACACTATTATGGACCATTTCACATTATATGGGTAATTAATGATAATTCATTTAGATTAGATATACCACCTTATTGAAATATACATAACTCTTTTCATATTAGTTAACTTAAACCATTTAAAGGAACTTTACCACTCACTCCACTTCTTGATGACCCTCCTTTGATTGAAGAATAATATGAAATCTTGGTTCCTAAGAAAACAATTGATCATGATGTCACTACTACACGCACAGGTATTCAATACCATGGATATTTATTTAAGTACAAAAATCACTCTATTGAAGAATGTCAATGAATACATAAAACACAATTAGAACCTCATTATGACCACTTAATTTTTGCATTTCATACACAAACACATTAACCTAAGCCATCCATGTACGTTTCCATGTATGTTTCTTTTATTAAATGCATTTTCCCACATCATGGATTTCTTAAAGTAATGTTAAATGATTGTGATGTTAGATTTTGTAACCATTTTTGGGTTGCCTTATTTCAATATTTTGGTTCTAAAATAGATTTTAGCTCTTCATTTGTTATAAATTATGAAATGTGTTGAACAAGGAATTGTTGGAGTATTAATTTATTAATATATTAATGTGTTTTGATGTTTTTGATATAGCAATTGAAGTTTCATGAGGGCATGAAGGGCGTGAAAGGGTACAGATCAATAATCCAACTTTAGGGAGGACATCAATAAATCCGATTTATAATTCAGTTTGTAAATAAAATGGTGTAGAAGGTTCTATTTTTAAAAATAGTTAGAAAAGTAGTGGTTAGAATAAGGTCCATTGTAGACTACAATTTTTGATATTAAAAGCAAGGGCTTTCTACAAAAGTCACCAACTTTTACTTTCATGCATGCTTTCAAAGTTGCTCTCATGTAACCACTCTTTTTGACATAATAAAAAATTCCTACTGTTGAAACAAAGTGCATGGCAGGAGATTGCACCCAATATTGTATTCACTTTTTTCTCTTGGCGTCTCTATTTTTCTGTGTGTTTTTCGCATTCATAATCTCTATGTGCATGTGAGCAAGATCTTGACAACACCTTCACTAGAGCAATGGACCTCTACAAGGATATGCAAATACCTATACCTCGACACGTTGATGGGCCAACTCATCACCCATGAGACAAAGCTCAACAAGAATGGTGACAAATCTAGAGGTAACCAATCTTCTGCCCTCTTTACAGATATGAATAAAGCTAAGGATAAAGGTATGAAGAAGAGGCTAGTACCTCTCAAGCTAATTATGAACAAGAGGATAATACCTCTCAAGCTAATTATGTACGAAGAGCAAGAGGTGCTAGAGGAAGGGACAGAGGAGGAAAGTAAGGTAGGGGGAGACCCTACAACAATTGACCTTGCAACATCTGTGGTCTCAACAACCACATCATAGAGGAATACTTCAAGAATACAAGAAATTATAGGGAAAGAGGTTTCCATAGAGGTAGCTATGCACAATCAAGAGGCGAATACAGCAATGTTGGAGGCAACTACAACCATAACTATAATCAAGGCTATAACAACAACTATCAAAGAGGCTTAGAGGAAGAAGTGACTACAACATGTATATTGAAGACCAAGAAGAACGATTACTCATCATGAACATGACATCCAAGCAAGGTAAAGATGATGAGCATCTTTTCTACATTTATTCAGGTTGTTCCAATCATGTGGCTAGATATGTAGCTCTACTATTTGATCTTGAAGAACCCAAGAGGAAGCATAAAGTACAAAAAAGTGATGACCATAAACACTCATTCAAGAAAATTGGAAATGTCAAAACATCTGATGGTATCATGAACCTTTTGTGTAAAGTTTTGTATGTACCAACCATAACCAAAAATGTAATTAGTGTTGGGCAGATTGTTGAGAAAGGTTTACATGTGAGATTTAGTAAGCATGGAGCATATGTGCAAGACCCCCAACAAGGCTTCAAGAGGATCGCTAAAGGTGAGAATTCTTGTACATTATTCACATTTCAAATTGAAGACACATGGAACATAGCATTATTCAATTATAGAGATCAAACCTTATCATAGTTAGAAATATGGTATGAAAGGCTAGGACACATAGGAGAAAGAACTCTAAAGAAAATATGCAGGGTTCAAAGTGTGCTTGGCATTTCCAATGTGACCAAGCAACATATGATATACAAATGGGGAGCATTCCCATTTGGCAAAACTCACAGGCAACCATTCAGTAGGAGAGGTTACATTCATGAAGACTATTTGGAGCTTGTACACACTGATGTGTGGGATCCTAGCAAAGATCGATCCATCTCAGGTTCAAGGTACTATGTCTCATTTACTGATGATTATAGTAGATGGAAAATCCTTTATTTCATGAAGCATAAGAATGCGGTATTTACATGTTTCAAGAATTGCTTTGCACTAGTTGAAAATCGAACAGGAAGGATCTTGAAGAGGATAAGATTTGATGGAGGTGGTGATTTATTTTCACATGAATTTTATTCACTTCTACATGATAGAGTCATAAAGAGGGAAGTAACAACAAGATACACTCCTTAATTGAATGGAGTCGCTGACATAAGGAACATGTTAATTGTTGAGGCTACTAAGTTTGTGTTAAATGAGAAGAAGTTACCTAATTACCTGGTAGACGTTGTTTCCACAACCACCTACTTGGTCAACACATTTCATGCAAATAATTGGATTGTATGACACCTGATGAAGCATGGAATGGTAGCAGACCCTCATTTGACCATTGCAAAGTATTTGGGTGCATTGCTTATGCACACATTCCCTCACAAATCAAAGGAAAGCTTGACCCTAAAGTTGAGAAATGTATATTTTTTGGGTATGATCAGAACCAATAGGGATATAGGCTCTACAATCCCACTAAGAAAGCATTTATAGTTAGTAGGGATGTAGTATTTGATTAAAACAATTCATGGTTTGAAGATGATTGTAGGAAATTCAAGTTATCATATGACTTCGAAAATAATTTTCCAACCCTCACTCAAGAAGATCAACATTTAGCAGAAGATATCAATTCAAAGGATTTACTTCAAGGCTTCAAAGTCAAGAGGCAAGGTCAAACTCAAGCAATTAGAAGAGGTACCAAAGTCTTGAAATCAAGCACTAAGGAGATCATAGAGAGAAAGTAAGAAGCCCATAAGGTATGGATATGATACATCTTTAGTCACCAAACACTCTCTGTATATCACCAAAGACTCTATTAGAGAAGAGCCTAGGAAGAAGAAAGAATGGAGAGAAGCCATGTAGGAAGAAGTAGAAGCACTACAAGAAAATCATACTTGGGATGTAGTTCCCAAGAAGTCAGGCATGAAGGTAATTGGATCCATGTGGATATACAAAATAAAAAAGAACTCAGATGGCTCTATAAATATGTACAAGGAAAGTTTAGTGGCAAAAGGATTTGCCCAAACTCATGGAGTGGACTATGAAGAAACATTTTCTCCTGTGGCAAAGATGCCTACGATCAAGGTCTTGGTAAGTTTTACTACTTCTAAAAATTGGAATCTATATCAATTATATGTCAAGAATGCATTCTTAAATGGATGGATATCAGAAGAAGTGTATATGGCATAAACACTAGGTTTTGAAGATGAAGATAAAATAGGTTATGTATGCAAGCTTAGGAAGGCACTTCATGGTCTCAAGCAAGTTCCTAGACCTTGGAACCATCGGCTTATTACTATTTTAAAAGACCAAAGCTTTGTGGCAAGCAAGGGAGATTCTTCTTTATTTGTTAAGAAGAACAAGTCAGAAGTTATCTACTTATATGTCTATATAGATGACATCATTATTATAGGGAATGATGCTAATGGCATCAAGCAGGTCAAGGCTTAATTAATGAAGGAATTTAAAATGAGTGCTCTTGGTTTATTTACCTACTTTCTTGGCTTAGATCTTGTGTATACAAATTCTGCTATATTTATCAGTCAAAGGAAGTACATACATGATATGTTGGTAAATTTTAAGATGGAGAACTCTAAAACTATAGGTAATCATATGGAACTCAACCATAAACTAAGTTGTCATGAAGGTGAACTACTTGATGATGCTACAGGTTATCAATAACTTGTGGGAAGTCTCAATTATGCTACTATAACAAGAGTAGACATTGCCTATGGAGTGAGTACGTTGAGTCAATTTATGCATGCACCAAGGAAGCCTCATATAGAAGTTGCAAAGAGGGTGCTTAGGTATCTAAAGGGTACAATGAATAAAATGTTGTTCTATCCCTTCACTTCTAACATAGATATAAAAATGTGTTCTAATGCAGATTGGGCTAGCTCTAAGGATGATAGGAGGAGCACTTCAAGGTACCTATCCTTTGCAGGTTCAAAGCCTATATCTTGTTCATCTAAGAAGCAACCAACTATGGCATTATCTTCCACAGAAGTAGAATATAGAGGTTTGGCAAATGCAAATCAGGAAGCTATGTGCCTTAAGCAACTATATGCAGGTTTGGAGATACACTCCTACACTCGAATAATCTTTGGAGACAACACTAGTTCACTTCATTTGGTTGCTAATCCTGTATATCATGCAAGGACTAAGCAGATTGAAGTGCACTATCATTATGTAAGCGAGGAATTTCTTAGCAAGGATATTCAACTATCTTATGTATCAACTCATTTACAATGTGCACATATACTCGGATGGAACAAAGATGAACATGTTTAAATTGATGATTGGTTTGTAGGAAATCAAGGAGCAATGAAGACCAATCAATTTAGGCTTGAGTGGGAGTTGTTGCTGCAATGAAACCCAAGCCCACATACTTGGTTAGTTAACTTATGCTTGATTGATTGGGATGACTTATGCAAGGCTTCATATGATTAGCCTCTTGTAAAAATCCTTCATATTTATCCTTGTGAAAGTGGATTACACCCACATGGAGTTAGGAAGATCCAAAATCTTGAATCAATTAGTAGTTGAGTGATGAGCGAATATGTACTATACTTTAGGATTCACCTTTTAGGTAGAAGTCTGAATTTGAATTCAAACTTTGGCTCCAAGCATGACTATAAGAAGAGGATAAAAAAGACCCTCATATATCTTCAGCAAAAGAGATCATTTTGAAGTACACTCATTGTGAAGTGAGAGCTCATCTCATATCTCATTCACCTCTCACACATTGAGCAATGTGTGATTGCCAATGACATTGTATTTGTACATGTTCTAATACATATATGATCATTATATTCTCATATCACTTCTCTATTATAATCCATCAGAATAGTGATCTTCTCAGTGTGTAGTTGATCATTTTCCATGATCTAAAGCATCATAGATTCAAAATACTATCTATTATAGGCCTACATAGTTTCATTAGCATTGCTTCTCATGATGCTGAGATATTAACATATCATTGTCCACTAGTCTGATAACTGTTGCAGCCCATGAATATTAGGATGGAGCTATGATTTTCTAAACATCTTTCTCTACATGTGGTCCATAACGTTTTATGAAATCACTCATGATTGATATAGCTTACTAAGCTAATTAGAGTTCCCCAAAAGGAATTAAGTCAATTGTTGTTGTGCTCAAAGAATTGTTCAAAATATTGAACATGTGTAAGAATGAAAATAACGATTTTTTGTTCTTAGATCAACCTCCAACATATCTATTTTGATCCATCAATTGGTGGATCATCTTCCAAGAAACATATATGATTATTTGTGTTCATTAACAAGCTAAAGAGGCCCACTACACTCTCCAACCATCATTCTTAGGAGGTGTGAAGTAGGATCTAGCAACTCCACTTCATCTCTTGTGACTATCTAGCATCTCCTCCAACAATGAGGACATAAATCATCCACATATACTTCTAAGCTATTTCAAAAGAACTCTTTGAAGACATCACACATGAACCTTTGGAATGTCGTAGGTGAATCGGTGAGCCCAAATGGCATCACAGAAAATGCAAAGATTCCTCACTCTATGGTGATGGCCATTTTGTGTTGATCTTCTGGGGCAATGGATACTTGGTCGTAACCTAAAAATCCATCAAGGAAGCTATAAACTTCCTTGCCTACAACACACCCCAATAAATGCTCAATGATTGGAAGTAGATAGCTATCGCTCTTGTTGTGGTCTATTCACAATGATTTGTGGGGTAGGATGATGTGGAATGGATGGATTTTTAGCATGCATGAGATTTTGAGATGCAATGTTTGATGTTTTTATTTTTGGTTCTCTTAGGATTTCTTCTAGTTTGGATAACTTTCTATCCCACTTGTGATTGGCCTTCTCCTTGGTATCCTTCCATGTTCTTGTTTTCCTCTTTTAAGGCTCTCCTGATTCATGTGACTTTGATTGTTTAGCTAGTTTAGCGTATTTTGAAGCTTGTGCCCCAGTGACTCCCTATATAGGAGCCACGTTAATGCTACTTGATCTTGAATCCACCACTAAGCCTACCACATTAATTGGTGTAACCTTGGGCTCACTAGAGGGGTTCCTTGGACAATCTCTTTGGAGATGTTCTTTGCTGCACTCAAGACAAAAGCCTTGTATTATGATGGTCTATCATTGTTTTGGAGCTAGTGGCTGGGGACATTCGTGAATGAAATGGTCACCTTGACATTTAAAACATGGTCCTCTAGGAGCTTTTGTTCTAATTTGTTTCAATTGGGGCATCGGGTTAGGATTCATATACATGACATTGGAGCATTCTGCCTCCCAATTTGGTTCCATTAGTAGTGCCTCATATTGATATGGATAAGTCTCACTATGATCTACTAACTCTATGTAATAAGCTTATGGACTATCCTCATGGGTGTAGTGAGAACAATGAGCATGAGGGTCATTTTGTGAGACCAAAGGGGTCATTCAAACAAATTCTCTATTCGATTCTCTTTTGCCACTACATACTTAAATTGGAATACATTAGTAGGAGGTGGGGCTTGGCTTCCTAGGACAGACTGTGGCCTATATGGTGCATGATATTGCTATTAGTATTGAGGTTGATATTACTATTGCAACCTATAATATGGATGTTGGTATTGGTTCTCATACCTAACCTATTGGTAAGGTTGCTTATAATTTTGTTTGATGGCCTACCTATTCTATGGAGAATCTTCAATTGTATGGTTAGTGTATTTTCTCTAAATAATGCAATATGGTGCATTCAATTCTCACATGTTCTTGTTTTGCAATGAGCATATGTTAGGCATGTGATCCCCTCCACAAGTATAACATTGCTTCAATGAGGTGACCCTTGGTGTTTGTTTATTTCACACTCCTAGCTTCTTGGCAACCAAGTCAACTAGCTCATCTATGGCAATGGAGGTTCTAGAAGTATGACTAGTAGAACTATCAAAATCCTTATAGAGTTTGGAAATTCTAATTCCTCACCCAAATTGTCTTCTATGTCAATGCACATTCTCAAGAATTGATCTAATGTGATTGGCTCCTTGAGATATAGATATGATCTAGGTTTCCTGATTAGAAGTCCATCTAAAAATAGGGAAATTTGTTTTGATTGTGTAGGCAATTCAGATGTGGGACATCTTTCCATGTATTGTTTAAATCCGTGTTGATATATTTAGGTAGTGATGTGTGTGAACACTCTAGGACCGTCGGGGCACTTTTTTCCCTCTTTAGGAGGTTTTTTTCCCCCGGCTTGTATATACGCCTATTGCCCTAATGGGCTACTTATCTTTGTACATTCTCTAGTAATACATTCAGTCTTGTGTGTTGTGCTCCAAGCTTCTTCTTCTTCCTTGTGCTGTTCGCGTGCTTCCGCAGACGTCTAACTCCAACAATTGGTATCAGAGCAGGTCGTTGCTTCTTCTAGGGCGCCATCGACACTCCTCTGTTTGCAGTCTCAGATTCGCACAAAATTTGGTGAGCATACTCAGGGTGTTTTCGAGATCAAAACAGCTTCGCTTTGTGGTGCCGAAATCGCGATCTGAGCTCGTTTCGGCCTCCGAACGCACTATCGCAGTGCTTGTGCAGGCTATTTCGTCCTTTTGTGCCAAAGGTATATACCAGTTTCTATTCGCCAGTTTAAGCGTCTCGAAGTCTGCTACAGGTCTAGCAGAACTCGTGTGGGCAGTTCTGTTCAACTTTTTGAGATACAGTCAATTTTCTGCATCAAGGTATTTTAGTCACCGGCCATGGCTGAAAGCAGTGATGTATTCCGTATGTTGGCTGTTGAGGATAAGTTGGATGGTACCAACTACCCATTATGGGCTTATATGATGCGACATGTACTGGTTGCAAAAGGATTGTGGAACATTGTGCAGGGTGTTGAAAGACGTCCTGTTACACCTGTAACGACAGGTACTGCAAATACAGGTGTTGGAGCTGATGAAGATGGTGTCGAAGATGATATTCCGCAGATTCCTGTTCGTGCTGCTGTTTCTGTTGCACCTACTGCAGAGCAGATTCGATGGGATGGCAGAGATGCCCAGGCACATGCATTGATAGCTTTGTCTGTCAAACGTGCCATTATTCCTCACATTCGCTCTTGCAGAACAGCAAAGGATGCTTGGGATACACTTACCACTTTGTACCAGGCTAGGAATGAGGCTCGTGTTGCTTACCTCCGAAAACAGTTGGAGAGTGAGCACATGAATGAAGGTGATTCGATGGACAGTTTTCTTACAAAGATCAAAGACCTGAAGGAACAATTGATTTCTGCTGATGAGGTTATACCAGATAGCTCACTTGTGCAGACCGTTCTGAATGGCCTTCCTGATTCATATCAGAGTTTTGCCTCTACTCTTCGATTGATGATGAAAGGCAATCCGAATGCCTTGTCATTTGAGGAATTAGTCTCTGTTCTGTTGCAGGAAGATCAGTCCAGGCAGAACAGGTCCATTATGCGTGTTGCAGATCAAGCTTTCCTGGCTAGTCAGAAGGGCAAAGGAAAATGGAGCTCTTCTACTAGTAAGCAGAAATCTGCAAATGCTGCACAATCGAAGAACCAGGATAAAGATGAGAAGAAATCAGAAAAGCAGAAATTGTTCTGCAAGTACTGTAAAGGAAATGATCATATTATAAAGAACTGTCCAAAACTGGCTGCTAAAGAGGCAAAGAAGAAAGAGGCTGGAATGGTTGTTGCAGAGGCCTCTACACCAAAAACAGAGTCTGAAAATCTTGTGCAGGAAGAAGAATGGGCGTTTACTACTGTCTGCAGTTTTGACCCATCTTCTCATGATCAGTGCATGTCTGCAGTAGACTCAGATGTTTGGTACTTTGACAGTGGGGCGACCAAACATATTACCTCGCAGCGCAGTTTCTTCTCTTCACTCAAGCCTGCCCCTACAGGGAATACTGTCACATGCGCCAATAACTCCTCTTATCCTGTTATGGGAGTTGGTAAGATCATTCTGACTACTGCTGATGGTAGTTCTTTCACTTTGTCAGATGCTTTATTTATGCCAGGGATCAAAAAGAACCTGTTATCAGTTTCTGCATTAGCCAAGATTGGCTTGGTTGTGAAATTCGTTGATGACAGGTGTACAGTCCATGATCTCTCAAATGGCGATGTGATTATTGCTTCTGGCATTTTATGTCGTGGGCTGTATAAGCTCATAGACTATGAAAGATCTGTGAATGATTCGGCATGTGCAGTTCATGATTCTCAGGCTATGTCAGATGCAAAGCTTTGGCATGCACGCTTTGGTCATCTGAATTTTGCTAGCTTGTTACGCCTGCAGAAATCTGAAATGGTGTCCTCTTTGCCCAAACTTGAGGCACCTGGAAAACATGTTTGTGAAGGCTGTATTTTGGGCAAAATGCAGCGTTCTTCCTTTCCAAAAGATGGTTCAGTTCGGGCTATGCAGAAATTGCAGCTTGTACATAGTGATGTCTGTGGTCCTATGCAGACACCCTCTTTTGGAAATTACCTTTACTTCGTGACTTTCATTGATGATTTTTCCAGGCATGCATGGGTATATCCACTCAAAGCAAAGTCCGAAGTGTTCATGTGCTTCAAACAGTTTTTGGTTTTGGCTGAAAATCTGTCAGCATGTAAAATGGGCACCCTCCGTTCTGATCGAGGGGGGGAATATATGTCTTCAGATTTTAATGCATTTCTGGCTGAACGTGGGATAAAACACCAGTGTACAGTGCCGTATACACCTCAACAGAATGGAGTTGCTGAACGAAAGAACAGTTCACTCATGGAGATGGCGAGGTGCATGGTCAAAAGTCAGGCTTTACCACATAGTTTCTGGCTTGAAGCTGTCATGTGTGCAGCATATGTACTGAACAGGTGTCCCACCAAAGCGTTGCAGTCTATCACTCCATATGAGGCTTGGCATGACCGCAAGCCATCTGTTGCTCATCTGCGTGTTTTCGGTTGTTTGGAATATGCATTAGTGCCTGAACAACATCGCAGAAAATTGGATGATAAGGCAGTAAAATGTATTTTTGTTGGGTACAGTTCTGAAAGTAAAGGCTATCGTCTGTATCATCCACAGACTAAACGCATTCTGGTTAGCCGTGATGTTGTCTTTGTGGAAGATGCTATTCAGCCATTGCTTTCATGTACTAAGGAGACATCTGTTAGCTCCAAAGACATGTATGATACTTTGACGCCTCTTTTTACAAGTGGACAGGCTAGCGCTGGTCCTAATGAGGCAACTTCTTAGCCTTTGCAGGTTTCATATGATGATGCATATCATTCCATTTCTGATGCAGATTTACATGATGCACTTGTTGATGAGAGAGCTGATATTGAACAGGCAAAAACTATGCCAAAATGGCTGGTGCAGACTTTGCGTGACAGCAAAATAGATGCACCTTTGTCATATCGTACTCGTTCAGGCTCTCATAGTACCTCCTTTGCATCAGATTGCTATGCTATGGCTGCATCTAGTCTCTGTGATGAGAATGAGCCTGTTTCTTTTGATGAAGCACAAAATTCAGAAAATTGGATGGCTGCTATGCAATCTGAATATGATGCTATAATGAAGAATGGTACATGGTCTTTATGTGACTTGCCTCCTGGCAAGAAGGCCATTGGCACTAAGTGGGTATACAAGCTGAAGCGTAAACCTGATGGTACAGTTGACAGGTATAAGGCTAGGCTTGTTGCAAAGGGTTATGCGCAGGAAAGAGGCATTGATTTTGATGAGACCTTTGCACCTACATGCCGTATGACTACTGTTCGGAGCATTTGTGCACTTGCAGCCCATCATGGTTGGAATGTACATCAGTTGGACATTAAAACAGCATTTTTGAATGGTGACTTACATGAAGAAGTGTATGTTTTTCAGCCCCGTGGCTTTGTGCAGAAAGGGCATGAAAACCAGGTGTGCAGGTTAAAGAAGGCGTTATATGGTTTAAAGCAAGCACCACGTGCTTGGTATGAGAAAATACATGCCTATCTGATTGCACATGGTTTTGAGAACAGTCCAACTGAAAGCACCTTATATGTTAAGCGTGCTAATGATGTGCTTCTGATCATTGTTGTCTATGTAGACGACATGCTGCTCACTGGTCCTCTTGAGAAGCATATTGCTGATTTCAAGGCTGATTTGCATGCCTCATTTGAGATGTCTGATTTGGGGCATTTGCATCACTATTTGGGCATTCAGTTTATGCAAGTTGATGGTGGAATGGCTTTATGTCAAACGAAATATATTGACACATTATTGCAGCGTTTTGGCCTTGAAGACTGTAAGCCTATTGCCACTCCTATGGAGACAGGTTTACGATTGAGTCTTCATGATGCTGGAGATGCATTTGATGCTGTTCTCTATCAGCAGGTTGTTGGATGCTTGATTTACTTATGCATTACTCGGCCAGATATTCAGTTTGCTGTCTCACAGATGAGCAGGTTTATGCATTGCCCAGGAGTCACGCATTGGAAAGCGGTTAAGCGCATCTTTCGCTACTTGAGTGGTACTCGGCTACTTGGGTTGTTTTATCCCAAGGGGGGATCACTACCGCCAGATTTGCATGCTTTTTCTGACTCAGATTGGGCTGGTTGCTATGACACTCGTGTGTCCACCAGTGGTTTTTGCTTCATGCTTGGCAGCTCATGTATATCTTGGTTGAGCAAGAAGCAGCCTACTGTGGCCACTTCCAGTTGTGAGGCTGAGTATAGGGCAGCTTTCACAGCGACTGTTGAGTGTGTGTGGCTCAGACGCCTTATGGCTGATTTGGGTGTTGGCCAGTCTTCTGCCACCACCATCTTCACTGACAGTCAGAGCGCATTGGCAGTTGCGAGGAACCCTGTGTTCCATGCTCGCACTAAGCACATTGAGGTGCATTATCACTATGTCAGGGAGAGGTTCTCTGCTGGGGAGATCAGCTTGGCATATGTGCCCACGCAGGAGAACATTGCAGACCTTTTCACGAAGGCTCTGCCTAGGGAGAAGTTTGAAGCTTTCCGCAAAGCTTTGGGCTTACTTCCTTTTGTGGAGTGATTTCCACATAGCTCGGCACTTCCTTATACATGAGTGCCAGCTCCTTGTTCACCGCATCACTCCCAGGGGGGATTTGTTGATATATTTAGGTAGTGATGTGTGTGAACACTCTAGGACCGTCGGGGCACTTTTTTCCCTCTTTAGGAGGTTTTTTCCCCCCGGCTTGTATATACGCCTATTGCCCTAATGGGCTACTTATCTTTGTACATTCTCTAGTAATACATTCAGTCTTGTGTGTTGTGCTCCAAGCTTCTTCTTCTTCCTTGTGCTGTTTGCGTGCTTCCGCAGACGTCTAACTCCAACAATCTGCATCCAGCTAGCCTAACTATTTCTTGTGGTTTCTACATGAAGTTGTTGATCAAGGATGATGTGTTATGCATGATGCCACTCTTGCAAAATTCTATGATGAATGCTTCTAGCAGTTCACCTATATAATGGTAGTTGTGACTATTTAGGGGTTGAGACCAATCTAAAGCACTACCCTTGAGTGTCAAACTAAATACCCCAAACAAGGCAATCAATTCCTCGACCTTTTTAGCTCTTAGTAGTTGTTTGAACTCGACCACATGATCATAAGGATCCTCTCACCCATCAAAGTAGTTTTAAATTATCTTGATGACTTGAGAGGGTCTAAGGGTTGTTGGGTACTCTCAAGGCCTAGCCAATGGAAAATCATGTTCATGTCTTTGATGCCTATGTGCTCAATGTCTCTCTCTTTCAGGTCTCTCACTTTCAAATCCTGATCTATCTTTGCCCACAATGTGTGTGAAGCTTACTACAAGTCTCTCTCTAGCTCTTTCTCTTTGGCTTCAATGAGCTTCAGATGATCCTACTCCTTGGAGGAAATGGGAAGCATTAGACCTTGATGGAGGTGTTGGAATACAATGCCATATAGTACATTATTCCATGGTCAAAATTGTCCAAGATATACATTGTGTGTAGATCTTCTTATTAATATTTGTACACACAACAACGCTGGGCACTGTGGTTATCATAGTGTACTCCCATCGAGCCCACACGGGTTCGATCCTCGACAGCAGGAGATTGGCATAGCATGATCTTTTTTGTCATGCTTTTCACATAAAGCAACGAACGGAAAAAATGCGAACAATGTTTTTTGAATATTTATTCTATTACAATCATACATGGTGATCACAGATCATTGTGATTTATTTTGCTTTTGGAGAGTTTTCTCAAGACACACACTCTACTATAAAAGAGAGTCTTTGGGATCACTTGGATCATCCTCCACCTAGTGTTCAACACAAGCCTTGGTGCTTGGACCTCAATTGAGGTGGTGTCTCTTCTAGCACATGTTGCATCCTTGGTGCTAACTTGGAGCATGTTGAGGAGCGGCTATGGAGTTCTTCTCAGAGGAGAAGAGTGTGCTCACACTCTTGCTCATGGAGAGGACTTGGTCATTAGCAGCTTGATGGTGAGGATCATCCATCTACATTGTGTATTTGAAGATTGTCTTCTACATGAAGATTTCGGGTTACTTCAAAGACATTGGATGGTGGTTAACATAAGATTTACATCTTATGTTAAGTATTCAGGTACATATTCTCTTTATGCACACAGGTACTACTTGGAGTTTATGGAGGCAATGGCATCCATATCAAGAGGAGTCCTATTCGGCATAGGTACAAGAGAATCAGTAAGGTTATGCTTTATGCATATTTGGATGAGGTGTTTGAGAAGATATGTTCATATGAGGTTGAGGATTTCTGGTAACAAACTTGTTAGCATTCTTTGCTACTTTTTAAGTATGTGATCTTTTCGCACACGTATCTCACTTAGGGTCTTCCATAGCCTAAGGCTAGATGAGGGTTTGTTGATTATGAGTTTTAGACATATCCTTCCTCTTTCAGTCACTCATATTCATTATTGTACAACCTATCAGATCACACATCTCATATATATTCAGATTTTTGTCCATGCATCTGAATATGTTTGTTACATTTGTACATTCACTCATTCATCTATTTTTCATCACATAGAGTGGTTGAGAGTTTTGCTCCCACATTTTACATTGAACATTGGTATATATGATAGTTTGAGTAAGCAGTGGCTTACGTAACACTTTACACATGTTGTCTAATCTTTCTCTATCTTTGTCTCATTATCTATATGATTAAGTTGTGGTATGTTGATGCTTTGTCAATGTAAGAATATTGCTAGATTCTATGTTGTATATGTTGGACCTATGGAACCATGGACCTGTGATATGAGCTATGGGCCTACCTCATTTCCAACATTTGGTATTAGAGCTCTAAGGTTTTGGTATTAGAACATTATGGCTTTGGCATCAATGCATTCAGGCTCTTATATTCACAGGTTCCCAGACTTCTAGGTTTACAACATATGATTTAAGAGAATCTTCTAACATTTGACATTTTGCATACACACTTAATCTAGATGAGTAGAGATTTGAGAATTAGACAATTTATTCACATGTGTATTCATCAGTGTGGAGTATGAAGTTGATGATCTGTTAGCAACCAAATATTTTTGGAAGAGTATGCAAATACTTTACAAAAGTATTGTTTGAAGACCAAGACTTGATGAAGAGAAGGCTACTTCAAATTCAAGGAAGAACAATGGTTTGGAGAAGATGAAGGAATCATATCAACATCAAATCACAAGTATGAGTTTCTTCTATCAGATTATCATTTGCAGGTCATGTCTTAGAAGAGCAGTTATGAAGAGATTTGAAGGATTCAAGGAGTACTTTTATACACTTTCATCATTTGAAAGTTAAAAGCTACATCAAAACAAGTATCTAGAGGTTTTCTCCAGAGAAGTTTTGAGAGATCTCTTTTATGGCAAGAAAGCTCATCTAAGAAGACAAATTTGGAGATGGGATGAATTTTATTTTCAGCCAATTCTGTGTTATAAGTTGGTTGGATATCAAGGTACAAAACATGATCTAAGTATCTAGAGAGGTAACTCTAGAAAGATAATTCATCATTCAGACAAAAGGTTGGTGAATTCAGCCAAATTAGTCATTTGAAGCAGAGATTTTTTAGAGATATGAGGGGATGGTAAACCATGTTTCTATGTTCACTTCCATTTGAATACCATGTTTGTTTTGTCTCTTACTCTTAGCATTAGAGGAAGAGAAAGAGTTCATTTGAAGAAGTTAAGGGTGCTTGCTACTTCAAGATGAAGAGAACAAAAGGTATGGAAGAGAAGTATAAAGATGTTGACATCATCATCAGGTGGAAGAAAGACGTAGAAGAAGAAAGTCCATCATTTCCAAAAGGGAAACTAAGAGTTCCTTTTCTCATATATTTTCCATATACTTTTCCTATTTTATCCTCTACATCCAAAGACAAGTCTACAAGAACATCTCATGTGAAGATAGTCTAAAGAAGAAGCCGTTTCTTGTTTTGCATTACACTTTGTTATATTTTAGTAGGTTTTGATCCCTCAAAGAATTCTTGGAGTGTCAATTCAAAGCTACTTGGTATATGATAAGTGGAAAAGAAGTATATTTCTTCTTTATCTAACTCTTGAGGTAAAAGATTTTTTGTAACAGATGTTGAAGACTTGGATTGAGGTTTTGTGTTTGGAAAAGTTACCTCATATTTAGTAGTTTCAAAAAACTTCAAAAATTCAGATTTTTGTGAAGTACTAGTGAGTGGAAGAATCTACTTTTTATGATTGTCTAGATTTTTGGATACATGCTTGTATTCAAAAAGGTGTTCCATAAGATCCTATGACTTGATTGACAAGTGGAGTTAGTCAAAAGAAATTCAAGCAGATACTATCACATTTCACCTGTGTAGAATATGAAAAGATGAAGTATCAACTTGCAACTTTTGGAGTTCTCAAGGTGAGAAGTTTTTCCACTTATGTTTCAAGTAGGAGTTACAGATTCTTGGGAAGGATTTGTTTGAAGAAAAGTTTTACAGCTTCTTAAGAAGCATGGACACTTGGAGGCATTCAGGTAACAAATCAAACATCCAATCATGAAGGTTTGATGAGAGCAGATTCTACACAGGTATTTTGTTGGAAAGATCATAGATCTTGTATAATCTTATATAATCTTGTATGATCTTTTATGCGTCAGTTGTCTATCCTTTGTTTGTGAAGATTCTTAACATTGGAAGAAGTAAGTCAAAAGATGAGATTCGATTAGATTTGTGTTGCAGAGGAACAGAAGATACTTGTTATGTTGCATGAGGTTATGAATCCTAAAATGCTTTTAGCAAGGTTTTTATTGGATCAGCTAACCTTATTCTAGATTTTGGGAAGAGGAAGAATGAGAGAGAAAGCTATTGGCATGTGCACAATGCTAGTAAAAAGGGTTTAGGTCAGATACATGTATTGATCACTGAAGATCAGATTTATTGAAAGAAGGAAGACGTTCCAGATTTCATAAAGTATGATATATTTGAAGAATACTTGATACTAGTGTTAAGTCATCCAGGGGGTGAGGAAACATGAAGACTTATTTTCAGCCATATGTAAAAGAATGCAGAGTCATACGTACAGGTTTTCCTATATTTCCTTTGTCAGGTTCTCTTTATGTTCTAGCTTTGAAAGAAGAAGGAAGAAGGAGAATGTCTGGAGAAAGTTCCTGTTAGGATGTTCCTGTTTAGGAAAAGGTTTCATAGTTCTATTGAAGAGAAGCTTGATATTTTAGAGAGGTATGTTTTTAGAAGTGCGCACATTTATGTTTGTACCAGGTTTCGAAGGAAAGAGGTATGAAGGATTTACAGATTGAACAAAGATGAAGACATGATGATATCATAGATTTTTTTATGAGACTCATGAGTTGAGTTTACTTGAAGTACAATCAGAGATGAACCAGCAGTGTTCATAATACACTAAGGTGTGAGTTGTCAGTCACAGGTTCCAAGATTCACTTCCTAATTTTGATAAATGCAAATATGTGGATCCTAGTGTATGTTTTCAAGTTTGTGAAGATAAGAGATAGCAGGTTCAGAGATAGTACTTGCTACATTTGTTGTCAAGCAATGATTGTTTGATGAGAACACTATTGGATATTTTCTCAAGTATTTAGTTTGCATATTTTCTCAAGTATTATGGTTCATATTCAGCAAGTTCAAATTTTTTGAAGGAAAGTCGAATTCAGTTTTGAAGAAGACTTTTGAAGAAACGGTTTGAAGGTCAGTTCGGGAGTACAAGCTTGAAGCTTGTGATAGTTTGCAGCTTGTGATAGTTTGCAAGATCTAGCTCAGTTTGTACCAATATGACATTCCAAGGGGGGTTGTTGGAATACAATGTCATATATTACATTATTCCATGGTCAAAATTGTCCAAGATATACACTAGTAGATCTTCTTATTAATACTTGTACACACAACAATGCTGGGCGTCGTGGTTATCATAGTGTAGTCCCATCGAGCCCACGGGAGTTCAATCCCCGACAACAGCAGATCGGCACAATATGAACTTTTTTGTCATGCTTTTCACATAAAGCAATGAACGGAAAAAATGCCAACAATGTTTTCAAATATTTTTTCTATTACGATCATACATAGTGATCGTAGATTGTTGTGCTTTATTTTGCTTTTGGAGAGCTTTTTCAAGACAGACACTCTACTATGAAAGAGAGTCTTTGGGATCACTTGGATCATCCTTCACCTAGTGTTCAACACAAGCCTTGGTGCTTGGACCTCAATAGAGGTGGTGTTTCGTCTAGCACATGGGGCCGCCATGGTGCTAACTTGGAGCATGTTGAGGAGTGGCTATGGAGTTCTTCTTGGAGGAGAAGAGTGTGCTCGCACTCTTTCTCATGGAGAGGACTTGGTCATTAGCAGCTTGATGGTGAGGATCCGCCATCTACATGGTGTATTTGAAGATTGTCTTCTACATGAAGATTTTAGGTTACTTCAAAGACATTAGATGGTGGTTAACATAAGATTTAAATCTTATGTTAAGTATTCAGGTACATATTCTCTTTATGCACACATGTACTACTTGGAGTTTATGGAGGCAGTGGCATCCATATCAAGAGGAGTCCTATTCGGCATAAGTACAAGATAATTAGTATGATTATGCTTTATGCATATTTGGATGAGGTGTGTTGGAGTTAGACGTCTGCGGAAGCACACGAACAGCACAAGGAAGAAGAAGAAGCTTGGAGCACAAACACACAATACTGAATGTATTACCAGAGAATGTACAAAGATAAGTAGCCCATTAGGGCAATAGGCGTATATACAAGCCGGGGGAAAAAAACCTCCTGCAGAGGGAAAAAAGTGCCCTGGTAGTCCTAGTGTGTTCACACATATCACTACCTAAATATATCAACAAATCCCCCCTGGGAGTGATGCAGTGAACAAGGAGCTGGCACTCATGTATAAGGAAGTGCCAAGCTATGTGGAAATCAGTCCTCAAAAGGAAGTAAGCCCAAAGCTTTGCGGAAAGCTTCAAACTTCTCCCTAGGTAGAGCCTCCGTGAAAAGGTCTGCGATGTTCTCCTGCGTGGGCACATATGCCAAGCTGATCTCCCCAGTAGAGAACCTTTCGCTGACATAGTGATAATGCACCTCAATGTGCTTAGTGCGAGCATGGAACACAGGGTTCCTCGCAACTGCTAATGCGCTCTGACTGTCACTGAAGATGGTGGTGGCAGAAGACTGGCCTACACCCAAATCAGCCATAAGGCGTCTGAGCCACACACACTCAACAGTCACTGTGAGAGCTGCCCTATACTCAGCCTCACAACTGGAAGTGGCCATGGTAGGCTTCTTCTTGCTCAACCAAGATATACATGAGCTACCAAGCATGAAGCAAAAACCCCTGGTGGACACACGAGTGTCATAGCAACCAGCCCAATCTGAGTCAGAAAAGCATGCAAATCTGGCGGTAGTGATCCCCCCTTGGGATAAAACAACCCAAGTATCTGAGTACCACTCAAGTAGCGAAAGATGCGCTTAACCGCCTTCGAATGTGTGACTCCTGGGCAATGCATAAACCTGCTCATCTATGAGACAACAAACTGAATATCTAGCTGAGTAATGCATAAGTAAATCAAGCATCCAACATCCTGTTGATAGAGAACAGCATCAAATGCATCTCCAGCATCATGAAGACTCAATCATAAAACTATCTCCATAGGAGTGGCAATAGGCTTACAATCTTCAAGGCCAAAACGCTGCAATAATGTGTCAATATATCTCGTTTGACACAAAGCCATTCCACCATCAACTTGCATAAACTCAATGCCCAAATAGTGATGCAAATGCCCCAAATGGGACATCTCAAATGAGGCATGCAAATCAGCCTTGAAATCAGCAATATGCTTCTCAATAGTACTAGTGAGAAGCATGTCGTCAACATAGACAACAATGATCAGAAGCACATCACTAGCACGCTTAACATATAAGGTGCTTTCAGTTGGACTGTTCTCAAAACCATGTGCAACTAGATAGGCATGTATCTTCTCATACCAAGCACGTGGTACTTGCTTTAAACCATATAATGCCTTCTTTAATTTGCATACCTGGTTTTCATGCCCTTTCTGCACAAAGCCACGGGGCTGAAAAACATACACTTCTTCATGCAAGTCACCATTCAGAAATGCTTTTTAATTGTCCAACTGATGTACATTCCAACCATGATGGGTTGCAAGTGCACAAATGCTCCGAACAGTAGTCATACGACATGTAGGTGCAAACGTCTCATCAAAATCAATGCCTCTTTCCTGCGCATAACCCTTTCCAACAAGCCTAGCCTTATACCTGTCAACTGTACCATCAGGTTTACGCTTCAGCTTGTATACCCACTTAGTGCCAATGGCCTTCTTGCCAGGAGGCAAGTCACATAAAGACCATGTACCATTCTTCATTATAGCATCATATTCAGATTGCATAGCAGCCATCCAATTTTTAGAATTCTGTGCTTCATAAAAAAAAAACAGGCTCATTCTCATCACAGAGACTAGACGTAGCCATAGCATAGCAATCGGATGCAAAGGAGGCACTATGAGAGCCTGAACGAGTACGATATGACAAAGGTGCATCTTATTTGCTGTCACGCAAAGTCTGCACCAGCCATTTTGGCATAGTTTTTGCCTGCTCAATGTGAGCTCTCTCATCAACAAGTGCATCATGTAAATCTCCATCAGAAATGGAATGATCTACATCATCATATAAAACATGCAAAGGCTGAGAAGTTGCCTCATTAGGACCAACACTAGACTGTCCACCTGTAAAAAGAGGCATCAAAGTATCATACATGTCTTTGGAGCTAACAGATGTCTCCTTAGTACATGAAAGCAATGGCTGAATAGCATCTTCCACAAAGACAACATCACGGCTAACCAGAATGCGTTTAGTCTGTGGATGATACATACGATAGCCTTTACTTTTAGAACTGTACCCAACAAAAATACATTTTACTGCCTTATCATCCAATTTTTTGCGATGTTGTTCAGGCACTAATGCATATGCCAAACAACCAAAAACACGCAGATGAGCAACAGATGGCTTGCGGTCATGCCAAGCCTCATATGGAGTGATTGACTGTAGTGCTTTAGTGGGACACCTGTTCAGTACATATGCTACACACATGACAGCCTCAAGCCAGAAACTATGAGGTAAAGCCTAACTCTTGACCATACACCTCGCCATCTCCATGAGAGACCTGTTCATCTGTTTAGCAAATCCATTTTGTTGAGGTGTATACGGCACTGTACACTCGTGTTTTATCCCACGTTCAGCCAGAAATGCATTAAAATCTAAAGACATATATTCCCCCCCCCCCTCGATCAGAACGGAGGGTGCCCATTTTACATGCCGACAGATTTTATGCCAAAACCAAAAACTGTTTGAAGCACATGAACACTTTGGACTTTGCTTTGAGTGGATATACCCATGCATGCCTGGAAAAATCATCAATGAAAGTCACGAAGTAAAGGTAATTCCCAAAAGAGGGTGTCTGCATAGGAACACAAACATCACTATGTACAAGCTGCAATTTCTGCGTAGCCCAAACTGAACCATCTTTTGGAAAGGAGGAACACTACATTTTGCCCAAAATACAGCCTTCACATACATGTTTTCCAGGTGCCTCAAGCTTGGGCAAACAAGACACCATATCAGATTTTTGTAGGCGTAGCAAACTAGCCAAATTCAGATGACCAAAGTGTGCATGCCAAAGCTTTGCATCTGTCATAGCCTGAGAATCATGAACTACACATGCCGAATCATTCACAGATCTTTCATAGTCTATGAGCTTATACAGCCCACGACATAAAATGCCAGAAGCAATAATCACATCGCCATTTGATAGATCATGAACTGTACACCTGTCATCAACAAATTTCACAACCAAGCCAATCTTGGCTAATGCAGAAACTGATAACAAATTCTTCTTGATCCCTGGCACAAATAAAGCATCTGACAAGGTGAAAGAACTACCATCAGCAGTAGTCAGAATGATCTTACCAACTCCCATAATAGGATAAGAGGAGTTGTTGGCGCATGTGACAGTATTCGCTGTAGGGGTAGGCTCGAGTGAAGAGAAGAAACTGCGCTGTGAGGTAATATGTTTGGTTGCCCCACTGTCAAAATAAAAAACATTTGAGTCTATTGGAGACATGCACTGATCATGAGAAGATGGGTCAAAACTGCAAACAGTAGTAAACGCCCATTCTCCTTCCTGCACAAGATTAGCAGACTGCATTTTTGGTGTAGAAGCTTCTGCAACAACCATTCCAACCTCTTTCTTCTTTGCCTCTTTTGCAGCCAGTTTTGGACATTTCTTTATGATGTGATCATTCCCTTTACAACACTTACAAAACAATTTCTGCTTTTCTGATTTTTTTCTCATCTTTGTCTTGGTTCTTTGAAGGTGCAACATTTACAGATTTTTGCTTACTAGTAGAAGAGCTTCATTTTCCTTTGCCCTTCTGACTAGCCAGGAAAGCTTGATCTGCAACATGCATAATGGACCTGTTCTGCCTGGACTGATCTTCCTGCAACAGAACAGAGACTAACTATCAAATGACAAGGCGTTTGGATTGCCTTTCATCACCAACCGAAGAGTAGAAGCAAAACTTTGATATGAATCAGGAAGACCATTCAAAATGGTCTGCACAAGTGAGCTATCTGGTATAACTTCATCAGCAGAAATTAACTGTTCCTTCAAATTTTTGATCTTCGTTAGGAAACTGTCCATAGATCACCTTCATTCATGTGCTCACTCGCCAACTATTTTCAGAGGTAAGCAACACGAGCCTCATTCCTAGCTTGGTACAATGTGGTAAGTGTATCCCAAACATCCCTAGCTATTCTGCAAGAGCGAATATGAGGAATAATGGCACGTTTGAAAGACAAAGCTATCAATGCATGTGCCTGGGCATCTCTTCCATCCCAAAAAATCTGCTCTGTAGTAGGTGCAACAGAAATAGAAGCACAAACAGGAATCTGTGGAATATCATCTTCGACACCATCTTCATCAGCTCCAGCACCTGTATTTGCAGTACCCGTCGTTACAGGTGTAACAGGACATCTTTCAACACCCTGCACAATGTTCCACAATCCTTTTGCAACCAAAACATGTCGCATCATATAAGCCCACAATGGGTAGTTGGTACCATCCAACTTATCCTCAACAGCCAACATACGGAATACATCACTGCTTTCAGCCATGGCCGGTGACTAAAATACCTTGATGTAGAAAATTGACTATATCTCAAAAAGTTGAACAGAACTGCCCCAACGAATTTTGCTAGACCTGTAGCAGACTTCGAGACGCTTATACTAGCGAACAGAAACTGGTATATACCTTTGGCACAAAAAGATGAAATAGCCTGCACAAGGACTGCGATAGTGCATTCGGAGGCCGAAACGAGCTCAGATCGCGATTTCGGCACCACAAAGCGAAGTTTTTTTGATCTCGGAAACATGCTGAGTATGCTCACCAAATTTCGTGCGAATCTGAGATTGCAAACGGAGGAGTGTCGACGGCACCCTAGATGAAGCGACGGCCTGCTCTGATACCAATTGTTGGAGTTAGACGTCGCGAACAACACGAGGAGGAAGAAGAAGAAGCTTGGAGCACAAACACACAATACTGAATGTATTACCAGAGAATGTACAAAGATAAGTAGCCCATTAGGGCAATAGGCGTATATACAAGCCGGGGGCAAAAAACCTCCTAGAGAGGAAAAAAGTGCCCTGGCGGTCCTAGTGTGTTCACACACATCACTACCTAAATATATCAACAAGGTGTTTGAGAAGATATGTTCATATGAGTTTGAGGATTTCTGGTAACAAACTTGTTAGCATTCTTTGCTCCTTTTTAAGTATGTGATCTTTTCACACACGTATCTCACTTAGGGTCTTCCATAGCCTAAGGTTAGATGAGGGTTTGTTGATTATCAGTTTTAGACTGATCCGTCCTCTTTCGGTCACTCATATTCATTCTTCTACAACCTGTCAGGTCACACATCTCATATATATTCAGATTTCTATCCATATATTTGAATATGTTTGTTACATTTGTACATTCACTCATTCATCTATTTTTCATCACATAGAGTGGTTGAGAGTTTTGCTCCGACATTGTACATTGAACATTGGTATATATGATAGTGTGAATAAGCAGTGGATTACATAGGCACCCTAAAAATTATGATTATGATTGACAATCATGATGGGAAAAGACACGCTAAAAATCATGATTTTGAGTGAGAATCACAATGTTGAGACACCCTAAAAATCATGATTTTGAGTGACAATCATGATGTTGAGACATGAATTGTGATTTTGACTAATAATTTCCATGCTGAGAGACCCCAAAATTCAGGATTTTGAGACAGACTTGGAATTCATGTTTTTTAGAATGATTTGAAAATCGTAACTTTGAGAATAACCTAAAAATTGTGTTTTTTAGAATGATAAGAAATCGTGATTTTGAGGATGATTTTAGGCTGGAACTTCCAATAGGAAGAAAATCGGGATGCTTAGTAAAAATTTGAATTTTCCACTTGGCAAGAACTTCGAATCAATGTCGAGGCCAATGTCTCATGTAGAGGATCATGGAAACTACAAAAACCTATACAAATAGAAACTTTCTCTCTTGCACACCCACGAATGGGAAGTGAGGTGATAATGGGAAATATACCATCAAAAACAAATTCTTTCTGCCAAGATGAAGATGGGAGAAGATTTTGATGATGATGATGATGGAGGTGGAAAAAAGAAATTACAAAATAAACAAAAAATCACTATTTTCTACCTTCCAATGTCAAAAATTTACGATATTAACACCACAATGCTCATCCTCGAGAAACACTCCCTAGGAACAACACCAAAATTTGGTGTAGCGAAGCATGAGCACCACCTCCTTTAGTTGTCAATTTATGGAGACGTCAGGAGGATATGAAGATCATGAGCAATTTGGTGAGCAAATGTGAGTGAAAAGCACATACATGCACACACACACATGCACACAAGGCAAGATAGCAAAGATAGGAACAATGGAAGCTTCCAATTACCAAAATAACTCTATTACCAAAGATTCAATCTCTACAAAGACAACCTCAAAAATGCTATCCTCATCTAATTAACTCCAAAAATGAGCTCTCTAGCTCTTTTTATATTTTGTTGACTAGTTTTGCCTTGTCGAGACCTAATGTCTTGCCTAGTTAAAAATTAGGTTCCAAGGCTTATTTGAGGGCTAAAACGAAGTCTAACAATCATGAATTTCGGTATGTAAATATTTCTAATACTCTTCAAGCTTGAATAATCCTCTGCTTGAACAAAATGGAGCTTCATAAATGTGAAATGGCATTTACAATGGTTTTTAGTTATCAAAATCATTGTTTTATAGGGTTTTCTTTTAAAAATTTGGCATACGCTTCTTGGAGCTCCTTACATGATATCTTTTCAGAATTTGGCATACACTTCTTGGAGCTCCTTACATGACCCCTCTTCTGGTGTGTTCACTTCTTTCATGCATTCCTGCACCTTGTGCTTGACTTGAGTGCCAACACATAGGTACTATAGCTTAGATATCTCTAGATCACTAACTTCCTAGTACATTCTCGTATTTTGATCTAGATAAGTGCCTCTAGAAGAGTCTTCAAGATCATGCAATTCATAAGTGGTGCCAAGGTTGATGCCTTCTCCCCTTATGGGTGAAGTAGTTTGCAAGAGTTGGTGAGTTCTATCTATCAAGTAAAAGTCCATCAAGTAATCACGTTAAGGGATTTTATCCCCTCTCCAAAAGTTTGATACTAGCAATCTTCCTCTTGGAGTAGATAGTACTTCTCTATTATCTATCTTGATAGAGTTAGTAGGGTCCTCAATTTCTCCTCTTTCATTGGTTCTTTGGAGATATTCAGTCACTAAATATATTTTTCCTTGCTTGTCCATGTAAAATCCTTCCTCAAATTTCACGGGTAGTATTGTGAAGACTCTAGACTCTATTAGTCTTGATACCAACCTTTTGTTAAAAGTCAAGCTTCAAGCTAAAAAATCGTGGGGAAGCTTTTATGGACATGTGGAGCAATCAAAGGAAGCCAAAAGCCACGAGATTCCATCAAGAAAAGTCACTCAACCACTCCCCAATTCATCTCAACTAAATCCTCCAAGTTAGGGGCACACTTATCACTATAAAAGGAGCATGTATCCCGACTTCTTTTAGGCCATCTTCTTGGAGTTTTAGCTCATGTAAAGTGAGCACTAAGTGCTGGAGTTGTGATAAGCAAGCCCCTTGCTTAAGCTAGCCCCTTGCTTGCTTGTTTGTTTTCTTTTAGTAGGCATATCTATGTGTGTGCACAGGCAGTGTTGCAACTCTCTACCCCTGAGTTGTTAGCATTGGTTCTCCCTCATAGCGTATCCATTTGATGTAATTATTGTCTCATTGGATAGCTATTAGAGTCTATTTTATGCTCACAAATTCTCTGGAGCATTCTCTGAGTAATCTGGGAGCAACATTCATTTTAGTGAAGTTGTGTGATTGATATCTCTCTCTGTGTCTAGGCTCTATTGGAAATATTTTGCTCTCTGTTGTAAGGGCTGGTTCTCCCTCTCCATTTATCCATTTGCTATGATTTTTGTGTCATTGGGTAGCTATTAAAGTTCTCTAAAGTTGACCCAAGTTTGAGATTCATTCTCTGTATAATCTCTGAGAAAAGCTTGCTGGAGTGAAGTGAGGTCTCTGCTTGACTAGCAGTTGTGAGCATTCAACTAGCTCATGTTGTAGACATTGTTTCTTTTTGTGTAAGCATCCATTTGGAGTAAAATTTGTCTTGTTGGAAAGCTCTTGGTGTCTACTACAGGTCTACAAAAGCTCACTGGAGTTCTCTGCATAAGCTCTGAGTAAGAGCACTTTTGGTGTGCAGAGGTCAAAGAAGGATACCTGTGGAGGTCATTCGCGCTTCATCATTGCTTAGGGGTTGAGATACTTCCCCCATCACCTTTTACATCCATCCAAGTAGAAATGAACTCCATGCAATTTTGTACAAACATAGTGTAAGGAAGTCCTATACTCTCCTTCTATTGTCGACATAAGTTTCACTGAATGGATAGGGCTTAGTATATCTTCACATGACATATTAGATTCTTCTTTTGTGTCACTAGATGTTTTCGAGTAGATGTAGTGAGAACTCGTTTTGGTTAAACTTCTTGCTAAGGATATCAAAGGTCTCCAAAGTCCTAGGAAATGTCCTGAGCTTAGGTTTATTCACAAGCTGGGAATCCTGCCATTTTCTTAGTGTAAACTATCAAGTCTTAGAAGTTGCCTTGTTCGATGTTTAGTGCATAATTCCTAAAATTGTTCACTTCAAAGTCTTTCCCAAATTGTTTTTATTTTCCACAATGTATGATACTTCATACCCAAATGATACATTATACTCCATAAGAAAGATACACGATACTTGATATACCTATGATACACTATACTTGGGAAACACAAGATAATTGATATAGGATCTTGACAATATGATACCCCTTTGTAGATGATACACAATACTTGGGAGACACACGATACTTGAGATAAGATGTGACTAATATGATACCTCTTCTTAGATGACACACAATACTTGGTAAACACATGATACTCAATACAAGATCTTGGTGATATGTACCTCTTCCTAGATGATACATGATACGTCAACTTCCACGATACAAGATACCTCAACTTCCATGGTTCACTCTACTACCTTAGGATGATGCACGATACTTAGAAGTGCATGATATATTATACTTGAGCTCCATAATACATGATACTCAATCGTATCAATGACACACAATACACAACCCCAAATGGTGATACATGATACTTGGAAAGTATCAATGATTCACGATAATTGAGGGTTGTGATATTCAACCAGGTGATGCAAGATACTTCTGTATCATGATACACCTATGAGTGACGTATCTATGATACGCGATACCTTCCAAGTGTCACAACACACATGAATTCTATATCCTGATACTAAACTCAACCGGTCTTGATACTTGGACTTATATGAGTCCAGATTTAGAGGTTTCTGTGCCTACGTGCTCCTTATGCTCTCCTTGTCAGTATATGCACATATAGTTGAAAAATTCCCTCAAAATTTCATAAAAAATCCTCACAATACTTGGTGGAAGTTGTGCCATCCCATGTGAGTGATCAATCAAGTTTTTTGTTTGTTTATGGTGTAGGGCTCATGTGAAGGAGTATTTCTTCTAATTTTTAGCACTAAATTCTCTCTACACTCCAAATTGCATGTAATACATGCTTAGCAATACAAATCATGCGGGCTCCCTTTGATACTTGCATAAAGAAGTAAATTTCAAGGTGGAGAATTTCGGTTTTTAGTCTCTACTTGAGACTAGAGACTTAAGAAAAAAGTTAAAAATTTTTGGTGTTTTGGAATGAACTGATCTAACCTTCCTCCAAGATCTCTTTCCTACTTCCTAAACCTAGCTCCTCAACTCTGAACCTAATCCTAAAAAATTATCACATAGAATGAGCATATGGAAACAATGCCAATTGATCAATACTTGCTCAATGTCTCATTGGTCAACACTTGCTACAACATGTGTAGTTTTCATTTGGAGTCCTTCTACAAGCAGAGAGGCGCTGGTTATGTGAGTAGCTTAACATCACAGCCGCCCAGGTTCAATTCCCCATGGCGACAGCGCATTCACAATATTATCTTTTTAATAATTGTACAAGCATTCACTTCTTGTACAAGCATAAAGGATGGGCGGGTTGGTTATGTGAGTAGCTTTACATCAAAGCCGCCCGGGTTTAATTCCCCATGGCGACAACGCATTGACAATATTATCTTTTTAATAATTGTGCTTAAATAAAAGCATATGGACAACATTTCAATTAGCAATGAATGCGATTTTTTATTATGGATTTTCACGTAGCGATCATGGCTTTTGATGTGCTTTTGAATAGCTTTATTTTCAGTGGAACAATTCACTATATAAACACATGCATGGCTCATTGTATGCATCCTTCACCTAGTGTTCAACACAAGCTTTGGAGAGTTTGGACCTCAATAGAGGTGGTGTTTTGTCTAGCACACAGGGCAGCCCTGGTGCTAACTTGAAGCATGTTGAGGAGCGGCTATGAAATTCTTCTTGGAGAAGAAGAGTGTGCTCACACTCTTGCTCATGGAGAGGAGGTTATATCTTGTTCATGGAAAGAGGACTTGGTCATTAGAATCTTGATGGTGAGGATCGAGCATCTACATGGTGTATTTGAAGATTGTCTTCTACATGAAGATTTTGGGCTACTTCAAAGACATTGGATGTTGTTTAACATAAGATTTACATCTTACGTTAAGTATTCAGGTACATATTCTCTTTATGCACGCAGGTACTACTTGGAGTTTATGGAGGCAGTAGCATCCATATCAGGAAGAGTCCTATTCGGCATATGTACAAGAGAATCAGTACGTATATGCTTTATGCATATTTGAATGAGGTGTTTGAGAAGGTGTGTTCACATGAGTTTGAGGATTTCTAGGAGCAAAATTGTTAGCATTCTTTGCTACTTTTTATGTATGTGATCTTTTCACACACGTATCTGACTTAGGGTCTTCCATAGCCTAAGGTTAGATGAGGGTTTGTTGATTATCAATTTCACACTGATCCTTCCTCTTTCAATCACTCATATTCACTCTTCTATAACCTATTCGGTCACACATCTCATGTATATTCAGATTTTTGCCCATACATCTGAATATGTTTGTTATGATTGTACATTCACTCTTCCATCTATTTCTCATCACATAGAGTGGTTGAGAGTTTTGCTCCCACATTGTACATTGAACATTGGTATATATGATACTATGAGTAAGTGATGGCTTACGTAACACTTTACACATGTTGTCTAGTCTCTCTCTATCTTTGTCTCATCATTTGTATGATTAATGTGGTATGTTTGTGTTTTGTCAATATTGGAAGATTGCTAGATTCTGTGTTGTATATGCTAGACCTATGGAACCATGGACCTGTAATATGATCTATGGGCCTACCTCTTTTCCAACATTTGGTATCAGAACACTAAGGTTTTGGTTTCAAAGCTTTAGGAATTTGGCATCAATGCATTAATGCTCATTCATATTCTCAGGTTCCCAAAGTTCGAGGTTTACAACATATGATTTAAGAGCATCTTGTAATATTTGACATTTGACATACACACTTAATCTAGATGAGTAGAGATTTGAGAATTAGACAATTCAGTCAAATGTGTATTCATCAGTATGGAGTATGAAGTTGATGATATGTTAGCAGTCGAATATGTTTGGAAGGGTATGCAAATGCCTTACAAAAGTATTGTTTGAAAGACTGAGAATTGATGAAGAGAAGGCTACTTCAAATTCAAGGAAGAACAATGGTTTAGAGAAGATGAAGGAATCAGATCAACATCAAATCACAGGTATCAGTTTCTACTATCAGGTTATCATTTGCAGGTCATGTCTTAGAAGAGAAATTATGAAGAGATTTGAAGGATTCAAGGAATGCTTTCATACACTTTCATTATTTGAAAGTTAAAGGCTACATCAAAACAGGTATTTAGAGATTTTTCTAGAGAGTTTTGAGAAATCTCTTTCATGGCAAGAAAGCTCATCTAAGAAGACAAATTTGGAGATGGGATGAGTTTTTCAGCCAATTTTCTGTTATAAATTGGTTGGATATCCAGGTATAAAGAGAATCAGTATGTATATGCTTTATGCATATTTGGATGAGGTATTTGAGAAGGTGTGGTCACATGAGTTTGAGGATTTCTCGCAGCAAACTTGTTAGCATTCTTTGCTACTTTTTAAGTGTGTGTTCTTTTCACACACGTATCTGACTTAGGGTCTTCCATAGCCTAAGGTTAGATGAGGGTTTGTTGATTATCAGTTTCACATTGATCCTTCCTCTTTGAGTCACTCATATTCACTCTTCTATAACCTATTAGGTCACACATCTCATGTATATTCAGATTTTTTTCCATACATCTGAATATGTTTGTTACATTTGTACATTCACTCTTCCATCTATTTCTCATCACATAGAGTGGTTGAGAGTTTTGCTCCGACATTGTACGTTGAACATTGGTATATATGATACTATGAGTAAGCGATGGCTTACATAACACTTTACACATGTTGTCTAGTCTCTCTCTATCTTTGTCTCATCATTTGTATGATTAATGTGGTATGTTCGTGTTTTGTCAATATTGGAAGATTGCTAGATTCTGTGTTGTATATGCTGGACCTATGGAACCATGGACCTCTAATATGAGCTATGGGCCTACCTCTTTTCCAACAACTACTAAATTCTACTTCTTCAAGATCACTACCTTCTC
Source organism: Ceratopteris richardii (assembly GCA_020310875.1). Classification (NCBI taxonomy): domain Eukaryota; kingdom Viridiplantae; phylum Streptophyta; class Polypodiopsida; order Polypodiales; family Pteridaceae; genus Ceratopteris; species Ceratopteris richardii. Next base: position 75,105,633 of record CM035410.1, read on the forward strand.
AACAACACTAACCATCATGGAGGCACATTTATGAAAGCTAGTTCCCCAACAATGGCACCAAAAATGTGTGTAGCTAAGCTCACAATGTCTTAGGGACTTGAGTGAAACTAAATCTTTATCATCAAGTGTAGACATGATAGCTAATGTAGGAATGTCACAACTAATGAATGCAAATTATTAGAATCTACCTCACACATCACCTCTTACACAACAGTGTGTGTTGTGATAATTGGTACAAGAATGGATAAAAATCAAGCTCTAATACCCAAATACAGTCAATGCTAGGTTCATTTCAAATCTCTTGAAGGAAAGCATCCAATGTCCATATTTTTAGTCGGACACGACCTCTATGCTTCGCACTATGAATAAAGATAACACAATGGTGGGAAACACCTACTCTCGCTTCTAGGCTTTAGAAACTTCACACATCTACATACAAAACACAATAGCGAAAAGAGATAGGGAAGGGATAGAAAACACCTCTAGACACATATTTCATGCCTAAAGCACACACAAGCTCATAAAGAGGAACCATAGGCAAGAAGAAGCAAATTCAAAATTCTATAAGTAGTTCTTCAAAGTGGCAAAAGTCTTTACAAAAGAGACACAAGTGACTTATATACATGTGCCCTAATTTTGATCCTTTCAGATGAGAGACCAGAACTTTCTCTATATATCACTAAGTTCATACTATTGTACAAAGGTAATGTTATAGGTTTTAGGGATTATGCATCTAGAGGACTCCTGTAGAGCCATTAGAATGCTTCTCGCAATTCTATAATGGATTTTAGGAGAAGAAAATGAGCTATTTCTTAACATTTTTGGGGCGTACTTTTTTCTCTTCTTTCTTTTACTTTCTCCTCCCTCTTGTCTTCCATCCTCTTAGTCCTTTGCAACAACAATGCAAAATGTTGCACAATTGGAATAAGTGAGATAAATCACGATTCTATAGAAGAAGCACAAAGAGGCCAAAAAGAGGTAAGAATTGATCATATACACTTGATTAATAAAGAAATAGGTTAATTAAGTGATTATAGGGAATTACATGCAAAAGCCAAAATTGGGCATCATGAAGCCCAAGTTGGCACCGCTCTCGGGGTGGGCATCATGAAGCCCAATTTCAGAACCTCTCTTAGGGTGGCCCAAGAGTGCCTCATGAGGCCCAAGTTGGGCACCTCTTCCATGGTGACCCAAGTGGGTGAGAAGTTTCAACTAGCCAAGGTGCCCAACTTAGGTGCCTAATTTTTTGTGATTTTCATAATGGGCGACCATAAGGTAAGCACCTAGTAGGTAGTGGGCAAGTAGACAAGAAGCCTTCCCTTTGCCAAAATATGTTGATTCTCTCTGAAAAATTGACTCCTTCTCTACAACATCTTTGCAGGCATCTTGAAGGAGGTAGAAACTGCCAAGTGGGTGACTTGACCTGAGTGGTCAATTTTTGCCAAAAGGCTTGATAGCACTACTTTCTCGAGGTGAAAAAACCAAAGTGAATACTTTATTAGATGCTATTTCAAAATATGCAGAATGTATCAAGGCACTTAAGGCTACACCCTATGTTTCAGTGATAGCAAAGGATGTTATATTTCCATAAATTTCATCAGAATACACCAACAAACCAATCATAGAGCATGGGATAAGTACTACTTATGTTTCAATTAATGAAGAAGAAGCATTCATGCAAAGCATGCAACTTCAAGAGGTTCAAAATAATCACTAGAGAAACCCACGAAGCAACATGATTATGGTAACATGTAGACACATCCCAAAGATAAGGTTAATTTTGGATTATAGAGAAGTTAGGACACGTGAGAAACTTAGAAAAGAGGCATTATTAAGCTACAAAATGTCATTGGAGGATAAAGCCTCACTTACAAGGTATTGCTACTATTCTAAATAGGAACAAAAGTACAAGGATAGAAAAAGCCACATCACACTGAACCAAGAACACCAACATTAAGGCTCTGAAGAGAATAAAGAAGATGGATATTAGGGCTCTAGAGAGATTTGATGACGTGATAAAATAAATATAACAATGAGAAGTAAAGAAGAGGACCTATGGACAACATTCAAGGGTGAAGGAAGAGATAGTTTGTGGTTCCATGCACCAACTAGAAGACTTGGATGAGGACAAGAAGCCCCTTGATAGCGTTTCTAGGGTGGAGTCTAATTTTATTTGAATCAAGTAAAAAAAAATTCACTCATTATACATACCATAGTTCAATTTCTTTCATTTTTGTAGTTCATTTTGTTTGAATAAGCAACTAAAGGAGAACTTGCATTGGGATAGCTCAAACACTTGATGTGAGGGTCTTTAGAGTGGATAACCATGTTAGTCATTTGATTGTCTCCATTTCATGAACTTGGGGATCTTCTTCTCCCATTTCGGGGGCCCATTCTCTCCACACTAGCTCTTTGGTGATCAAACAAATACCTTAAATACCTTGTGGCCTTAGATAGTCTATTTACAATTGGTGTTTGAATTGATGCTAAAAATTGGATGGGATGGGGGCCTCTTGGGGTGGCCCTCACCCAAGGGTTCACTCATACATGGGAAAGGCATCGACTATACTAGAATACATCAACCACACACAACATAGACACTATGATAATTCAAGGCACATGGAATAGAAGGAATTATATTCAAAGCTCGCTAGGAAGCTCTTGGAACTCTTGCATGGAGTGAAGCTCTTACATGAAAGTGACATAATTGAGGTGAACAATTTTCGACACTCATCACCATAATTGGATGTTTGCCATCTTAAATTGTCACAATAATTGGGTGTCTACCATAATTGATACCTCCTCTTCTCATCAAGAATTGGACGACCTCATTTTTGACAACTTGCCACATCTAGCTGACCACCAATTTCTCCTCACCACACAACTTGGGCAACTGCCAAAATTGGCACCTCTATTCATACTTGTGTGAGCCCTCCATCACCTTATTTGGGAGGTTATCCAATCAAGGGCAAGACTATATTTGAAGTCTTTAAAGTAAGATAATCAACAAGATTTGGAAGTTAAGTCTCTCAAAAGGTATTGCATTCACTACAAGTGAAGGCATGCGATTGGCACGAATAGAGGCCTCTAGTGTCCCAAAACTGTCATGCACCCAAAATTGGGTGCCACCACAACCTCTTTTTGACATGTTCAAAACATGGCATCTACTCCACCTATTTTTGGAAGGACTACCGTGGGTTGCAAGTGAGAAAGTAAAATGTTATTAACTTGTCAGTGAAGTGTTATAGTGTGAATATTGCAGAGAAGACCACCATGATGCTCAGACAACTTGAAAATTGTGATTTTGTGTAAAATGTTATTAACTTGTCAGTGAAGTGTTATAGTGTGAATATTGCAGAGAAGACCACCATGATGCTCAGACAATCGCAATGTTGAGACACCCTGAAAATCATGATTCTAGGAAGGACCTAAAAATCATGTTTTTGAGAATGACATGAAAATTGCATTTTTGAGAATGACCAGAGAATCATGATTTTAAGAATGGTCTAAAAATCATGATTTTGAGAATGATTTTAGGCAGGCACTTCCAATATTAAGAAAATGGTGATGCTGAATGAAAATTTGAATTTTCCACAAAATTGTGATTTTTACCATAGAATCATGAGTTTTTGAGAATTTTGGTGGGAACTTCAAATTTTGGAGTGGAGGCCTATGTGTCATGCAAGCGGTCATAAAAATCATAGAAAGTTGTGGAAACAAACACTTTCTCTCTCTCTCTCTCTCTTTGTCTCTCCTGTACACCCATGAATGAGAAATGAGGTGAAAATGGGAAATATACCATCAAAAACCAATAATTTTTGTGAAGATGAAGATAGGAGAAGATGGTGATGATGATGACGCTGAAGGTGAAGAAACAAGATCAGAAAACTAATAGAAAATGTCTCTTGTTTACCTTCCAATGTCACAAGTATATGATCTTACCATCACAATGCTTGTCCTTGAGCAACGCTATGTGGCAATGATGCCAAGATTTGGCCTAGCCCAAAAGTGAGAACCACCTCCTTTGAAGTATTTCGATGGCGATGCACCACAATGCACTCTCCTTCTCAAGAGCTCCACGACGATATGCTCGGAGTACAAAATCGAGCTCTTGAGGCCGCATGCAGTACTCCGCACAGAGGCTACAGAATACATAGAAAACACAGTACACAGGGAGCACGAAGATAGACTTCTTAGGTCTTACAAATGCGGTCAAACTTACAGTTTGTGATTGACCAGGCCACTATATGTTTTATTAAAGAACATATACAAAGAAGTGTCCGGTGGCCATTTGGCCTTTCACATGGACACTAACGGTAACAATCTAATATGACTAGAGTAACTATGGGAGAAAAATAAAGAATGATATAGAATACCTGAGTGTAAGTATGCAAACTATACCTCCCACCTGATGGGCATGTTACACAGTATACAAGTGACTGCGTAAGATCAAGAATCAAGTAACCTCCATCAAGTGGCAACACTGTCGAAAGCTATCCTGTGGTAGAGCTTTAGTCAAAGCATCTGCAACATTATCCATTAGGAAAAAAGGTGAACCCTGCATGGGCCTTGTAAGGATTCCTAATTTTAAGGAATTAAAATGGCTAATTAGGTGGATTAAGAGGATGGGAAAAACCACTGGTGGTATTGTACATTAGAATAAACAATAAAATCTTGTAGGGGATTCGTGTGCTTTTCTAGCCCTCAGATATATTGCTTGGATGGCCACGATCAAACACGAAATTTGAGAACTAAAAGTAACAAAAAAAGGCACACACTCTGTCACTAAAAGACAAAATAAGCTCAATGGGAGACAAAATAGGCTCAGTCATGGGAAGAGAGAGAAGAAAATTTCGCAGCGGCGCCTATTTTCGGCCGTCGGATCATAATTTGCTTGAATGGCTGAGATTGATGCGAAAAATTCTGGCACTAAAGGACAAACTACCCAACCTCCCTGTCACTAAAGGACAAAAACATGAAAATCTGCGCAAAAACGTGGGGATCCGCGTGGATTCGTAGCCATTGGATAGTATGCACTTTCAGTGGTGTAGATTTAATGGCTAGTGATCCATGTGAAGATCAAATCAAAGCCATTGGATTCTTTGCAAATCCAATGGACCAAATTTTATGCGCCTTTTCCTCTTGAAGGAGCAACAATAACCATTAGATCTAAAGGAAATCTAAGGGCTATAATTTAAAGCCACTCATTTCTGAAGAAATGATCTTAGCCATTGAATTTCTAAGGGTATCCAAGGGTCCTGTTTGAATTCCATGTTTTTCAAAAACTACTTGAAGGACAAAACCACGAATTTTGAAATTTTTATGTGGTTTTGACTAGCCCAAACCAAGGGAAGCCTATGCCTAGCCTATGTGATTAAGGGACTAGACTGTGTCCACCACCCTCTTCTCATTGGTCCATCACTAATCACTCCTTTAGCTAAAAGGCCCATGCAGGGTTCACCTTTTTTCCTAATGCTTGAGTGTGAACCTTCTCAAGAATAATGCTCTCAGTGGCTGAGCAATCTCTAATGAAGTGATACCTCACCTCAATGTGCTTGGTCTTTGCATGATAGACCGGATTGTTAGCCAAAGCAATGGCACTCTGACTATCACTAAGTAAGCGAGGTACATGTTGAGGTAAACCCATATCACAAGCAAGACGAGAAAGCCAAAATGCTTCCTTACATGCCCCACTTGCTGCAACATACTCTGCTTCTGTGGTGCAAATAGCTGTACATTCTTGAAGACGAGATCTCCAAGAGATAGCACCTCCAACAAAATGAAAAATGTACCCTGATGTAGACTTACGATTGTCTACACAACCAACATAGTGAGAATCTATGTAACCAATAATGGATGCTTTCCCTCTACCTAAGCACAGACACTTGTCCTTAGTGCCACTCAGATATCTCAAAATCATCTTGACCGCTTCCCAATGTTTCTTGCTAGGATTAGACATATATCTGCTCACAACTCCCACTGCAAATGCAATGTATGGTCTCGTAGCTACCATAGCGTACATGAGACTACCAACAGCAGACTGATAAGGAATTTTGGTCATGAATTCCTTTTCCTCATCTGATTTGGGGCAGTCATCCTTGCTCAATTTCACATATGTGGGTAAAGGTGTACTCAATGCCTTTCCACCTTGCATATTGAACCGGTGAAGTACTTTGGATATGTACTCACTTTGAGACAAGTATATGCATCTTTTACTCCTATCACGAGTAATGTGCATGCCAAGAATATGTTTGTCATCCCCCAAATCCTTCATATCAAATGTCTGACTCAACTTCTTTTTGAGAATTGATAAATCATAAGAGGACTTCCCAACAATCAACATATCATCGATGTAAAGTATCAAGCATATCAAGCTGCCATCAAATCATCTCTTTGTGAAGAGACAATGATCCTCATTGCTCCGAGAATAGCCTTGGGACTTCATAAAAGCATCAAAATTTTGGTACCATTGTCTAGGAGACTGTTTAAGTCCATACAAGCTCTTCTTGATCTTACAAACTAGACTTTCCTTGCCAGGAACTACATAACCTTCTGGTTGTTCCATATACATCTCATCTGTAAGATCTCCATGCAAGAAAGCTATTTTCACATCCATTTGGACTAGCTCTAAGTCCTCCATTGCAACGAATCCAAGCAACATGCACAAAGTAGTCATCTTGACTAGTAGAGAGAAGATTTCCTCAAAATCAACACCATGTTGTTGCTTAAAACCCTTTGCAACAAGTCATGCTTTATATTTTGGAGAAGCAATATCTGATGTGAATTTCAGCTTATATACCCATTTACATGGTAAAGCTTTCCTGCCCTTTGGCAAAGGTACTAAGTCCCAAGTACCATTCTTGTGAATAGAATCCAACTCACTCTTCATGGCACGCTCCCACTTGACATGATCCTTTATCTGCATAGCCTCTTTATAGCAAGAAGGCTCACCAACATCTGTTAGCATAACAAAATCTAAACCTGGAACATATCTATCAGGTGGATGTGAGACACATGGAGAACATCTCAATGGTTGCTGAACAGGAACATGTGTAGACTGATCTCAATGGACATTCTCTTGAACATCCCTATGTGTAGCATTTTTATGCATGCTAACCGGATGACTAGTATCCTCAAACACCACTCTTCTCACTTCAACCTCCTTATTGGGTTGTTTATGCATCTTAGACTCATAAAAAATGACGTGACTACTTCTGATCATTGACCGTGTTTTAGGATCCCATAAGCAATATCCAAATTGTCCTTCTCGACCATATCCAAGAAAAATGCATTTCTTTGACTTATGATCCAACTTTTGTCTAAGATTCTTGGGTATATGACCATATGCTTCACACCCAAAAACTTGAAGATGATCATAATATGGTGTTTTCCCTTGCCATAACTCTTGTGCCACTTTCAGACCTTTGATAGTACTAGGTGAAAGGTTAATCACATGAACTGCAGTCAATACTACTTCTGCCCAAAAACCTTGTGAGAGGTTTGCATGATGCAACATAGAGACTACTCTATCTTGAATAGTTCTATTCATCCTCTGAGCTAAACCATTCTATACTAGGGTATAAGGAGCTGTAAACTCTCTACAAATCCCTCTAGACTGACAAAAAAGGCTGAATTCATGTGAGGTATACTCACCCCCATTATCTGAATGTAAAGCCTTAAGCTTAGTTGCTTTTTCAGTCTCAACTGAAGCAAGACATTTTCTGAAAGTAGGGAATACATCATGCTTTGATTTGATAGGATATACCCAAACTTTTCTAGTAGCATCATCTATGAAAGTGACAAAGTAAAGAGAACCACCTAAGGAACTAGTGGGCATAGGACCACACACATCTATATGAACGAGATCTAAAGGCTGAATTGAAGAGTCAATGTGCATTTTATGCACATTTCTGGTTTGCTTTCCATGTTGACAATGCTCACAAAATGAAAAATCATAGAAAGATAACACAGGCAAGTAGCTAGAACGAGAAAGATTTTCCATTCCACTATGAGATATATGGCCCAAACGACCATGCCAAATACAAGCCATAGGTTGTTCAGTAACAGCTAACAAGTGTTCTTTCTGTGATACAAATAAAGGATAAAGTGAGCCAACTTTGCTTCCTTTTGCAATAACCATATTGCCATTTGATATACAAAAGCATTGAGCATAGAAGACCACCTTGTAACCAAGGTCATCAAGTTGACCAACTGACATCAAACTGCGTGATAACTAAGGTACATAGCGTACATTATGCATAGTAAATTTTGAACCATCAATGAACTCCACAACCACATCTCCAATCGCCACAACATCACACTCGTAAGAGTCACCAAGTCTCATGGTACCAAGAGACTTTGCTGCATAATTAGAGAACCATTCTCTATGTGGTGTCACATGGAAAGAAGCACCAAAATCTAGCAGCCAGGTGTGGGAAAGAGAATTAGCCATAAGTGCCTCAGATGGCACAATACTATCAAGTGTCAACACATCAACATCATTGGAAATAGCATTAATTTCTTCAATCCTGACAGTCAAAGTAGATGGTGCAGGTAACTGTTTAACATGCCCATCAACATTCTGTCCTTTACCTTTAGCATTCTTTAATGCATAACAATCTTTCTTCATGTGTCCTTTCTTATGAAAATAATGGCATTCGATATCCCTCTTCCTTGATTTACTTCTACTCTTATTTCGTTGACCATTCTTTTCCTTGTTCTTGCTCCTACCACATTGCTGATTCTTTCCTTGGTAAGAATCACAAACATTATATGCATCTCCACTTTGAGTGCCAACCGTAGATTTTCTAGGAATTGCCTCACTCAAGAGTGCTCCACATATGTCATCATAGACGAGTTTACCACCAAGTGCACTGTTGCTAATAGCTGTGCAAAACCTATCCCATGATGATGGCAGGGTACATAACAACAATACTGCTTTCATTTCATTGTCCATATCCATTTTCTGAGCTTGTAACTAGGAGAATATGGCATCAAACTCATTTAGATGAGCAGCAACACTATCTGCATCCTTCATATGAAGGTCATATAATTTTCTCATATGATACACTTTATTTGATGCCGTCTCTTTTTCATATGTATTGCATAACTTCTTCCAAGGCTCCTCTGCACTTTCACAGTCTAATACTATAAAGTAAACATTATCTGCTAGGTGCAAGTGAATGGTGGACCTGGACATTTCATCTAACTCATCCCAATCATCTTCATCCATGTCAGCAGGCTTCTTTGAAATCCCATTTACTGGCTTCCATTGCCTCCTTTGAATCAGCACATCTTTAATCTAATTCTTCCATAGAGCAAAGTTTGTGCCATCAAATTTTTGGATCTCAAAATGGTCTTTGCCCTACAAGTTATAGATCCTCCTCGGAACACTAGCACTAGACCTTGATCCACCGGATGTGCCTGAGACCTCTGATGCCATGATGGTAGAGAACTGAATAATAGAATGATAATGGAGCTAGAAGAGTCCAAACACCAACAAATAAGTGTATCAAGGAGTAAATTGACCACTGTATAGTTGACTAAACCAGAAATCTAGAAAAATCTTGCCAGAGTATCCTCTGCAAAATTAGCATATGACCAGTGTCAAAGTATCATAAAACTGCAAGTACTGACATGTCTACCTGCATAGTGAATCACTCAGTCCACTGCATATAATCAGTTACCCAATAGAAGCCAACTAGGCTTATCGAGCACCTATGAACAACTATCATACATCTCCTATGGCGAGGCTAGGTAAGTCTTCCACCTGCATCATCGAAGAGACCCCGACATTTGGGTGTCTCCTAGTTAAGAAAACCTCACCACGACCCTCTTTATCAAACGTAAAAGGCTTTATGCAAAGAACGTAACCGCTATATCAATGACCACATGGACGTAGATAAGCGGTATCCACAGAAGCGTACATGGTGTGTATGTGCTCAATATATGCAGTAAAATGATACTAAAAGGCTGAATACACAGCCCAAAAACTAGCCAATAACACCTACAAGTGTCTGTCAACTCTGATGTTTTAGGCTTAAAAAGCCTGCATAAATTTGCAGCGACTGCTCCCACCAAAATTGAAAACCTCTCGAGAAACCTGTAATTTTACGAGTGTGGCTGAAAATACAGCCCCAATGGTTGATATTTATTGTCTGAGAAGTACAAAGAACACTCTTCTTGATGTTCTTGGACCTGTGTGAAGAGAACTATGTGCAAAAGTACTCCAAAATGGCTCCAAAAACACCCCAAAATTTCTTCAGAAATAGGCTTTGAAAGCAAAAAATGAAGCTTTGAGGGACCAAAAATTGTTCAAGGTAATGTCAACCTTAGTCTTTCCCCTTCTTCAGACACTAGAGGACTGTAGCTTAGTGGCAAGAGATTGCCACGGTTAAGCGAGCTCTGGGGGGAACAGTACTGGGATGGGTGACCTCCCGGGAAGTACCAGGAACCTCTATATTCCTTGATCGTTGAGGTCCTCACTCGTGCACAACCAACGGCACCAATGGTGACTTTGGTGACTCGGATGACAAGGTATGGCAAGGTCTATGCCTTGGTCGCCGCCTTAGACGTAAGCCTTGGAGAAAGCCTTGGGGGGGCTTGCTTCGCTTGCACAAAAGGAACAAAGCTTTTGCCTCGAACTTCTCTGATACCAATGAAGCATTTCAATGGTGATGCACCACAGTGCGCTCTCCTTCTCGAGAGCTCCACGAAGATATGCTCGGAGTAGAAAACCGAGCTTCTAAGGCCGCACGCAGTACTCCGCACAGAGGCTGCCAGAATACGCAGAAAACACAGTACACAGGGAGCACGAAGACAGACTTCTTAGGTCTTACAAATGCGGTCAAACTTACAATCTGTGACTGACCAGGCCACTATATTTTATTAAAGAACATATACAAAGAAGTGTCCGGTGTCCATTTGGCCTTTCACATGGACACTAACGGTAACATCCTTTACTTTTCAATCTGTGAAGACATGAGGAGGATATGAAGATCATGAGCAATTGTGGTGAGCAAATGTGAGTGACAAGCACATACATGCACATACACACAAGGCAAGATAGCAAAGATAGGGACAATGGAAGCTTTCAATTACCAAAGGAACTATATTATCAAAGATTCAATCTCTATGAAGCCAACCTAAAAAATGCTAACTTGAATTTACTAACCCTAAAAATGATGTGTCTACCCAGACCTAGTGTTTTGGTTTTCTAATAGTTTTGGTCCTGCCCAGACCTAGTGTTTGGACTAATTAAAAATTAGGTTCCATGGCTTATTTGAGGGCTCAAATAGAGTCTAAAAATCATGAAATTTGGTACATAAATAATTCTAATATTGCTCATGCTTGGGGACTCCTTGGCTTGAACAAAATGGATCTTCTAACATGTGAAATGATATTTACAATTTTTTTAGTGATCAAAATCATTAACAAAAAATTGAATAGATTTTGCAAGAAAGATTGGAAGGGGATGAGCTAGAATATGAAAAGTAAATAGATTGAAAAAGAAACATGATGTATACTATGTAATGTGTGATCCAAAGTATTCAGAAAATGATAAATTATTTGGTCAAGGAAAGGTTAAAAATTTGAGAGCTCAATTGAGCCATGATATGAATAATCAAGAGAAAAGTCAACGTGAATATGAAAATATCAAACAAGAAACTGATGAGGATTAGAATAAAAATAATGAATAGAAACTTGAAGAAAACTAAAGACAAATGATTGAGGATATTATTAAACAAATTGAACAAAATATGAAAAAAGCATCGAAGTCTTCTTAACCTTTATCTATGCAAAAAAGGAAAGATTGAAGATAATCCATTATAAAAAAGTGTAGATGATTAAGATGAAGATGAAGATATCCATAAATAGGATATCATGAGAGAAATTGTAGTGAGGATGAATTGTAAAGCATGCTTTTTGATACTAACTTTGATGTTTTTTATGAGACAGGAACATGATTCTTCAAAGTTATCTTTGATGATAATGATGGTTGAGATTATTGAAAGTCATTTGAGTGATGAGATTAAGAATGATGAGCATGAGATTGATTCATAGTTTTCAATTTTAAATTTCCATTTTTTGTAGCATGATGAGTAAAAACAAAAAAAATATAAAAACTCATCATCACCAAACCATTTACCCTATTTGCATCTTGATTATTTGAAGAAATTCTCTTAAAGTATGGGTGATAGGGTCTTAATACATGACCTTGTATAAAGGTACATTTTGAGATTTACCTATGCTCTATGAGTGATGGAAGGGATTTATGTATTTACACATGAAATGTATGAAAAAGAGCACACATGCTTCATCAACAAATGCCTAATACCTTATCTTTTGCACCATATCTTTGTCAATCCATTTCAAAGTATGCAATGGATAGGGCTACATTATACAAGCCTACATAGAAACATTACTTATCTTCCCATTCCCTAAACATTTTATTTCAAATTCAATGTTCCCATGAAATGTGATTCTATGTTTAAAGCATAAAGATGATTTTCAAGATTGGCCCATTGAGGATGATGTGCACGCTTAGTAGAGGTGAATGTCATAGAGATTAGCATCTCTACATTACTTTAGATCCGAACCCACACAAATATTTTCATGATGAGATCTAGTAAATTTATGATGAAATTATTCAAAAAGTGATCACAGATTTTGAAGTTAGAGGTGTGAGAAAATTTCATTATCCATGAGCCTTGCTGTTGTAGATGACCTAAAAGTTTCTAATATGAAACCAAAATTATAAAAGCAAAAGACTTAAAAGCATTAAAATAAAATAAATAAAAAAAATAATATATAAGAAACAAAAGCATACGAAAGTCAATATCACATGACAAATCAAAATCAAAAGCAAACATAAAAGAAAAACGTACTATGAAAAAAATAAAGCATATAGCGATATTAAAATGCGATAGGTGCTGTTGCTTTTGAAATCGTGAGCTATGTATTACTATAAAATAACAAAAGTTGAAGGCCTCAATTCATCGTTGATTGTTGAAGCATATGATGAACATTTTGGACCAATGGAGAATTGGAGGTGTTGAAGACTACTAGAAGACAAGAAGAACATGGAGGCTACACACACTTTGAAGAGGAGGATATCTTCATCTACTAGAGGAAGGCATTTCTCTACACTTGCTTGAAGTGGCGGAGATAACTATACACATATAGGCAATGGAGGTGGTTGTACACACATGATGAATCATCGATGAACTTTATGAAGCAATATTATGATCAAACACGAATTGGTAACATGTATTTTTCCGTTACACACATTACAATTGTATGCACACTTATTAGGAATAGATTTTCCAATGTTCCCTTACCTCTTCTCTTTCAATTCTTTCTACACTTACTCCCATATCTCATTTAACTCATGATGATGAATTGTGTAAATGTTCTTATCAATTTCCATTGAGTTTTACATTCTCTTTGAGTCTCAATTCCATGACTTGAGCTTGCTTGAAGCACCCTACATGCGCCATCATTGGAACACCGGCAGTTGGCCTAATCCACCCAACCAAGCCCCTTCATGACAAGTGAAATCAATGTGAAATACATCTGTCCATTCCACAGTGCTCATTGTTGATAACTTATACGGAGGAGAGAGGGATGAGTATCTTCGATTATGTGTCCATAAAAGTGAATATCTCAAAATTCTACATGTTTCCCATCAAGGTGTGGTAAGTGGACACTTTGGTCCAGATGGCATGATTAAAGCTATACTATTTGCATGTCTCTGTCTAAATGGGGAATATACTTTGTAAGTCCTATTAGTTCTCTAGCTAAGATTTCACAAGTTGAATACATTATTGTTGCCTTACTAAGTGGGTAGAGGTGAAAGCCACCAAGACAAATGATGCAAAAACCACAACCAAGTTCTTGTCTAGAAATGTATTTACAAGATATGGTTTGCCAATAGAATTGGTTAGTGATCGTAGCACTAACTTCTTGAATGCGGTCATCAAATACATGTTACAAAAATTGATGATTATTCATAAGAAGTCAACTCCATATCACCCAAAAGCCAATGCCTAGGTTGAAAGCACAAACAAGATACTTTGCACTATTCTAACTAAATTAGTGAATAATAAGTGCTTTGATTGGGACAAAAAATTACATCATGGTATTTTGGTTTATTGAGTGGCTTATAAAATGGTATGCCAAGCTACCCCCTTCTAGATTGTATTTGGCCAAAATGCAGTGTTACCCTTAGAATTTTCGATACCCACATTGAAAGTGTCACAAGAGCATCAATGGAAACATCATGAGCTTTTATCTAGGATCTTTGATCTTGAACAATAAGGTGAAACTAGACTAAGAGTAGTTGCTAGGATCTACACAAGCAAGAAAATATAGAAGGCATACTTTGATGCCCATGTGAAGGATAAGGGTTTGAAAGTAGGAGGTTTAGTCTTAGTGTATACTTTGAAGCAACATGCAAGAAAACTAGAAAAGCATGGCTATGGCTATTGATGATTAATAGAATGGAGCAATCCAGCTAGCCACCCTTCTGAGGGTAATGTACTACCAAGCTATATTAATGGTTGTAGATTGAAATTGTATCAAGAACCTCTAACCAAAGAAATGCTTAGTGGAATCAACATTGCAAAGAAATGTAAGGAAGAGGAGAGATGAATTTGAGAAGAAGCTGAGGCAGAAGCCCTAGAATGCATACGGTTAATGAAATTGAGAAGATAGGGAAGAGATCAACCTAGATAAGATGCTCATGAAGATTCTAGATATCCCATGTCCTTGTGCCAAGCCTCAAGAGTAATTTCCCCTTGAATAATTGACAGGTGTCCTTTTGTGACCCTAGAGATAGCACAAGGAAAGAGTGCAAGGACTATAAGAGCTGTGACTGACTCAAATGCAAGCATGTGGAGTTAGACTTTCTCACTATGAAGATTTTCAATTAAGTATCAACCCTATCGAAGCATATCTCATAGGATTGGGAGGTATGGAAACCCCTTGCATGGGTGACGTGGAGCTTAATCAAATGCTAGTGTGTTAGGATGAAGATCTTATTAAACCTCTTGTCCTAGGAGAAGATTGGATATATGGACATGCAATCAACCTGAACCTAAGAAGTGGACTTCTTTATGTCAGGGTAAATCAACAATGTACCAAAATTGAATTAGCAAATCACATGCTCAAGTAACTGGGAAGGACACCAAATCATAACCCTTTGATGAGTGCATGTGACAATAAAAATGATATTCTTGTCCAAATTTCTATGATGCAGAAGGATGATGTTCTTAACAATAGAGCTGAGCGGAAATTCCTTCTCTTCCAAAACTGATGGCAATACAACAAGTAGAAGTATCCCAGAGGTAGAGAAAGTATAAAACCCTCTCATTTAGTCAAGAGAAGACTCGAGACAAGGTGGATTAGATATTGAAGCACATATGGGCGCACAAGCATGTGCAATCACTTGCTCTGACAACAATACCCCAAAGATGCACCGAATGTACAACATAGTCAATCACTACTACCATGGAATCTTCCAAAAGTCACTAGGGCAAACTATTGCTATTTGGACACCAAAGCAGTTAATGAAGTCAATTTCTCATGCTAGACAAATCTAGGTGCCTAAGACCTGCTTATATGCTCAATGGGTCACACATTGTTGGGAATCGAACTCACAACCTCCCGATTCGGAGTGCGATGCGCTAACCACTTGCCCCAAGATCCATGGATGAGGATTACTTCCTAATCCTCTCTCTTAAGGCGTGGTTCAACCATCTCCTACTAGGATTATGTGACATTCCTCCCCCCTTAGACTGAGTATCGCCCTCAATGCTTCATTATGGACCCTTATAACTCTCTTGGACCCACTTTCCATGCATGAGTGCTTCCACCAACCTCAAACTCCAACACATGGAACTATTTTAGGCCTATCCAACCCACCTCTCTTTGGTTCCCAAATGCCCATGCACCTTCATCTAAGATTAGTTTCACACTCACCATGGATAAGCGCTTCTTCCAAGTGCCCACAGATGTACCCTGTCAAGATGTACCTTGGCAGGATGTAACCGTAACAAGTGTACCCTGATAGAATGTACCCTGAGACGTGTCGCATTACACCACTGTCTACCAAGCCTAATTTCTCAACTAGGCTCTGAGACCAATGTCGGGAATCAAACTCACAACCTCTCGGTTAGGAGTGCGATGGGCAAACCACTTGCCCCAAAAGCCATGGTTGAGGATTACTTCCTAATCCTCTCTCTTAAGGCGTGGTTCAACCATCTCCTACTAGGATTATGTGACACACACAAAGCCCTAGATTCCAAGCAATGCTCACATGCAATCACCCCACCAACATTGATGCTGACACATACCATCATAGCACGAGCACATGCACCCTCACTTATGAGTACTTGGAAATGGATACCTAGAAAGCCCCAAGTTCAAGTAGAATTACTTTGTACACCTCTAAAAGCTATCCATGACAAGATTTGTAATCCCATTAGGAAAATGTGGATAGTCAAATCTTGCATTAAACCCCCCAACCCAAACTCTATAAATACCCTTGGACAAAGTTCAATGCATTGGATTTCACTGCACACCTAGAGTATGCATTTAGGAAGTCAACTAAACTTGTAACTTCCACACACATTCACTAGGTGACCCTTGACAACAACTAACTCACACACATGTCATGTTGGTATTGCAAGAGGAACAAGGTTTCATCTCTTTTCTATTGAAATACTACTATGATATTCTTCTTCTAGCAGATAAGCAATAATCAGTAACCATCACAATCATGGCCAATATAGTAGGCACTAGTTCACATGCAAGAACTAGCCAACAAGTAGTCTATATGGAAAAATTTCTTTTCGAAGTGCCACCAATCAAGAAGCTAATAGAATTCCCCGGCCTCCATCAAATAACTATTCAGGAACCACCTATGGCACTCATGGAAAAATTTAGGAGAAATTCTCATTGGTACCATATTTTAGTGCTTCTTTACTAAAACCAAAATTCAAAAGATGCTATTATCTCATATCCATCTTGTAGGCTAGTGATGTAAGGGATCAATCAAGAACTTTTGTCATTCCTTCTTTTTTTTGGAACAATGAACTAAAGAAATTTGAGCTCACTTTTAACTTATTCAAAGAAACACTCAATGAGTACACTACACACATATGTTTGGACAAAGAACCCTTAGTGCTAGGTAACATGAAGGACAAGAAGATTGTCAAGATCGACAAGCTCATGAACTATCAAGCTTCCCATTTGGATTATTGAGAAATTATATGAAGCTAATAAGAGGTGGTTTAGGAAAGTAGTCCTGAATAGGTGTTGTGCAACTACACACATTTTGTATAGGTGCTTATCTTATGATGTACCCATCAAACGTGCTCTTACATGATCTCAACTATAACTTTTTAAAGGTCCCCAATCTTAAGCTCATCAATCTAAGAGGATGCAAGGCACTGTCCCATGTTTCCAACCAAGAGGCATTGTCATGACCCGAGATATCTCACCAACAAGAAAGGGCATACTACCAACATTGACTATCCAAATTTCTTGGTGAAATTCTAAGCTAACTACACAAGCGGCACCTTCTACTCCACCTCCACCATTAAAGTTTGAATTCACTTCCTCCAAAGATATCAAAGGGGTTGGAACATTTGAATTTGAGTCTTTCATATAGACCAGTCAACTTTTGGATGTCAAATTCTTCTCATACATAGAGTGTCGTGGAAACTCCACATGAATGTTTTTCCAATCAAGAGGAGAACGCCAGGTACATTAGATAGAAGATGAACAACACAGACAACAACAATGAACACAAGAAGGCCAATAAGAATTAGAACATGAATATGAAGAGGAAGAAATTTAAGCTCTAGCCTACATGATAATAATCCAAAGATTGTATGTTATTATAATACAATCACAAAAAAGAAGTAGGATCTCATCACATGCAAGTCAATTACTAGTCAATCAAATGCTAATAGAAACAAATGTCAAACTCAAGTTCATAGAGTCACTCAACCTACTAGTAGAATCATGTGGCATTACCAAAGCTATTTGCACAATGATGCACTTGCTCTTGTGCAATATGTTCAAAGAAGTTTACAGACACACTCCACACTTGGTAAAACTATTCACATTTAGGTTACCTCCCTAGCCACCACCACATTGGACCTAGAGAATGTCATTATGACAACCAATATCAAGACCATTCCTCTCACTGAAGACACCACCATTTTATTAGCTCCCTCATCTTCTATTCGTCCTACATCACCCACTACAACTATTACCACATAAAAACCTGAGCTCAGCTTTTGCAAAACCATGTACCACTTATCAATTTTCTCATCCTTCCTCAACCCATTGTTTATGAACACATCCACTAGCCAACTCTTCGAACCAATGATAGTTCAACCTGCCACCCACCAAGTCATTGTTGGTCAATCAGCCCTACAATCAATTCTAGGACAACCATCCCCCACAACACAATCCACAGTCACACTACCCCTTCTCAAAAGTTACCCTAATTCCCACCCATGGTGCATAACTTTGTCTCTACCCCTACACCAAGCATGACCAACTGTCCTTCCACCATTTCTTATGTATTTTCTAAAAACTATGCTCCAATTCCTTGAACCATGCAGAGGTCCCTTACCCAACACATCCACTCGTATATTCACAACAACCATACCCATGTCTATGGTAGTCATCCACACACCCTCACATCCAATCCCATGGACATATCACCACTAATGGCACCCTCCCTAACCACCACTATTTCCCAAATTCCCTCCTCATACCACTCACATCATCGACACCCACAACAATAAGCATGACATCCACTAATCCTATCCCCATTTTCCAACCCCCTACATTAGCACATGTACCCATTTCATCAATGTAGGTTAATCACACATTAGACGCAATGAGTCACTATGCCACTCAACTAAGAGGTTAGTATTAGAGGCTAGAAGAACACAACCAGATACTTCATGAACAATCGATTCAATTGCAAGCACAAGTGTTGGCCCTGGAAAGAGGCATCATGAAGCTTGAACATCAATATCAACTCTTATAGCACTCACACACAAAAGTTGAGTCCAATCTCCAAGAAGTAGGTAAGGGAGTAGATGATCTTCTAGGGTCATAAATGAAACATAAAACAAAACTCCAGCATATTTAGAGGCTGCATGGGAGGATCTTAAGAGACTACAACAACAAAATCAAGAGAACCTAGAGGCATTCATGGAGAATATGCGAGGGGCATTGTCACTCTAGCACAATGGCAAGGGCCAACGTGAGGAGGTTCACCTCATAAATGTCAATCCGTGAAGACATGAGGACCAGTATGAATACCAAGAGCAAGTGAACTGCACAAGTGCATGAGTGAATGCACACAAACATGCACACACATACGCGCACACATGCACAAGGTAAAAGCAAAGAGTGGAACAATGGAAGGACTTCCATTACAAAAGAATTCTCTTACAAAGTTGAAATCAACAACAATCTCCCCCCAAAAATGAGCTCTCCAGCCCTTTTTATAGTTATTTGAGTAGTTTAGGCCCTATCGAGACCTAATGTTTGGCCTAGTTAAAAATTAGGTTCTAGGGCTTATTTGGGGGCTCAAACAAAGTCTAAAAATTATGAAAACTAGTAAGATGTTACTTCTAATACTCCTCAGGCTCAAGGCTCCTTTGCTTGAACAAAAATGGGGTTAGAAAAATGGAAAATGGTATTTACAATGGTTTTTAGTGATAAGAAACACTATTTTTATAAGGATTTCTTCTAAACAGTTGACATGTGCTTCTTGGAGCTCCCTACATGCTCATTCTTCTTGTGTGTCCACTTCACTGATGTGCTTCCATGCTTGTGTGTGACCTTGACTGTAAACACTCCCCCTCCTCTAGAGTCTATTGTCCCTGACAGACCCTTGTTGTAGTGGTGGTTTCGTGGTGCTTAGAGAGATACCTTCCATCATGTATCCACAAGAGTGGTCCATCTTCCAATTATAGCTTGGGCAATTGTCTAGTTCTTTGGGTTGTCACTAGTACCTTTGTATGTATTGCTTTCTTGTATTCCATTTTGATAGTGTCTTTGTGAGCTTTCCAAAGACTGTGAGCTACTCAAAAGAGGTTGTAAATGTTGGTTATGAGCAACTCTCATCGTGGACTGCTTCCGTGCTCTTGTTGTTGTCACCTTGATGTCCTCTAGTTCTTCCAAGGATGGCTTTCCTCATTTTCATGCCAAGTACTTGTAACCCATAATGTATGATCGGTAAGTGCATTAGTGCATGGGTTTAACAAGATATGTGCCTTGGTCATGGCATTTTAATGTGGCCCTATGCATGCATATGTGGAGAATGAATTGGAAGAAGTATGGTGGAAGAATTTGGGTCTTGAGCAAAGTGCTCAAGGGTATGTTGATGAAGAGGTTTCATAAACTATCATGGTTGTAATATTGCCGAAGTAGGCAATCCTTATCATGGTGAAAGGTCGGTCAATGGTTATCTCTTCATGTTGTACTTCCATCACCATGACTAATTGTTAGCTTGTCTTTCTTGTTGACGGATGTCCTTGATGATGGTTCCCTGATGAGAATATTTGCACACTTGGTCCTATTTCATCTACGTCTTTTTTTGTGTTCTCTCTTTTTTTTTGGGAAACAATGGAATAAAAGAAAAAAGATTTTAGCATTAACTAAATATTTTACATATGTCAAATGTGTCGCATGTGCCTAGGATCCTCAGTTGTCTCTATGCACAACCTTGTAAGGTGGCCCTATATTAATGCATATGTTGGAAATGCATGACCTGAATGGTGCAAAAGACAAGGTTATGCCAAAGGCACATGGTTGTTGCTCGTTGAGGCTTCAAGGTTGCTAGTGGACATTGATGCAGTCTTTGTTGGAGGTCGCTAGTGGATCTTGAAATGATGTGATAAGTTGATGGTTAAATGACAATTGACATTCCTCCCTTAGGGATCCATTTGAGAACAGTGTTTCACTGCATAGATATCAACTTTGGCTTCTTCATCTATGGATGGTTGCTTGAATTTTTTATCCCTCATGGTTGGTTCTTTGGTTTTGTGGCTGCTACTAGTGCTTTTGGCTTCCAAACCCATATCCTTGATGGTTGTATTTTTACTACCGGTGAGGAGATGAATTGATCTTCTTTTGGTCTCTGTCCTTGGTTTCGACTCTTGCTATTCCGTGGTTTCTTTGCTGAGATTTTTCTCGTGAGGGAGATCATATGGTTGTGTGCATGTAAGAGTGCCTTGGGTACCCACATTTGTAATCGCCCTTATTAAAATGCAGCTAATTTCCTTGGCACCCAAATTTGTACATTATTATGGTGGGCCTTCATGGATTGCTTTGGTCCCCAAATTTTTCGGAGACCTTGGGATTGAGCTTGTCCTCATTTCTTAGTGCTTCTCTTAGCATGGTTAACTTTCTTCGATGGGAATGGTTGTGGCAAAGCTGGTGGTTGCTCTCCTTTTCGTACCTAAATCTGCTTCCTGCCCTGAGCTTCTTTCTTCTTGCACTTGGTTTGTCCATTTGATGTAGCCATGTGTGTGTACTATTTTACTTGCCTCTTTGGTTGAATTGTTGTGGCTGCAATAGTCTTTGTAAAAGAAGAAGAGGGGTCCTCTCTCCTTTGAGACTGTTCTTTCATGATTGAGTCCATCTCGATCACATCTTTCTTGACACATACAACATCTTCTTTGCTCAAATTAGGCCTAGAGGAACTAAGAGAATGCATGCTACTTTTCTTTGTGCTCATGCATTTCTCTAATTCTAATGTGATGCATTGTTCATGTACCCAAACTTGAAGAAGTTGTCTTTTAAGGTTTAAGTTGATGGCATGGTCATAGATCTAGTCTTGACCCAAGACAAGTGGTTCTGTAAGGTCTTCATCTTCACAAAGTAGCATTTTGACTCTAATTGGAACATCTTGAAGATAGATAGGAAGCTCTACCTTGCCCAAACAAGGGGTCTCTACACCTCCCAATCCTACGAGGTAATCTTCTATGGAATTGAGGTTCCATTGCAAATCTTGGCAATATGAAAGTCTAACCGCACTAGCTGTTGCAGTTGAGTCAATCAATGCTCTCACAGTCCTTCCATTCTTCCCTTGTCCTATCATGATGTTCACAAAGGGACGTCGGTCAATTACTTGAGAATCAATTGCACTCGATGTTTGACACATGGCTATGTGGTATCTTGCGGCCTCAAGATTGATATCTAGGCCTAGGCATCTTAACTTATTTTGCCTAATGTGCTCTCTAGCCTCTTGCTGTGACTCTTCTCGGACCCTTAATTCTTCTTCTTTTCTGTTCTTAGCAGTGTTGGGTTGCATTAGCATATTCTCTATAAGAGGTTCTTGATATAGCTTGACTCAGCAACCACTGATATAGTTTGATAGGACATCACCTTCTAGAGTGGCCAATTGAACTACACCACTAGTGGAAATTCTATTAATGATCATGGGTTCATATCCTCTTTTTTCCAATTTACATTCATGTTGCTTTAGTGTATAAACCAATACTAGGTCTCCCTCTTTCAATTGTTTATCTTTGATATGTGCATTGAAGTATGCCTTTTGCCTTTTCTTTGCAGCATAGATGCCTACTGCCGCTCATAGCCTTGTCTCACCTATGCATTCTAGATCAAAGATCCTAGAGGGTAACTCGTGTCCATTCCACTCATGCTCTTGTGCTACTTTTAAAGTCGGGATTAGAAAGTCCAATGGTAGCACAACATTTTGCCCGAAGAACATCTGAAATGGGGTTCCATTGAGTACCATTTTGTAGGCAACTAGATGAGCCCAAACAACATGATGAAGCTGTTTATCCCAATGAGAACGTTTGTTATTTACTCATTTTTTCAGTACATTACAAAGTATCTTATTTGTGCTCTTGGCTTGTCCGTTAGCTTGTGGATGATAGGGATCCAACTTCTTATGTATCACCAAGAATTCTTGGGGAATATTTTCAATGACTTCATTCAAGAAGTGTGTGCCTCTATCACTTACTAACTCTATTGGTAATCTGTATCTTGTGAACACATTCTCAAATAAGAACTTTTCCATGATTTGAGCATCATTCTTCATTGTGGCTTTGACTTCTACCCACTTTGTAAGGTAGTTGGTGGCTACAATAATGTACTCTACATGGGATTTTCTAGCAGGGGGGTTAATAGGACCTACAAAGTCGATACCCTACTTCGAGAATGCACGTCCTCCCATCATTGGTCTCGAAGGCATCTCATCTTTTCTTATCGGATATTGAGCACATTGGCATGTGTCACATTTCTTCACATAGATATGTTCATCCATATGAAGAGTGGGCAACCAAAGTCCTGAGAATAGAATGGTCTTGATTACTGTGTGAGGCCCAAAGTGTCCACCTGTAGCACTGCTATGTGCAGTTTCTAAGATTTTCAAATAATTTGATTCATGAACACATAATCTTAGGTACCCATCTTTTCCTCTTCGGTATAGGTTTTTGCCTACTAAGGCATAGTCTAGAGCCTCTTGTTCAATACTTCGTTTTCTTGCTAGACTTGCCTCACTAGGTAGTGTTCATGATCTCATAAATTCTACCAATGGAGCACTCCAATCTGGAATTAACTACACATGATAAAGGGTGGCATGCTCCATTGGGGGTTTTTCCTGGCACCCTAGACAATTCTTAATCCACTCATGTATTTTTTTATCCATACCAGGCCAATACACTCCTAAACGTTTGAGATTTTGCAATGCTCATTGTTTAGAATAGTGAATCCCTAGAAATCCTTCATGGGCTTGTTGCAACCAACTACTATGTTCATCGTCCTCGACACAACAAGCAAGAACACCTTTTGTATCTTGTGTACATGATTCCTGCCAATATCTGATATTTTTGTGATTTTACAATTTCATCTTTGTTTGTTTTTACATTCTTATTTGTAGGTCGGAAGGTTAGGATAGGGACTAACGTATTTCCCCATTTAGGAACAACTTTGAAATTGAACAGATAAGTGATGCAAGAAAGTTTATCTACTCTGAGGTGGGTCTTACCTTTCCTAACAACCACTTCAAAGTCATATTCCATTAGTAAGAGGAACCATCTTACTAAGTCTCCTGTATTGCAAGGTTTATTAACCAAGTATAATAAAGCTTGATGATCAATTAAAAAATTGAACTTGTTGGCAAATAGATAGTGTCTAAACTTCTTCATAGCATATACCATGCCTAAACATTCTCTTTTGGTTGTGGTGTAGTTTCATTCAGCAATGTTCAATTGCCTATCAACATATGCTATAGGCAAATCTAAATTTCCTTCACCTATTGGTTGTGATAGCATACATCCTATTTGTTGGTGCAGGACAATCAACAATTGATGTTTTGATATGGAAATGAAGTCAAGGATTTGAGAAGAGAACAAGTTGTGAAGCATGAAGGAAGGACATAGTCAGAAGTTGAAAGAAGTGTACACATATGTACATTATTTCAGAGATAGTTCACTTATATCTTTGAGTAGTCATAAACTTGTAAATTTTTGTCTATATGTACTATGAAAAATGTCGGGGCAAGTATGAGAGAGCATGAGAATAGGTAATCAAGAGTTTTAAGAGTCATTAGACATCTTAGAAGTGAGTTAAGTCTCTCTCATCACTCAGTTGTAAATTTCTCAGAAATGAAGAAAATGTTGTGCCCGATATTTATGAGTTTTCTCCTTTTGTGTTAGACCTTTTGTGAAATGCTTTTGTATAAGTCTAAGTCTATAGTTGATTGACCTCTCTACAAATTTTCAGATTCTAATTTTAATCAGGCTGAGAGAATTGAGTGTAGGAACATTTACATGTGTAAATGGATATAAGAGAAGCTGTAGGAGGTGCAAAATTGGATGCTAATGTTTTGGTCAGTTCTCCTTCCACAGTGTAAAGTTTTGAGCAATCAAGAACTCAATCTTTAAGTTGGAAGGTAAGCTATCTATGGCTAAAAGCATTTGCAAAAATGGGTTCTAGGTTGAGGGAACCAAGTGTTAAAAGTTATAGGTGTCTAAATTGACTTCTCAGAAGAGCAGTTTTAGACATAGGTGACTTTTTAAGTTGATTTCTCAAGATCTACTGAATCTTTTGAAGTAATTCAACTTGGAGAAGGTGCGAAATCTATAGGCAACATCCCATACAAAGTTTTATAAAAAACTTTACACATTTGATAAGGCAATGAGTGAATTATGTGCAGCAGACTTTCTGTGTAATCTCCTTCTTCACAATTTGTTCAAGAATTTGACAATTGAGTATTGATCTTCTAAAATTGGTGAAGATTTGAGTTATTCTTATTATAGAGGTGCTCTAAATACAAGAGTAACTTGTTCTTTTGGAGTTTAACATACTCCATCAGTGGTATCAGAGCAGGAAGCATCAGAATTGAAGAAAGGAGGATCCTGACTGGTGCAGCTACAAAGATTTCAATATCTGAAGGTTTAAAAGGTGAAAGCTTGAGGACAAAGCTTGAGAAGGAGGTCATACAACATCAAGGAAGAGAAAAGGAGTATCATTCGAAGTAAAGGTACATCTGTTACTCATAAAGTTTGAAGAATTCAATACAAAGGAAAAGAAAGGATGGGAGATTCTCTTCAGATAGAGAAATTGGATAGAGAGAACTATCGAGCATGGTCAATGAGGATGGAAGCTCATCTATTGAGCAAAGACTTGATAGCTTACATTACAGGTGAAGAAGAAAAGCCTCAGTTCAGAGATCCTAGTGTTCCAACTAGGGAAGAATTATCAGATTTGAAGAATTGGATGAAGAGAGATGCTCAAGCTAGGAGCATTATCTATATGGCAGTCAATGACTACTTGCTACCTCACATTAGAGGTCTTGAAAGTGCAAGTGATATATGAATGCTTTGGAGGAGCATTTCCAAAACACCACAAAGTCTAGGAAGGCATCTTTGTGGGCAAAATTTACCACTTTCAAGAAGAAGGCCTCTCAATCCATCCCAGACTATGTAACAAGGATGAAGGACATTGCAGATGCATTAGGAGCAGTTGATGAAGACATTGAGGAGGATAAATTGTTTAGGCAAATCCTCACAGGTTTGAGAGGTGATGACAAATGGAAGCCATTCATTTTGTCTATTGAATTATCACTTGATCATTTTACTGCTGATTTAAATCAGTTGCTAGGACATATGTTAACCTTTGAGCAAGATGTCAAAGGTGAAGTTGACAAGAGTACCGGTCATGCAATGTATTCAAAGGATAAGAAGAAAAATAACAAAGGGAAGCAACAAGCAAATGAAGATGAAGGTACAACTAGCCAAGCTAACTTCCTAAGAGGAAGAGGAGGTGGTAAAGGTAGAGGAAGAGGTAGGAATAATAAAGATGGAGTCAAAGCTTGATGGATTTGTGGTAAGACAAATCACTTAGCTAATGATTGTTGGCATAATACTCAGAGTAATGGTGGATATAATCAGAACTTTAATTCAAGAGGAAGAGGTGGCAGAAATCAAAGAGGTAACTTGAGAGGAAGAGGTAGTAGAGGTTACTTTCGAAGAAATGCAGGTAGAGGATTCCAAAGTCAACAATACAATAATACCTACTACAATTATGCTTCAGATCAGAAGGAGGATTCAACATTGATAATGAATGCAACTTGTGAAAGGCAAAATGAAGACCAAAGAGTCTTCTACATTGACTCAGGGTGTAGCAATCATCTGAGTGGTAACATAACATTGATGACTGATTTGGAGAATAAGGTATCTAATCATGTTTTTCAAACATGTGACAATACAAAGCACACTGTGAAGTCAATTGGATCAGTAAAGGCCAAGGATGGAAGTACTCTCTTGAGTAAGGTCTTGTATGTTCCTACAATTCCTAAGAATCTGATAAGTGTAGGACAAATTCTTGAAAAAGGTTATGAAGTTAGATTCACTAATGAAGGAGTGTTTTTGGAAGACCATAGCAATGGGTATAAACAGATTGTTTCAGGGAAGAAAGAAGGAAGATTGTTCACATTGAAAATTCAAGGTAATGTTGGTCATGCCTTGCTCAGTTATGGAGGACATAAGATCTTTGAGTTAGATCTTTGGCACAAGAGGCTTGGACATTTCAATGAAAGAGGTATCAAAGATATGGTTAATAATGGTTCAGTGCTTGGATTGCCTAATCTTGCAGGTCAACATATGACATACAGATGTGAGGCATGTCAATTAGGTAAGGCTCATTAGCAATCTTACTCCAAGCATGGTTTTATGTATTCAGAGAAGCTTGAGTTGGTACACACAGATGTGTGGGGACCATCAAAGGATTTTAGTATAAATGGATCAAAGTATTGTGATTTATGTTAATGATGCTACCAGATGGATCACTATTTATGTGATCAAAGATAAGTCAGAGGTGTTCAATAATTCAAACATTATCATGTGTATCAGATGAAGACCCTTTTACATATGAAGAGGCAAAAGGTAAGGAAAATTGG
Source organism: Ceratopteris richardii (assembly GCA_020310875.1). Lineage (NCBI taxonomy): Eukaryota > Viridiplantae > Streptophyta > Polypodiopsida > Polypodiales > Pteridaceae > Ceratopteris > Ceratopteris richardii. The sequence goes on from CM035410.1 coordinate 75,133,099, forward strand.
GAGAAAGCTATGCAGGAAGAGTATGATGCATTGATGGAGAACCAGACATGGGAGTTGGTTCCTAAACCAAATAGCCAGAAGATCATTGGATGCAAATGGGTCTACAAGACAAAGAGGTTTGCAGATGGAAGTGTGTCTAGGTATAAAGCTAGACTTGTTGTGAAAGGGTTTGCTCAAACATATGGTATTGATTATGATGAAACTTATAGTCTTGTGGCAAAGATGACAACCATCAAGACACTCATAGCTATTGCTGCATGTAATGGTTGGAAATTATGTCAATTAGATGTGAAGAATGCTTTTTGAATGGTTATATTTCAGATGATGTTTTCATGGAGCAACCCCAAGGATTCAGAGATGGAAGGTATCTAGATCATGTATGTAAGCTCAAGAGAGATTTGTATGGTTTGAAGCAGGCCCCAAGGGCATGGAATTATAGACTTGTGGAGTTCTTGAAAGAACTTGGATTTCAAGTATCTAAGGCAGATAGTAGCTTGCTTGTTAAAGCAAGTGATGATGGATTCATTTACATGTGCATATATGTTGATGATATAATTCTTACAGGTACAGATGAGGAAGGCATTCAAAGCCTAAAGAAGCAAATGGAGAAAGAATTTAAGATCAGTGATTTGGGAGACTTGTCATACTTCTTGGGCATGGAGATCTCATACACTCAACATGGAGTGTATGTAACTCAAGAAAGGTATTTGAAGAACTTCTTGATCAAGTTTAAGATGAATGATTGTAGGGTAGCACCTACTCCAATGGAGGTGAATCACAAATTGAGCAGATATGGAGGTGAAGAGCTCAAGCACATGAAACAATATTAGAGTTTGGTTGGTAGTCTTATCTATGCTACATTAACTAGACCTGACTTGTCATATGCAGTTGGAGTTTTGTCTCAATTCATGCATTGTCCTAGGAAAGAACATTGGATTGCAGGTCAAAGAGTGTTGAGGTACATTAAGGGTACAATCAAAGAAGGTTTGTATTATGGTTTTACATCAGATACAAATATCAAGATATATAGTGATGTAGATTGGGCAGGTAATCCAGATGATAGAAGATCAACTTATGGATACTTGTGTTAAGTGGGAAATAAGCTAATTTCTTGGTGTTCAAAGAAGCAACACACAGTTTCTTTATCATCTACAGAGGCTGAGTACAAAGGCATGGTTGAAGCTGCAAAGGAAGTGATATGGCTTAAGACTCTCATGAAGAGTTTTGACATCATACAGAGATCAAACATATTGAGATTCCGTATCACTTTCTAAGAGAGAAGGTGATGGATAAAGAGATTGAAGTTATACATACTTCAACAAAAGATCACATAGCTGATATGCTTACAAAAAGCTTGGATGGACCAAAGCTACATAGATTCAAAGACATGGCAGGCATAAAGAAGATAGAGAAAACCTCAATTGATGATTGAGGGGGAGCTCTTGGTGTAGGACAATCAACAATTGATCTTTTGATATGGAAATGAAGTGAAGGATTTGAGAAGAGAACAAGTTGTGAAGCATGAAGGAAGGACATATTCAGAAGTTGAAAGAAGTGTACACATATGTACATTATTTCAGAGATAGTTCACTTATATCTTTGAGTAGTCATAAACTTGTAAATTTTTGTCTATATATACTATGAAAAATGTCGGGGCAAGTATGAGAGAGCATGAGAATAGAGTAATCAAGAGTTGTAAGAGTCATTAGACATCTTAGAAGTGAGTTAAGACTCTCTCATCACTAAGTTGTAAATTTCTCAGAAATGAAACGCCCGATATTTTTGAGTTTTCTCCTTCTGTGTTAGATCTTTTGTGAAATTCTTAAGTACAAGTCTAAGTCTATAGGTGATTGACCTCTGTACAAATTTTCAGCTTCTGATTTTAATCAAGGTGAGAGAATTGAGTGTAGGAACATTTACATGTGTAAATGGAAATAAGAGAAGCTATAGAAGGCACAAAATTTGATGCTAATGTTTTGGTCAGTTCTCCTTCCACAGTGTAAATTTTTGAGCAAGCAAGCACTCAATCTTTAAGTTGGAAGGTAAGCTATCTATGGCTAAAAGCATTTGCATAAACGGGTTCTAGGTTGAGGGAACCAAGTGTTAAAAGTTATAGGTGTCTAAATTGACTTCTCAGAAGAGCAGTTTTAGACATAGGTGACTTGTTAAGTTGATTTCTCAAGATCTACTGAATCTTTTGAAGTAACTCAACTTGGAGAAGGTGCGCAATCTATAGGCAACACCCCATACAAAGATTTATAAAAAACTTTACACATTTGATAAGGCAATGAGTGAATTATGTGCAACAGACTTTCTGTGTAATCTCCTTCTTCACAGTTTGTTCAAGAATTTGACAATTGAGCATTGATCTTCTAAAATTGGTGAAGATTTGAGTTATTCTTGTTATAGAGGTGCTCTAAATACAAGAGTAACTTGTTCTTTTGGAGTTTAACACACTCCATCACTATTGCATAATTGGACACATCCATGTGGACATGGAATAATTTATTCCAATTAGGAGTGGTCAGTATTGGTGTTGTGCACAAGCGTCTCTTCAGTTCATTGAAGGACTTCTCACATTCGTCATTCCACTCAAAATTTGTCAACCAAGCATAAAGATGCTTAGCTATAATTGCATACATGTGAATAAACCTTCAGTAATATCCACAATGCCCCATAAAGGCTTGTACCTCTTTAACATTCCTTGGTCGTGGCAACTCTGTTATGGCTTTTACTTTGTCCTCATCTATTGATATTCTGTTCGTAGAAACAATATGACCTAAGATTTTACCTTGATGTACCATGAACACACACTTCTCTGGGTTCAGAAACACGTGGTATTCTCTACACTTAATGAAGATCTGTCTGAGCTCAGGAATGTACATCTCCTTTCTAGGAAATAAGCATATAAATTGTCCACATATACTTCTAAGCTCTTTCGCAAGAACTCTTTGAAGACATGACACATGAGCCTTTGGAATGTTGTAGGTGCATTGGTGAGCCCAAACGGCAGCACATGAAATGCAAAGGTTCCCCATTTTGTGGCAAAAGCCGTTTTGTGTTGATCTTTTGGGGCAATGGCTACTTGGTTGTAACCCAAAAATCCATCAAGGAAGCTATAAACTTCCTTGCCTACAACACGCTCCAATAAATGATCAATGATTGGAAGTGGATAACTATCTCTAATTGTAGCAACATTAACCTTTCTAAGGTTAATATAGACACACAACTTTCCATTCTTCTAGGGCACCACAACAATGGGGGACACCCATTCCGTATGTTCAATCTCATAGATAAATCCAGCTTCAATCAACCTATCAATTTCTTCTTTGATTTTAGCTGCATAAGTATCATTATATGTGTAGGGCTTTTGTTTGGTGGGCTTGGCATTAGCGGTCATGGGGATCGTATGAGAGAAAATTTTTGGATCTACTCTCTTCAAATCTCTATAGTGCCATGCAAACACGTCCCTATATTCCCTTAATAGAGCTACAAGCTCTGCTTCTTCTTTTGCACTTAGGTCGTCTCCTATGTATGTACATTACTCTTAATTCTCTTCAATATGTGACAATGTTTTTTTTGGTCTTTTCTTTATTATCGTATGCTTCTCCTATAATGGCCTCTCTCTTAGGCATTCGTACCAAAATTTTTTGGTCCTCAACTTCGTATTTCTTGAAATTCTCTGGTACCTCAAACAATGTTTCCTCCTCTTCTTGTTTTGCTACTTTTCTTTTCTTTTTCCCACATTCACTCCCCTCCTTTGAATTTACTGTTTTGATGCTTGTGATGTTGGGGATGTAAGGGTCATATATGTGGATGATGATTCCCACATGGTTATTTTGGTTCTAGAGTCCGTTTTATAGAGGAGATGCTGTCAAAATTTCATCGGGTTTTTGCTAGAAGAGAGCTCTTGTGGATCTTGAAGCTTGTGCGATAGCTTTGGATCATTGTTTATCTCCATTCATTTGGACTTGGTCATAGTTTGTTCATGAAAGGTTAGACCATCTTGCAAGACTCATTCTTGAGTGGGAGATACATCATCATTGTATTGGCATATATTGCCATGAGTTTTTGGGCATGTGTATTTTCCATTATCTTTTATTATATCAATGAAAAGTGGTGATAGATTATTCATTGTTCTTTTGAGATTGGTTATCTTGTTTGATTGCTCAATTTACAGGGGACACTCTGTCGAAATTTTCCCAGGATTCTTTCACATCTACTTGGTCACTTTGGAGACTTGGTGAGCAGGCTTATGCTCATGGTTTTATGTGCATGCTAGATGCATGGTTATGTGACAGGTGGTTCACATGGTTTCTTCTCCAGTGAGACATTTCTGATGTGAGTTATGCATATGGATATGCTGGTGTGATCCTATTGAGGATAGAGTATTGTTTTTAGCCTCTTGCTACATTGCTAGTCTCTTGGATTGCTAGCATGGTATCTTTTCGATTCGATGGTACTGACTTTCCGAGATGAAAAGCTCAGATGTGGCATACATTGGTTCGTGTAGGGTTACACATGTATGTGCATAGAGATGCACAGAGGCCTCGTGACATACTCGACCATGTATGGATGGATATGGATGCATTGGCCAGCTCCACTATCCGATTACAGCTTGTGGATTCTATATATGAGTCTGTGATGTATAAGAAGACGAGTAGTGCATTATGGCAGAGACTACATGATATGTATGCAAGTCCATTGACTCATGTGAGATGTAGATCACATCGATGACTTTGATGTTGGCAGTGTGGTCGTGAGGGCCATATTCGACGATGTTGCTTTAGGCGGATGCAACGATGACGTCAGAGACATGCATGTGATGCAGGTCAGGTAGTGGTTTCAGGAGATTCTATGGCAGTTGATTATGCTAGTGATGGTGATATCACTTTCTCCTATGGTTCATCTCAGGATTCCTCTTATTCTTTGGATAGCACACATATGGCTTGGTTGCTTGATGCATCAGCCAATTTTCATCTTACTCGACATCGTGAGTGGTTTTATCGATTCTCAAGTGAGAGTCGTGGATGTGTGCACTTGCTTGATGGTATGACATATGACATTGAGGGTGCAGGAGATATATGCCTTATGCTACCTAGTGGATCATCACTTATACTCAGACATGTACGTTATGTGCCTTCATTCCCGATGAGCTTGATTTCAGTTAGCCAATTACAGGAGAGCAGATGTTATGCATTCCTTGGTGAGTATCATTTTCAGTTGCAGTTGGGACAGCTTATGCTTGTTAGAGGTACCAGGGTTGGGCACACGTATCCACTACAGGTACTTCATGTGAGAGAGAGTCTCGTCTCAGTGGGAGTTCAGCCTTATGTGCGATGTGAGACTCGTCATGTCTCATTTTGTCTACCTACAGATAGGTCTATGGACATTCTTGATGCACATGTATGGTAGGACTTAGATGCTCAAATGGATGCATATGTAGAGCATGTTTTGGATGCTCATGATGCTTACATAGAACATAGCTTTGATGATCATGTGGCTCGACTCTTATCCATATGAGTCTATAGCAATTTGAGGTGCATGGATAAACCTTGTTCGAGACAGTTGGTGTAGGCTGATTAGTATGGGTAGAGATATGGACTCTTCTTGTACATTATTGTATAGTCCTACATCATTCTTTGTATATTTTTCCACTTATGGTCACATTGACCCTTAAGTGGGAGATTTTTGGGGATGTAAGTGTCATGTGATCTTACCCCCATATTCATATATATACATCATATATAGAGCATTGCCTCAAGAGAGTTCATTATGTGGGTTTCAAGGCTCCCATGCATGTCGACGCGTCTCTCCTCTCTTCTCTCCCCCTCCATCTCCTCCTTCCTCCTCTTGTTCTACACACCAAAGCCCTTCATGTGAGAGGTACTTCTTTCTTTTGGGTACATACTTCTATGTCTTCTAGATAGTGCTCCTCTGAATTAAAACAACTATCCATCACAATGGATTCTAGATAGTCATCATTCTCTTCTTTTTCTATGAAGTCACTAGGGTCACATTCTTCTAACAAGGGCTGACCCATGAACACTGAAATATCATAACCCTCCTCATCATAGTGAGGTGTCCATTGTTCTTCATTGACTACTATGTCCATGGTAGCTAAGATTTTAACCCAACCATGCAACTCAAATTCCTCATTTGGAAAGATCATCGGTGTGTAGGCTGGGTCTTTAACTAGTCTTTCTCCTTAAGAAGTTCCTTTTTCTCTTGCCTTTAAGAGTTTTTCCTCTTCCTTCATGACCTTGCATATCCACAAATGACTATCTTCATGCATCTAGGATATATCTGATGGACTTTTAGAATGCATAGAGATTGAATCTTGTTGCTCCTTATGAATAGGCTTCCATTGTAGTAGTGGTACATTTTGAAGGTGTAATCCTTCAAATTGGCCTTCGTTGTAACCCCTAAGCACTGCAAGTATAAGCAGTTGGTTCCCAAATTCTGTACAACTTGTAGTTGTCGTAGGAAGGGCCTTCCTAAGATCATTTTGTAGGTATTAGTTTTACCAAAGTCACATATAGCAAATGTGTGCTCAAAACCTACACCAAAAGTGGTTAAAGTTATCCCTTTTAGCAATCCCAGAGGTCTTTCCACATGACCATCAGCCATCTGAAGCTTCATTCTAGTTAGTCTTAATGCGGGTTTACCCCATTGCTTCCACACGGAGGTGGTTGCAATAGCAACATCAGCACCTGAATCTATGATTGCTTTGGTTGTGTAACCTTTGTAGGTGATCAAAAGATAAGTATTACCTTCCTCACCTTCACTCATGTTCCCTATTTTGTCCAAAGGTATCTCTGGTACTTTTTCTTTAGAGCTTGCTTTTGGCAATTTGGAATCAAGTTCTGGAACTTGATTTTCCACATGTTTCCATAACTCGGGTTTGACTTTGAGCAGCTCTTCTAAAGGGAAATGACATTGAAACTTAGTTTTCCTCATGACTTCACTATTTCTTGGAACCATTGAGTCTTTGTTTCTGATCAATATTGTGGGAGATCTGATCTAGAGAGAGTTAGATTCCCATGGGCTTGTGAACTATGGCAAGTCTTGTAAAGAATTGGATTCGAATTCTGACCTTTCTTCCCCTTGTTGCTCTACTTGGTCTCCATATATAGATGGAATGTCTTGTGGAAATTGATCATGGAGGTCATCAATCTCAAGAATACAAGGGGAAACATCCTTCTCCTTGGCCCATTTCTCTTCTTCTACTTCTCGTAAGAACTTTTGAGTGTGTTGTTAAATTGAAAAAGGTTCTCCATCATCTATGGAATCAGGAAGATAGACTTTCTTTGGTGATGATCTTTCTCTTTCAATAGTTGGTTGCGCTTGTGGAGGTAAAGAGACTTATGGTTTATTTACCAACTGCTCTAATTTTTCTAATAATCCCTAGAAGTGAAAACCCAACGTAATAGGATTCGTTTGATTGAATGATTGATTGGCCTCGAACATAGCTTGATCTAGTTCCACCATTTTTATACACATTTTTGTCCGTTCAATCTCTAAATCTGCTCTAGGGTAGCTCTTGTCTAGGTTTGCATGTGTTGGCCCTTCTTGAAGTCGAGGCTAGTATGCCTTGAACATCATGTCCAAGTTTTTTGGGGTTGGATCTGCAAGAACAGACCCTGGTTGTGGTTTATTTATAGTGTTTGGTGGGTGCGGATGAGGTGAGGGAAGAAGAGGTGTGGATGGAGTTTCAACATGCAAGAGATTTTGAGAGGCAATACCTTCTATTTTTGTTTTTGCATCTTTGAGGCTTTCTTCTAGTTCAGATAACTTTTTGGTCCACTTACGATTGGCTTTCTCTCTAGTATCCTTCCATTTTCTTGTTTTTCTCTTACTAAGCTCTCCTGACTCACTTGGCTTTGATTGCTCAGCTAGTTTAGCTTGTTGTAAGCCTTGTGCCCTAGTAACTACATGTATAGGAGCCACATTATTGCTAATAGAACTTGGATCCCCTACTAGGCCTACTATGTTAACGGTTGTAACCTTTGGTGCATCAAATGGATGTCCAAGTCAATCTCTCAGAGCTGTTCTTTGCCACACTCAAAACAAATGACTTGTATTGTGATGTTTTGCCCTTGTATCGGAGCTAGTGGGTGGGATGGTTGTTGTCCTAGTATAGGTTGAGGTGGGCTATATCCTCCATGTTCCTACAGTCTAGTTGCTCCTCGTGGTCTTGGACATGGGTTATACCTAAGAACTTCTCTACCTTATTCTCTAGTAGGGTACCTGTATGGTCCATATTAGGGTGGTATAAATGGTCGGATGTCTACTCATTGAATAGTTTTCGGTGTTGTAGTTGATGTACTTCTGCTCACTATGAGAGTATATGTTAGGATCCTAAGTTGATTGCCGATCGTAAGGGTAAGGTTGTGATAACCCTTATTCTTCTCTGGTGCAGACATGAGATGGATGATCTCCACTGCAACGTGTGCAACTTCCTAACATTGGCACTCTCAAGGAAGTTTTTTGGTAGTTCGTTTGTCCTTGTACTCCTAATTTCTTGGCCACTAATGTTGCTACTTCCTCCACATAACTTGAACTCGAAGTCTCATTGCTCCTTGTATCCTCTGATTTGGTAGGATCTTGTGTGGTCTTGAGATCCTTAACTAAGTTGTCTTCCAAATCTATGCACTCCTGAAGACACTCACTTAGAGTTTGCAATCATTGTATGTATACTAACATTCTCAATGTTTTGTTGGTTATAACTTCTAAAAATAGGCATATCATTTTCTATTGAGAAGGTCTCTCTATCACAGGGCATCGGTCTACATATTGATTAAATGTTCATGTGACATTTTTTACTGTCTCATTAGGAGCTTGTTTGAAACTATGTAGTAAGGATGACAAATTGTGCTTAATCCCTTGCTTAGTGAATTCCCAAATAAATTCTTGGAAGAATTATTCGATATTACTAAAGGAATTTCGATCCCAGGATTGAAACCAAGTTAAGGCTATTCCCGTGAGGTTTGGCCCAAAGGATTCATATTCCAGGAAAAAGTCATCCACTTGCTCCACTCGAAACACCTGCTTGAATTTTGCAATGTGGTCATAGGGCTCTCTTGTGCCATCGTAACAATTTCGCATACATTTGGCCAATTGGATTGGTCTCACTCTTTTTCTTGGCTCTAGGGATTGAATTATGATGGGAAAAGCGGGCTTGATTGGGTGTATCAAGGTCCTACATGTAAGCCGCTGAAAAGGAACTCATATTTCTTGTAAAATATAACTTGAAAAGTCGCATGCATAATGTAAAGGCATAGCACAACGTTGTACCCTTTGACAAGATTAATGAAAGAATTGCATCAAGCAGAAGGTAGATCCATTGGATTGTTCGTCTAGGCGAGGAGCCGGAAGCGAGCGCTATTGCAGAACTCTATGTAACTGAGTCTGTTTCATTGATTAAGTTAATCATTAAGTGAAGTTAATGGAGTATTAAGTAATTTGATTAATGCGCTAAGTGAAGGAGTTACACGGTAACCTTTCTGACATGAAAGTACATTAACGAACATATTCAAAGTAGTACTGGAAGATAATACGTTTAGCGCTTAATTCAGTGAAGTCATATAATCTTAATCTGTAGTTTGGGAAAATATAAATAGGGCCTATGTTTACAGACCCCTGACCATCCCAAGAACCCAGAGTTGAATTAACCTTAAATAGTAAAAAGTTATAATATTTAACATTGGCACTGTCTGTGGGAAATGGAGTAGTTGTTTGCATAGAAGATTAAAGATTGATGAAGAATTCTTTGATATATGTCGGTAACACGCTCCGGTGAATCATACCCCAAGTACCGCAGAGATCAACATCCCTAGGCAGTTCCAAACTTATTATGAACACCCCCTAGTGGTAGAAGTACATGATAATTAAGTCCATTTGCAGAAGGTTCACTACATCTAGTGAGCAGCAATTCTGCTGGTAGTTTGATAGCACACAATGAGATTTCGGTGCTTTTTGGTGTGAGTTCGGTCCGTTTTGACAAAAGTACAATGATTTTTGGTTGTACAGAAGCGTAGTGCGGAGATAGTTCTGCACTATCGGGTCAGACTTCGATCGATTTTGGTGATAGGTTCGCGTTATCCGACGAGAACATTTCCGATGATAGTGCAGTCTGGTCCGGTGAGAATTCGGCGAGTTTCGATGAGATTTCAATAATTCCTAATGGCGAATCGAAGCTTTTCAGTGAAATTACGATGTTGTTTGGTGGACATCTACTGCGTTCACCACTTTTCGATGCACATTTAGCTGATTTCGACACAAAAATTGAGGAAGGGCTGATAGATTTTGAGCTCAACAATCGGTTCAACAACATTTTAGGGACGGAAAGTGAGCAGGTTGACCATACAGTCCAGGAAGATCCAAAGATATCTCCCTAGAATTCAGGTAACAACAACAGCAGCAACAACAACACCATGAGTGGCTCACAGCAACAATAACAAACACCACCATAACCGCAACCACAACATCAACAGCAGCAGGTTATCCCACCATGTTCGGTACCAACAGGCATCACGTATACAAAATTTGGAGGATTTTTGGGGGATGATCCAGATGCACATGTGCGGACCTTCGAAATTAATTTTGCAGTTCTGAACTACCTAGTACAACTTGCCTACAAAGCAATTGTGTTCCAGTCCACCCTGGTTAATGAAGTTGCACGATGGCTAAGTGAATATGATTTGAACCAATTTCGATAGTGTGATGATGTAAAGGATGCCTTTCTACAACAGTTTCGATTAACGAAGAACCCCACCAAAATTTTTGACTACTTGTAGAACAATAGGCAAAAACCACACCAAACTATACATGATTAGGCCATGCTATTTTGAACACATTTAAGGCAGTTGCCACCCGTGCATGCTAATCTATCAGATGGCGTTATCACCCAATGGTTCATCAATGGATTAAAGCCCCAATTGAAGCAGATTATGATCATAAGGTGTGGGTGGAATGACTTTAGATGGCGTAATTGCCATGGCGATGCAATTAGAGAACAAAGTGGGCGGATTTACCAAAGATCTAGAGTGGTTGAAAGCATCTTGGCAATCCAACGAGGACCCTTTAAAACAAATTTATTGTACCAAATGCAAAAGTCTAGGGCACAGCAATGCAACATGCACACTGAACCAAATGTATTGTGCCATTTGCCACATAACAGACCACACCACGGAGACTTGTCCGTATAATGCCAAGGTACGGAAGAGAGCAGCGATTAATGCCATAATTCAGGAGCAGGGACAACCGGCTAGCCATTATGTACCACCACAAATGAGGAACACCCCGTACCCGGGATACAGGCATTATGGAGGAGGACAGACAAACAACTTTGGACAAGTGGAGTGGAATGCAGGTCCATTAGGAGAAGGAACATCTCCTCCACCTCCCAAATGTCATTTCTGTGGTGAAATAGGGCATATTTGGAGGTTCTGCAAAGATGTAGCAGAGTATGACAAAAAGAAAAATAACGACAACATCCGATGGCAAATATGGTGTTTATCTCACCTATGGATACGCAAGCAATAGCGGTACAAATAGGATCAGGTAAGCAACTATAGCTAGCTGCGAAGATCTTTGAACCAAGAATTCATGAACAATAGAAGGCGTTCACAAAGGCATGCAAGTGGGCTATGCAGGAACAAGCCCTTTTCCTTGATCCAGTTCTGGTGACGTAGAAACCCATAGCATCGGAGGTACCAGAGGGGCAAAATTTGAGTCATACAGTATCGGAGTTTATACTGGAGACCGTACCAAAAACAACCAAAACTGATTCGATGTGGGATGTTCTTTCCAAGGCATCAATTACATTGCCCTTGGGTCAATTATTGGCTTTGGTCCTTGGAGTGTGACAATAGTTCCAGCAATAGGTTAGTCCACGCTCCTCAAGTGCTCCTGCAACAGCTACAGTCCAACCAGAATGGGACCCAATGGTGGACCATACGGTACCACTGATTACGGTATGGTACAAAGATAAAAAAATCACACAAGTCTTAATTGATGGCAGATCAGGTATCAATATTGCAACAATAGCACTTTGCAAACGGCTAGGGTGGATGCAAATTGAACCTGTCCAATTCTTCGTATGTATGGCTGATCAATCTCGAGTCCATCCAGTGGGCTTGGTGTGTGATATTCCGATCACTCTACAAGGTTCTGTTTTCAAAATGACCTTTGTTGTGCTATATTTACCAGAATCAAGCTTGGACTACAATTTTCTCTTTGGACATCCCTGGCTAAAACAAGCTAAGGTAGTGCAAGACTCGTCAGCGCATGAATTAGTCTTTAAAAATAATCACTAGGAATATGTTGTCTCACGAACGACATGAAACCCTGTGACTTACACACATGGCCATATGTAGCAGAGCCTGTACACATTTTGGATGGTCTCTCTGATGATGAAGAGGAGACTTTCCTTCCAGCCAACAAAGACCTGATAACACTTGGAGTCCAACAGCATGCATGGTGGTACCTTTGACCGGTGAGCATGAGTCCACTACAGAACAGACTTTAGATGAGTCGGTGCTTTAACAATTACTCTAGTCCAGAGACGCTTTGGAATGGCACCGATAGTTTTATGTATCGAAAAATCAGTTGATCACCTGCAATTAGGTGACCAAACCACTCCGCGACCAGTCAAAATAAAACTAGAACTGTCCAGACTTTTCAGGAGCACCTATTGTAGTTGCTACAAGAGTTCGCTGATGTGTTTGCCTAGGATTATAGGGACATGAAGGGGTTGGACCCACATATTTATCAACACAAAGTGGTGCTCAAACCGGATGCGAGACCCATGAAACAACCCAATTACATGATGAATCCTAACTATGCGGCACAAGTTAAGGCCGAACTTGATCGCTTGTTGAAGGTGGGATTTATTGTGCCTATTGAGCATGCAGAATGGATCTCTCCCATTGTTATAATTCCAAAGAAAAACAAGCAGTTGTGGATATGCGTGGATTACTGAAAGCTCAATGCCGCAACTGTACCTGATCCATTTTGTTGCCATGTTTGGATACCATGTTAGAGGACGTCGCCGAGCGAGAGATGTATTCCTTTCTAGATGGATATAGTGGTTACAATCAAGTCAGAATGGCAGAGCAGGACATACCGAAGACTGCATTTATTACAAATTGGGGTGTCTATGCGTGCACCGTAATGTGGTTTGGACTACACAATGCTCCCAGTACGTTCCAACATTGCATGCAGTAAATTTTTTCCCCTTATCTCACTACATTTATGAGAGTGTATCTAGATGATTTCTCGCTGTCCAATGATACGTCGACACACCTGTACCATTTACAGTGTTGCTTTTCAAAGTGTCGAGAATATCACTTCTCTCTGAACCCAAATAAATCGGTGTTCTCTATTTCCTGTGGTAAGCTGCTCGGACATGTTATCTCCAAACAAGGCATTCAGGTGGATCTAGACAAAGTGAAGGCCATCTTGGAGGCTCCTGCTCCTAAGACACCTAAAGAGGTGTTGTGGTTTTTGGGCCAAATCTGGTGGCATGGGCGGCATCTGCGTTGGCTTGCTCATTTGGAAATACCACTTAATCATTTGATCACTAGTAGCCCGCGGCAGTTCGAATGGACCGAAGAGTGTCAACTTTCTTTTGACAGACTAAAATCATTGTTAACTCAGCCTCTCATTTTACAAGCACCAAATTGGGAGTTTCCATTTCATGTTTTTATGGATGCATCCGACAGTGCCATTGGTAGCATGCTGATGCAGCAGACAGATAAATGGTTTTGTCCGATATATTATGCGAGCCATAGATTGGCCCCGATAGAGCGTAACTATTCAATTACTGAACGAGAATGTATTGGCTTAGTATATTCTGTGAAAAAATTTTGACATTATCTGTTGGGAAGACGCTTCACCTTCCACGTCGACCATGCAACATTGGTGTATCTGGTGCACCAACAACATTTGGGAGGATGGCTAGCATGATGGGTCTTACTGCTTCAAGAATTTGATTACTCCGTTGTACACTGACCAGGGTCAGCACACGCTCTGGTAGACTTTCTCTCTCGGTTGGATTCCGGTGAGCCTCTAGAGGGAATTGATCATACGACACCAGCCATCTATGCAGCAAAGAAAATACAAGATGATCAGCAGGCATTACCGGTACCCTCTTGTTACTATGACACCTTGCTTTTGTTGTTGACTAGTGGATGTCTGCCTAGAATGATTTCTTCAACTGCTAGACGAAGACTAGCCACGTACAGTCGCCGCTTTCGGTTGATTGTCGGATAGTTATATTACATGGATCACTCCGGAGTACTACTCAGATGTGTCCCCCCACATGAAATTGCTTCAGTCATTACTATGGCCCATACTACCCCAACCGGTGGACATTTTGCGACTGATCTGACTCACCGCAAGATTCTGCAGAGTGGATTGTGGTGGCCCACTATGTATCGTGATGTAACCAAGTATGTACAATAGTGCGATGAGTGCTAGCGATCCGATCAGCCTTTACAACAATACTACTTCCCTCCTCAACCCCTTGTGCCTTTAGAACCCTTTCAGAAGTGGGGTCTTGATTTCTTTGGACCAATTACACCTCCGACAACAGTCACCAATAATAGATATATTCTGACATGCATAGATTACGCAACTCGGTGACCGAAGCATGGGCTCTCTGGTCAACTATAGTGGCTGCGGTTGTTAAATGCTTAATGAACGATATCTTTCCACATTACGGGTTACCCTTGGAGATAGTAACTGATCAAGGTACGCACTTTGCACGAAAACATTTCAGATTGTGCAAAAATTCAGTTGTCCCTATTATCCACGAGCAAATGGACTTGCTGAGAGTACCAATAAATCTCTCTTAAACATCTTGAAGAAACTGGTGTTCGATTGCCCAGAGAGATGGGACCAATTTCTACCTGTTGTACTATGGGCTTATCGTACCACAGACAAAGTGGTGACCGGAACCACTCCTTTCAAATTGGCATATGGATTGGAAGCAATTGCTCCGATGGAACTGGTGGTTCCCAGTCTGCGTGTGGCCCATAGAACGGAAGCTCTTACCAAGAGAATCTTTTCCTTTTCGATTGGAGGCTTTACGGTCCCTCGATGAACAACGTCTCGAGAGTTTCCTGGTGCTGTAGGAAGTGTAGCTGAGACAAGCCAAAACCCATGATCGCTTCCGCAAAACCCCCGTGTTTATAATAAATCAATTAGTTCTCTTTTATAATGCTAAGTCAAATCGCTTCGCCGAAAAATTTAAGCTATAGTGGTTTCGCCCATACCGGATTGCTGAACAAGTGGGACCTGCAACTTTTCGGTTATCTACCTTAGTGGATCACCTTCTCCCTAAAGTGATTAATGGTTTGAAGCTTCACCCCTATCACTTGCCATCTACCAACTCATGAGGTGTCTTTGGAATTTTTACTCTTTTTCGCTTGTCATTTGATTTTCTTTTCTGCTCTCTATGTTTCGGTTGACCAACTGACTGTAATCCTTCCGTTTTGTTATTGAAACATGATTAATAGCCACCTCTGTGTCGCTGCTTTTGTTAATGCATGCATGTCACCATTATGTCGATATATTTCCAATACTACGTTATGATTAGGGGCTCTTGCCGCTTGATTTTTCTAGTGTCCCTACTTAATCTTGTTCTTTTCGCTGTTAGTGGATATTGTGATTTTGTGTGTTTGTGACCCATGTGTGCTCTGTGCCTTCGTTTTTGCCGACCCGAACCAGAGCGTACTACTCTGCAATTTCTTGTAGCAGTGTTAAACCTGCAAAAATGCACGTATGGCATTTCCAGACCCTTTTACTTGATGATTGATACTGCCTCACGAGAGGGTGTCAATTTCACCTCCTTTTTCTTCCGGCACATTCATCGTGAATGATTAACAATTACTAAATAGCTCGCTAAGAATAAGATGCCTCGCACCTGATTACTTCACCTCCTCACCCTTCTCCTTCCCGTGATACAATACTCCTCCAACTACCATTCCTAATGCTACCGAAGTTCTTCCCGGTGCACCTTCCACTGCCATTCGCGAGGCATCCTCAACTCATCCTCTCCCTATTACTCTACACCATCCTCCCCCCACCTACTCTCTGCCTCATCATCACAACCTTCTTCTTCTCTCCCCCCCAGTAGTAATGTTCAAGGAGTTGGTGTCCATGGGCCAACTTCTCATTCATATTTCTCAATAGTTGCCCTTCCAGATGAACATGGCAACCTAGACCATTCAACAGGAGTTGCAGAATAAAATTGACCTGCTCGAAGCAGATATTGCCCCTCTTCAAGAAGAAGTACTTGCGGTCAAAGCAAAGAATCATGCCTTACATAATCAGATCCAGCAACTCCAAGAATGGTTAGGAGAAAAAGACAATATTATTGCTCAACATGACACTACACTTACTGAATTGAATGTGAAGGATGTCCTGCTTGCTGCTCGCGATGAAGAAATTTCTCAATTGAAACAAATGGTGACTGACACAGAAGATTCCAAGGTTGCGCTTGGAAATTTGTTGGAGAATACTCGTGCCGATCTTGCTTTGGTGGAGCAAAAAGGACAGGAAATGGCAGACCTTGCTATGAAAACCACTAAAGAATGAAAGGTGTCCGAAGAACTTTTTCAAAAAAGTCATGATTTGGAAGTAGAGATTGGCCAGACTATTTAGTTAAAGAAGGAGATGGAAGCTATTAAACAGGAGTGAGAGGCTTATTATAAAACAATGCAATTTCAAGCTCAGGAACTTGAAAGAAGAAAAAAGCAATTGGGCGGTCAAGTAGATAGACTTTCTCGAATTGATGTCGAGGTAGCTGAAATGAAACTGAGAAGGGATGTTGCTCTGGCCAATGATTTTTATCTACAGGAATCTTTTTTGTAGACCTAGACGGATTTATTAATAAGCCACGTCGTTGCTGCTAGTTCTGTTAGTACTGATGCACAACTTATCGAGCCTACCATTTTGAAAGATATGCTAGATTCCTTAAAGCAGAAGATTAATCGAACCTTTAAATTAGCTCAAACTCTGTATATCTAGGGCATCATTGATGAGCTTTAACTGTAATTTCCATTTTTTGGGTTTGAGTGCACCGTGCGTGTCAGTGTAAGCCGCCAGAAAGGAACTCATATTTCTTGTAAAATATATCCTGAAAAGTCGCACGCATAATGTAAAGGCTTAGCGCAACGTTGTATCCTTTGACAAGATTAATGAAAGAATCGCATCAAGAAGAAGGTAGATCCGTCGGTCTGTTCGTCTGGGCGAGGAGCAGAAAGCGAGCATTGTTGTAGAACTCTGTGTAACTGAGTCTGTTTCGTTGATTAAGTTAATTATTAAGTGAAGTTAATGAAGTATTAAGTAATTTGATTAACATGCTAAGTGAAGGAGTTAGATGGTAACCTTTTTGACGTGAAAGTACGTTAACGAATGTATTCAGAGTAGTACTTGAAATCAATATGTTTAGCACTTCATTCAGTGAAGTCATATAATCTTAATCTGTAGTTTGGGAAAACATAAATAGGGCCTGTGTTTACACACCCTTGACCATCCCAAGAACCTTAGAGTTGAATTAACCTTAAACAGTAAAAGGTTATAACATTTAACATACACCTTGGGGTGGTTCTGCCCTAAAAGTGGTTCTATTCATATTTCCCATTCCCTGGCTAGTTTGGTTGTGGGAGTTGATTCTTGGCATGGTGGATTGCACTTGAGGTCTGTTGGGTATACCACATTGGCTCGTTTGCCTTGACTTCACATTTTCCATTCTTTGTTGGGTCTGGAATGGGTTTTGTGAGATAGTTTCCTGATCTCGAGGAGGGAAGATAGGCAGATCCATGTACTTTAATCTAGACCTCTCCACTTCATCTACAAGCCAATGTCTCCTTTTATTTTGGTCTAGGTATGTAACTCTAGATGGATTTTTCGAATCCTTGAACTCGTATAGAGTTTTTGGGTTGATGCTTTCTCCTTGTGTTGGTGGATCAGTTTGGAGGAGTAGGTCAGATCCATGCACCAAGTATACATCCATTAGATAGTCATCTTGGAGTAACATGTCCACTTGCAATACTTGAGTCCTTACTGACTTTCCCCAAGGGGTAGTCACCATATCTCCACTAATGGTTTCCCCAAAATTTCATTGTACCTCTAACTCTCCTCTTTCATTAATCTGATTCCGGTTTTCGGTTACTACATAGATCTGGCCCATCTTGTCCATGTAAACTCCACCTTCATACTTGACAGCTGGTCTTGGAACTATTTCAGATTTTGTAGTGTTTATCATTCTTGCTACTGACCTGTGTAGACCATCGAGGTAGATGGGTATTCCTTGCAAGTTAGTGGATATGTATTGAAGAGACATCTGATATTCCCCTTCCAGTATAGACATCAAACCTTCCCTAGGTATTGAATTGTGTGTTAGAGTATGATCAATGTCTACCCCTCATGATTGTATGCACATTTTGTAAGGCCCCCTTTATGAGGAGAAGCCAAGCGTGCATTACCCAATTGATGGGAATCCCAACTTGAATGTTGGATGAAGGTCATATTGGACCATGTAAGATATTATAAGGAAAGGGAGTTACCAGGGTCCCCAATTGTGGGGTCCGGGGCAGCGGTGAGCAGCCCCGGCTGGGGGGTCCAAGGGGGCCAGCGGGCCCCCTGGCTGGGGGGTCCCAGGGGGCCAGCGGGCCCCCTGGTGGGGGTCCGGGGGCAGCGCCCCCGGCGCGACGGTAAAGGGAATATTCCATGGAATATTCCCTGTCGGAGTCAGAAATCATTTATATTTGTTAGGTCGGTTCAACCAGTCTAAGCCGTGTATGGCAATTACGCGGGCGGTGGCCGCCCACGCCCTACCGCCCATGTATAGCCGTCCATGGCAGGCCACCCATGATCCTATATATACATGACTTCTGCACTACCTAAGACATTGAGTTGAGCCAGCATACCTCTACCTTGTATCTCCCTATCTAGAGTTGTCTAGATCACCATTTAAGCTCTACCTTGAGAGCGCACGGGTGGACAACGCCATCATCTTTGTACTTGCTGCTAGTAGAAAATTGTTGAGATTCTCCTATATCTGTTATCTTCTCTGCTATTGCTCCTGTGTTATATTGCGTAACTATTGTCTTACATGGTATCAGAGCTGTAAGGTTCGAATAGCTTGAGAAGTATCATTATTTTAGCCTACTAGCAGACTAGAATATCAGTAGATTATTCGAGTGATTACATGATGGCTTCATCGTCGAACACTAGTCTTGGTGCTTCACCTAATGTTAATGCTGCACCTATTCGAATTCGTCCACCTGCATTCACTGAAGGGAAGCTGGATGGAACCAACTATACACTCTGGAAGTTCAAAATTTCTGCAATTTTGGACTCCTATGAATTACTTGACACTGTCATGGGACCGATGGGATTGGATCCAGAGCCTATACCAGTTGAAGATCCAGCAAATTCAAGATTGATGATTCAGCCAGATCCAGATCTTCTACGAGCTTGGAAGAGGCGGAATGCTGATGCATTATGTGCGATTGTCACTAGTGTAAGTGATTCTGTGCTTACTTTAGTTCAACATACTACTAAAGCACATGAGGCTTGGGGCATATTGGCTCGACAATATGAGACCAAGAACCACACTAGGATACAGAATTTAGAAAATCAATTGGCAAATGAAAAGCATTCTGATTCTGAAAAGGCTGAAGATTTTATCAAACGGATAAAGCATCTTCAAGATCAATTGGCTGCAGTTGGTGTTGTTATAACACCAGAAGAGCTAGCTCGAAGATCTGTACGTGTTCTTCCAGCAAAGTATGATGGATTAGTAACAGCCCTTAACACTCAGGTAAGGCCAACTCCTCTTACATTTGAAGAGTTTTGTGCCATGCTTTTAGAAGAAGAGATGCGGCTGAAGAATCGGCAAAGTACAACTGATGCTGCATTCTCAGCAAATGCAAAAGGTAAAGGCTCTTCAGAGGGATCAAAGAAGAAGCCAAAGAAGAAAAAGTTCACAGGAAGTTGCTTCTATTGTGAAAAGAAAGGCCATGCCATCAAGGATTGCAGAAAGAAGCAAGCTGATGAACGGAATGGGACTGTAAAATCATCATGGAAGAACAAAGAGTCTGCAAACAACACAGAGCTGGAACTTTGGGTAGCTATTGAAGAGGTATGTTCATCTGCTCAAGCTCGTGTTGATGAGCCATGGATTTTAGACAGTGGAGCTTCTCGCCATATGACTAGTAAAAAGGATTGGTATAGTTCCCTAGTGCCTCTGCGGGAATCCATCAATGTAGTGGTGGGAAACGACTCCAAGTGTCCAGCTGAAGGAACTGGAACCATCTCTTTTATCACTTCTCCAGGTGTTGAGAAAAAGTTATCCGATGTTCTCTATGTACCTACACTCAAAAGAAATTTGTTGTCAGTTTCTGCAATAACAGATCGTGGACTCGAAGTTCACTTCAATAAGAGTGGTGCGGAAATCATGGATTCATCAGGTAATGTTGTAGGTAAAGGCACACGACGGGATAACTTGTATGAGTTAAGTGCTTTAACTGCTACAGAAGATAAAGATGTAAGCAGGTTATGGCACCAACGATTTGGGCATCTCGGATTTGCAGTTTTGAAGGAGATGCAACGAACAGGGATGGTTGCTCATTTGCCTGCATTTTCAGAGTTGCAGGAACCTTGTGAAGCTTGTATGATGGGCAAGCAACAACGAAAGGCATTTCCAAGAGAGACCAGCAATCGATCTCAAGCTCCTCTAGAGTTGGTACATGCTGATCTCTGCGGTAAAATGTCTACACCTGCTTTAGGAGGATCTTTCTACTTCTTGCTGTTAGTCGACGATTATAGTAGAAAGATGTGGGTTTATTTCATTCGAGAGAAGGCTGATGCTTTTGAAAAATTTAAAGCGTGGCATAAGTATGTAGAAAGTGAATCAGGAAGGAAACTGAAGAAATTTAGAACAGATAGAGGAGGTGAATTCTTGTCAACAGAATTCAACAATTACTGTAAGGAGCATGGTGTGAAAAGGCAACTTACCACAGCTCATACACCTCAACAAAATGGCGTTGTTGAGCGCAGGAACAGGACAGTAGTTGAAATGGCTCGTTGTATGTTAAAGGCTCAAGACATGCCTGATTCATTCTGGGCAGAAGCAGTCAATACAGCAGTCTACATCCTCAATCGAAGCTACACAAAAGCTCTGAAGGGGATGACTCCTCAAGAAGCATATTCTGGTAAAAAGCCTTCAGTTTTGCATTTCAGAATTTTTGGTTGTTTCTGTTATGCACATATTCCTGATTCAACAAGATCAAAGTTGGATTCAAAAAGCAAAAAGTGTGTCTTCCTAGGATATAGTGAAGAGTCTAAAGCATACAGGTTATGGGATCCTGAGGCAAGGAAGATTTTTGTCAGCCGAGATGTGGTGTTTGATGAACGACCACACTTAGTAGAAGATAAAGGTAAATCTACTATCTCATCAAACGGAGAAATATCTCACCTTGTGCCTATCAAAAGACAGGTTAAAGTTGAGGAGGAGGAAACATCTGATGGAGAAATTTCCTCAATAAAAAGCCAACCAATTGTAGCTGCACAGCGTAAGCCACTACCGAAGTGGGCACAACAGCTCTTTGATGATCACAATCCACATGTAGATGCACCAGAATCATCATCGGATGGATTACGAAGATCAAAGAGAATAGAGGAGCAAAGAAGAGCCTCAGAACACATTGTTAACATGGCTCTAATGGCAGATATCATGGGTTCGATAAAGGAACCTACCACCATTGAAGAAGCCATTGATGATCCAGATTGGAGAGCGGCAATGCAGTCTGAGTATGATAGTATACTCAAAAATGATACATGGGATCTAGTCGACTTGCCGCCAAAGAAGAAGGTAATAGGTACTAAATGGATTTGGAAAGCTAAGTATAAAGCTGATGGAACATTAGAAAAGTATAAGGCACGATTAGTTGCACAGGGTTTTTCACAGATTGAAGGATTTGATGTTCAAGAAACTTTTGCACCAACAGCACGCATGACAACTATTCGGACGGTACTTGCAGTAGCTGCACAAAAGTCTTGGCCTATTTTCCAGATGGATGTCAAATCTGCATTTTTGAATGGTCACCTCAAGGAGGAGGTATATGTATCTCAACCACCAGGTTTTGAGGTGCCCAATTCAGAAAATAAAGTTTGCAGGTTGAAGAAAGCTTTGTATGGACTTAAGCAAGCTCCACGGGCTTGGTACCAACGAATTGATCATTTTTTCAAAAATATGGGTTTTGAAAGAAGTACTTCTGATGCTAACTTGTATGTAACGAAAAGGGATAGCAAGCTAGTTGTTGTCATTGTATATGTAGATGATTTGATCATTACAGGAGATCATCAGGAACTCATCAATCAAACTCGGATCAGCTTGGGAACTGAGTTTGAAATGACAGACTTAGGTCTACTCCATTTTTGTCTGGGAATTGAAGTATGGCAAAGGAAGGATGGCATTTTCATCTCACAACAAAAATATTCCAAAGAAATTCTCAAGGCATTTGGAATGATGGACTGCAAACCAACTAGCACACCTATGGAGGTAAATCATAAGCTATCTATGGATGATAACATGCCTGATGTAGATGCTAAGAAGTATAGGAAGCTCGTTGGAAGTCTTATTTTTCTGTGCAACACTAGACCAGACATTTGCTATGCTGTTGGAGTGTTAAGCAGGTTTTCCAACAAACCTAAGGAGAGTCACTGGAATGCTGGAATGCGAATTCTAAGGTACATTGCAGGAACCTTGGATTTTGGTATTTTGTATACCACAGGTGATACACTCCAAGGATATTGTGATTCAGATTGGGCTGGAGATTGTGATTCTAGAAAATCAGTTTCTGGATATTGTTTCTCACTTGGTTCAGGAATATTTTCTTGGGTAAGTAGGAAGCAACCAACTCTCGCACTCTCCTCCACTGAAGCAGAGTACAAAGCAGCTTGTTTTGCTTCTTGTGAGGCAGTCTGGTTAAGGAGAATTCTTGCAGATATAGGCTTTCCATCAAATATGCCAATTGTACTCAAGTGTGATAATCAAAGTTGTATGGCTATTGCAAAGAACCCAGTATTTCATGCTCGCACCAAGCACATAGAAGTACAGTACCATTACATTCGTGAGCTAATTGAAGATGAAATTGTGGAGCTAGAATATTGCCCAACAGAGGCAAATTGTGCTGACATATTCACTAAAGCACTTGGAAGAGAGCAGCTCAACAAGCATCTTCAACAGATGGGCATAGGACCGAGACCTACTTGATTTATCATCGGTAAACATTGAGGGGGGGTGTTAGAGTATGATCAATGTCTACCCCTCATGATTGTATGCACATTTTGTAAGGCCCCCTTTATGAGGAGAAGCCAAGCGTGCATTACCCAATTGATGGGAATCCCAACTTGAATGTTGGATGAAGGTCATATTGGACCATGTAAGATATTATAAGGAAAGGGAGTTACCAGGGTCCCCAATTGTGGGGTCCGGGGCAGCGGTGAGCAGCCCCGGCTGGGGGGTCCAAGGGGGCCAGCGGGCCCCCTGGCTGGGGGGTCCCAGGGGGCCAGCGGGCCCCCTGGTGGGGGTCCGGGGGCAGCGCCCCCGGCGCGACGGTAAAGGGAATATTCCATGGAATATTCCCTGTCGGAGTCAGAAATCATTTATATTTGTTAGGTCGGTTCAACCAGTCTAAGCCGTGTATGGCAATTACGCGGGCGGTGGCCGCCCACGCCCTACCGCCCATGTATAGCCGTCCATGGCAGGCCACCCATGATCCTATATATACATGACTTCTGCACTACCTAAGACATTGAGTTGAGCCAGCATACCTCTACCTTGTATCTCCCTATCTAGAGTTGTCTAGATCACCATTTAAGCTCTACCTTGAGAGCGCACGGGTGGACAACGCCATCATCTTTGTACTTGCTGCTAGTAGAAAATTGTTGAGATTCTCCTATATCTGTTATCTTCTCTGCTATTGCTCCTGTGTTATATTGCGTAACTATTGTCTTACATTGTGCATGTCTTCAAAAGCCCATAGTCTCTCCAAGCTAAAAGACATTTCTGACTCACCCTCCTGTGAACTCAACATGTAGTGATAACTGCTTAGTTGTGAGCCCATGACTTGGTTGTGTGGTTGAGATTAGCCTCTGATGATTTAGTACTTTATCTATCTCTTCCTAAGTGTCTACTTGATCTTAGGTTCATAAGCCTTGTGTGCTGGCTCCAAGGTTCTCTTGGATTGCTCAACATACTTTGGAACTCCTTGGTTTCCTAGTCCCACCTCATGGTCAACTTCAAAATACTATATCTAATAACCCAAAATCAAAAGAAACGGATTTCGTATGAGAAAGTTATGCTAGTTCAAGGTTCTAGGGTTAAAACAGGGAAACAAGATCCCTCTAGGAGTATCTCAGGATAGTGATATGATACTAGATTTCTAGGATATGCGATACCACTATAGACGATAATACCTTAGATGATACGATACCACCGGGCAAATACAATCACAATACCAACTTTCACGATACGATACTGCTATCCACACGATATGATACTAGAAATGGCCATGATACGATACCTCTAATTGACACAATATGATTCCAACTTCATGCTACGATATCAGTAGTTAGGAGGATACGATACCACTCTGTAAACAATATGATACCTTCGAGGTGATATGATACCACTGGACCGAGGTGATACCAAAAATCACACGATACGATACCAGATTGCTCACGATATGATACCAAGGTGACAAGTGATACGATACCAAAAATTTACATGATACAATACTGGAACTCTCACGATACGATACTGGTTCTATGGATGATACGATACTACTTTTTGGCACAATATGATACTAGAATAGGCACGCAATACAATATTGCTCGATCAATTATACGATACCAAAACAAGAGACAATACGATACCACTCGATCAATGATATGATACCATGAGTGCCGCGATATGATACCACTGAGGCAACCGCGATCGCGATACTAGCACTTGATGATATGATACCAAAATGGTATTGCGAAACCTCAAGTGGGCATGCATGATACGATACCCCGACAAGTATCACAATACATGGGAGTTCTGGTATCACAATACCAAATCTCAACCGGACATGATACTTGGAGATTTTGACACCCAAATTCGAAACTTTTTTGCAGATATGTGTACATTATGTTCTCCTTGTCACTCCTATCAGCATGTAGATGCAAATCCACCCTCCAAACTTGTGATATTCTAGTTGCCATACTAGTCACAAGTCTTGTCACTCAGCGATACTCTCGCCTAGATTTTGGTGTTTTTTGAGAGTTTTTCAAGAGCAATTCTTCACTGTTTTAGTTCTAAACAACATCTATGCTTCTTGCTTGCAGAGTGAAGAATGAGGTGAATGTGCAACCAAAAATGGAAAAAGATAGAGAATATAAAGATCGGAGAAGATGGTGATGATGATGAAGATGAAGAAGAAGGAAAACTCAAAAACTGAACTGAAAATGGTGATTTTTTTACCTTCCAACGTTGCTACTCTACGTCTTATCATCACATGCTCGTCCTCCAAGCTCTCTCCCCGACAACGGTGCTAAATTTGGTGTCACTCTAGCACAATGGCAAGGGCCAACATGAGGAGGTTCACCTCATAAATGTCAATGCATGAAGACGTGAGGACCGATATGAAGACCAAGAGCAAGTGAAGTGCACAAGTGCATGAGTGAAAGCACACAAACATGCACACACATACACACACATGCGCACAAGGTAAGAGCAAAGAGTGGAACAATAGAAGGACTTCGATTACAAAAGACTTCTCTTACAAAGCTGAAATCTACAACAAGCTCCCCCTAAAATTGAGCTCTCTAGCCCTTTTTATAGTTTTTTGAGTAATTTTGGCCCCGTCGAGACCTAGTGTTCGGCTTAGTTAAAAAATAGGTCTGAGGGCTTATTTGGGGCCTGAAACGGAGTCTAATAATTATGAAAATTGGTAGGGTGATACTTCTAATACTCCTCAAGCTCAAGGACTCCTTGGCTTGAACAAAATGGAGTTACAAAAGTGGAAAATGGTATTTACAATGGTTTTTAATGATAAAAATCACTATTTTTATAGGGATTTCTTCTAAACATTTGACTTGTGCTTCTTGTAGGTGCCTACATGCTCATTCTTCTTGTGTGTCCACTTCACTGATGCACTTCCATGCTTGTGTGTGACCTTGACTATCAATAGGCATCCATTAGTCCCTCTAAATTTCAAGCTCTTGCTTCTGAAAGTATATGAATTATTTTAGAAGATTATGCAAAATTACTCAAGGCACATGAGTAGTTGTCTGAACAAGTTGTCTGACTCCCACGCCATCAAGAACGGACCACAATTGCAACAACTCCACTGACACCATTGCCTCAAAAATCAATGCATGAATCAATCAACTTAGTGGCCTTAAAATACTAGACTAGAAAATAATGAATGAAACTTTTACAATATGAGAGGTCTCTATGCCCATTTGAGGCACCGATAGAAGAAGAAAACATATTCATTCTAGTGGAGCAAAACTTTGAAGATGACTATGAGCATCACATTATTCTAGCTAGTAGGATGATAGTAGAGGAACGAGCAACATTTAAAACCGCACCTCCCCCATGCCTTTAGTAGGTAGAAGACAACGGATGATGTCAAGGGGTAGAAATCAAGACCATCAAGTGGATCGGGTCGGACTTTACCACGGTCTCTACATGGCTACATGTAGGGTGCTTGGGTGTTGCTTAAAGGTGTGAGACCTAATTTCAAAATGGATTCAAGTGTATGTGTATATGCTAATGACCTATGGGATGCATGTGATAAAAAGTAATTCACCTAAAATTTAGACAATGAGAAAAAACTAATGTTCTGCCATAGGAAATAAATATTCACAAATAAGAGAGTTGATTCTTTCCTCACCTACTAGAATGTTATGGTTTTGATGCAAGAATATTCCATGTTTGATTTGAATCACTTCTAGCAGATGCATTTGCTTTAGTGGAAGAGTTTGCATCTATGAATCAAGAAGTTATATAAATCTAGTACAATAAGTAAAGTTCAAATGATATGTTCACAAGTAAGTTCTCATAATATCTTCAAGTTTTAATGATTGAAATCCATCCACAATGAAAAAGATGGATGAAAAAATTCCAACATCTACAATCCGAGTGAGAACAAACATGTTGTCTCTCTCCACCATCTCATATACTTCATACTTGCTTCGTAATATTCCTCAATGCTCATAAGTGCTCTTAATGCTACGCAGAAAGATACATTAGGAAAGAAAACATGAGTACATTAATGAAGAATAAAAAACACACATTTCTCTATTACTAATTTCTCTCAACTCACTTTACATGCATACTTGCACAAGATTCATGTAACCATACACACTCACATACATAATTATAATCCAAATACATGCACACATGCACATGTTCAACCACTCACATGCATTCTCACATTCATTGAAAACATATACTTAATTCACGAGTTCATTTACACACGTATAATCACATGTATACACACATACACACATGTGAACTTAGTTGCATACATTCACATGAACACACTCATATGATCTCTCTTGCACACAGACACACATATGGTAGACAAGGAAGTATACTCTAAGTATTTATACAACATCGATTAAGAATGAAAAGCACTAACTATTGTTGAGATATGAATTCTAATAGATTTGGTTTTTCTATAATTTTTCTTGACCTTGAGTTCAAATGCAAAAGAATTGATATTGAATCATTTTTAATTCTTACGCTTGAGAGATGATTGACTTAATGTGAATCAACAACCATTTATTGGAGAATTCACAAACTGCCCTCTACATAATGGGCTAATCATTTTCCGTTAAGATGATCACTTGTGTTTTAATTGACCAATGATTTGGAACAAAGATTCCTAATCACATTACATAATAATGATCTATCCCACTCAAAAGATATGATTGATCACCTATAGTAGTGATCTATAACTTAAAACTTAATGTGAACTAATGTTTATGCCTTACAAATCATATATGTTGTGTGCGATCAAGTGCAGAGACTTATGATGATGGATTCTATGGGGACAAGAACGGGTGATCCTTTGTAATAGGGATGATGAAACATGCATGTACTGTGTTTGATGGAACACCTTAGCAGATGATAGGATGGATTGTATGTGGAGTTAATATGATGAATCATACTAGTTTAATTGATCAATAAATATGGCTATGTAGGGTGATCTATCACATCAATGGGGTGATCTATATGCACATCCCTTGGAGTGATTATGCATATGGGCACAAAGCACTCAATCAAGTAATGCAAGCAATCAAATATGAAAATGAGGTTGATCAAACATGAAATCATTGAGTCTTCAAGCATTAACTCATAAAGAAATCAAGCATTGAAGTCCATAAGATGATCCACTAAGCATGAAGTGAGCTTAGAGGTGGCTAATCATTTTGGCAACAAGCAATCAGGAAGGCATCACTTCTCTCTCTCTCTCTCTATGATCCACCTTCATGCATGTCTATATTCTTGTATTCATCTCTCTCTCTTTGTCTCTCTCTCTTTGTGTGCTCTGCCTTCATGTCATCTCTAGCCTTGAATTCATCTCTCTGTCTATCATAGTCTCTCTCTTTCCCTCTCTTTCTCTCTCTCTCTCTCTCTCTCTCTCTCTCTCTCTCTCTCTCTCTCTCTCGCTCTCTCTCGCTTTCTCCCTCTGTCTCTCTGTCTCTCTCTCCCCTTCTCTTTATCTCTCCTTGTCTCTGTCTCTCTCCCACTCTTTCTCTCTCCTTCTCTCTCTCTATCTCTCTCTGTCTCTCTTTGTCTCCCTCTCTCTCTCTCCGATTGCACAACAACCCTCTATCAGACGTATGCAACACTACCACTAGAAAGAGATTGGAGAAAGATGATGTTTTTCTCTCTCTCTCCACTATATCAATACTAAAATATAGATGATCATCTTTGATGTAGCCTCTACAAAGGATATAGCATGTATTCATTGGATACACACAATGTGAAACATATGTACCATTCTTGAGAATAACAATGAGTGAGAATTTTGGCTAGAATACCAATAATAATATATGAATGGCCATCTCGAATGAAGCCTCTTTGAAGGATATAGGAGGTTAGTCATACAGAATGTGGAACTCTTCAGTCTTCAAAGATGTGAAATGCAATAAAACCTTATATAGTCATGTTCCAAAAATGAAAGGACTTCTTCAATGTCTACCCTTTGTCCTCTTTCTTCATTTCCATCTCTCTCTCTATAATTCTAACTCATGCACACGACTCACAGACACACTCCACTTACACACACTCTAACTCATGCACACGACTCACAGACACACTCCACTTACACAAATCATGCAATTCATACACAAACGCACACATGGATGCTCATATATTTTTGTTGTTTTATTTTCTCAAAATAGAATAAACATTAGAATAGACATTTATTATATAAACATATTAGTTTAGAATGAACATTAGGTTTTAGTTTCTTGCTTATTAAATCACATGTATCTCACTTAGCACATTAACATACATGCTTATATGCACATACACATTAATATATAGTTACACACGTATATATGTGCATACAAATTGACCTACATACATAGGTATACATTCAGATTCACAAACATAAATATAGGATTTCACATGGCCACATTAATACCTAAGGGTACACATATTAAAACATGTACATATGCACACATACCATAGGGTATTATTTATATATTAAAAAAACACGTACCCAACACTTAGGGTAATACACACATGCACATACATGATCACACACATATTGCCACATAAGTACACATGGACAAGCACATTCATGCAAACATAACTTACACATAAATTCAGATGCATAGGCACATTTGAAAACATTAATGAATGCTCACATTCATATTCACATATGAGAACAATCACATACATGTATGTGAGCGCATAGAATCACACCCATAGAAATATACGTACACATTTAGTCACACTCTCATAGAAGTACCTACACACACTCAAGCATCATTCACATGACCACACATGTAAACAAATTTTTATATTCACATATACTAATTCATTGTAGTTACACATGCTAGTGGTTTAGGTATAGATGTTCTATTAATGCAAAATGATCATCCCATATAAAAGTAGGAAACTTGAACCTTTTGAAAAGAATTACAATGCATATGATGTCTTGAGGTACTTAATGTGATTTGTGTTTTGATTTAGCAATACTCATGAGGGTACGAACACATGTGGACTTATTGAGATATTTTTGAAGATATTTAGAAGAATATTAAGAAGATAGTGTTTTAGTTATTTTTTGTAAAAATAATAGACCGCTTTTGAAAGTGACGTTTTCGTAAAAATAGTAGACTTTTTAGAAAGTGATGATTTTGTAAATAAAGAAAATTTTTGTAAATGCATGTTTTTTGGAATGCTACCCTCTTGTGTCTTCTATTCAGAATGTAGTTGGAAATACCTATAAATACACATAATCTGATAGATTTTTCCATCAAAGTATGTAGGTGGAGCTTGTACCTAATCTCATGTCAAGTCTCTTGTCTCTTTCTATTCTATTTATGCTTTTGTGAGATCTCATTTTTATAAAATCCTCTGTGTACATGCATTTGCAAGATTTGAAGATTGAATCAATACATATGTCCAATGATCAAACCTTTGTTGACTCTGAAAATGGATTTTTCTAAAGAGAAACTTAGTCCAACCTCTTCGAATCTTTGAACGATTCTTTCACAATCAAAATATGCCAAGAGACAAACTTTCTACAACCAAATGAATCAATAGCTGCATCTTTCTCCTTCTCCACATAACCTTTTATCAGGATGTCATCAATAAAAGGCATTGTCACTTTTGGAATTAAGTCTTATAAGACCAGATTCATAGCATTCATCATATGAGACACATAATTTATCACTCCCTATGGCAAAGTACACATGCATACTAGTAGAACCAATGGAGTCTTTATCGTGGTAATATCTTTTCTCTCTATAGCTAATCAAAACTAATCATATCCTAAATACAAGTTTCCCATTGAATAGATGGAGCGCCTGATAAAATCCTCTACAAACTGATCTATAATGAGTCTTTCCTACATTTTTGATAGTGATCTTATTCATAGGTTGTAGATCCTATATGAAGTGTAGTCTCCCATTATTTTTAGGTGCTATGAACCATCAATTTGAATATGGTGCATATGATGGTTGAAGACTTCTCATATCAATCTTCTCCTTTAACAATCCCATGAGCTCAATTAGTGAGCCTTTGGGACTAGTATTGGTTGGATTCCATGGAATATACGATACAATGAACATGATTTGAGGGGTAAATATTTTTATATCAACACAATCTATCTCATGTGGAATAGGGAAAATTCTTTTTCATGTCGAATAATCATCTCTCTAAATTTTTGTTTTTCAATTTTAGAAAGAAATTCTTGTCTAGAATTTATCCATTTCTTGGATACTTCTGTAAATCAGTGCCCTATTTTAGTTCAATCTCTAAGAATAGGATCCTTAGAAACGTTTTTAATCATATCATAACTTTCTTTAGGTAGCGGATGAGCTATGGGTTTTACCTTCTTTTTAATTTTTTTGTATTTTATATCAATCTTGACTTCGTGCTCTATTAAGACATCTGGTGATATCCTTTAACAGAGTCAAGAATGATAATCTTTGATTTAATTTTTCATTAAGGGTATTCTCAAGATCTTCTAGCAAAGTTAGACTTTTTTTAAGTTCCATCATACTTTCAATGTTTTCCTTAGGTGAAAGAGAACCTAGGTCTTTGAAATATTTTTCATTTCTTTTTCTAAATTTGTTTGGAAGTTTCTCTTTTTTTTTTCAATAAAACACAAACTAGATGCTTGAGTATAAACTAAAAAATGCTCAGAATTATGTACATCTTCATGCGAGACATGAAACCATTGTCCACTGTTATCTTGCTCAATAGTGGAATCTAACAAAAATTTTGATCATAATAAGTCCCAAATTCTCTTAGAGATGGCAAATTTTCACACACATGATTGTAAGAGTCAATGGGATTTCTTCATAAATTTCTCCTATTCCTTGAACCATGGCCTTGGTCTCCATTCTCATTTCTACTATAAAAGGTAGCCCTATTATCACTTCATATGAGTAGTTATCTTGCATAAAGAAATGAAATTCATCACAAACGACTCCTATCAAAATAGGTACATAAGCACATGCACCTATCAAGATCCTTGACCCATTGTCTGCCGTTATCATTTTCCGACCATGGTCTTTGTGAATGGGCCATCTAAATTTATAGAAAAATGTTTTACATATCACATTTATCTTTGAGCGTACATCAATCAAGGCTAAAGCTAGACATGATTCTTTCTCATCACTAGTTCTAATTTTGACTTCTAATGTTCCTTGTTTCCAAAATGTTGTATCAAATTGGCTCTCTCCTTTATTCATCTCACCATCTAAAAATTGGACCAAGATAATTTCTATTTACTTTTCCTGTCTCAATCTCTTCCTCCTCATTACTATCACTATCACTTAATGTGATAGTGATAGTAATGCATCATTCATTGCTATCACTATCACTTAATGTGACTGCATCATTCATTGCAAGAGTTTCCTTAGCAACATCTTACATGCCTAAATCTTGAGGAAGTGGAAATTACTTCTCTTCTTCTTGCTAGCCTTATGAGACTGTCCCCGAACTCCGGTTTTGCTATAGAAAACACTTGTTTAAGAGACATTGTTACTTGACTTTTTAATAGTAGACTTCAAATTTCCTTAGCATCATTTTTATTTTTGAGCTTCAATATCATAATTGCTCTTGGATTCCACCTCACTTTCTTTTTCTTCTTCTCCTCTCCTTTTTTCCTTTCATCTTCTAAGGTTTTATCATTAATTTGATTCTTTCCCTAGTCATTTTTTTGTTAGTTTGATTATGTTGTATTTTTTTACACTCATTAAATGGTTCTTTCTCCTCTTTTATCTCTTTTCTTTTCTCTTCTTTATTCGGGGTTGAAGTATCCTCAAACAACACCTTCTTTTCATTATCTATATTCTTCTTTTCTTCTTCTCTCCTAGACTACCTTCTAGTTACTCTTCAATCACCCTCATCAGCCTCGTCATGCGTATTATTGTGTCCCCATTTTTCTTCAACATTTTCTATGTGTGGATATAGGGAAAACTGATCAATATGAGATTTGCATGGAGTTTTATGAATAATCTCATCTCTAGCTCTTATCAATGTCTCAATGGAATAGGGGCCTTGAATCGCAGCTAAATGAACCCTTTGTTCTTCTAATGGCTCTAATCTAATGAACCCTGTGTCTTGATTCATAGTCAAAGGAAGTTGTGTATGAAATTCACATAATCTCCTCTCCATTTCTACATCAAGTTGATTCTGTTTAGGTTGTTTTAAATCACATGCATAAGTAGCATGATCGTGTCCTATTGGTGCAAATGCCAAGACTTCAAAATTGGATAGGCATCGGAAGAAGCTATGTGTACTCCTTGCAAATCCACATCAACCAATATATATGGATCTTTACCATGAACCCTTTTTAAAAGTCATTACATTGAAAGAATCTTGCAAAGCCTAGAAACTCGTGGAGTTTGGAAGAGCTACAGTTACAAATCATCTTGGTGGAATATCTCTTACCTTAAAGAAGAACTTTTAGGCAAAGCCAAGTATGAATTTGAATTCAAACTTGGAGGCAAGGCATCTATATACGATTATTGAAAAATCTTGCGGATAGGTCTCTCTATACTAGTTCCTTAGTTGATCAAATTGTAGAGGGTGTGTGACTCATACTATAGCCTACACTTCTCACTATCATTTGGCATTATTCTTCATGCCAATGATCATGTAAAACATTTTCATATAATACAATATATCATTAATAATCGTTGTTTCTCTCACTGTCATTTTCACTCAAAATCGTGTTCTTGTCTTGCTCATATCTCAGTCATTACTCCATTAATTTCAATTTTCCATTGCTCATTGGAATCAGCCAAGGTGAGAGATTTTGAAGACATTCTATTCAACCAATTGAGAGAAAAACACCTCAAAGCAATCACTGGTCTTTCTCTATAGAGGTCCTATAAATTTTGAAATAATGTTTTACTTGCTAAATTGATTGCTTTGTGTATAGTCAATCATTTTAATTGATTCCACTTGAAATCATTAGATCTTTAAGCTAATGAGATATCCCCATATCGAATTTTTGTAATTGCTATTGTGTTGCGAGTACTGTCTTGAGAACCAACAGGTGTGGGAACCAAAATATAAAGTTTTTAATGAATGATGACTTGTAAAGTTATCTATTTTGGATTAATCATTACATGCATCATCTGCAAAGTACATAGGTACTTATTTAGTGTCATTGGAAAGCTAAAAATGGCCTACAACTCAACTCTCAAGAAAAAAAGAGAAGGTACAAATCAGGGATTAGCAATACCAACTCATTTCTTGGAGTGTCCATCCATCTTTCCCAATAGTGGTATCAAAGAAAGCTAAGGTAAAATGGGAGATTGTTTTCTTTATTTCATTGATAAATTGGATAGGAACAACTATCGAGAATGGTCCTTGAGGATAAAGACATACTTGCAAGGAAGGAGTCTCTATAGATACATATCAAGAGATGAGGAGATGCCCATTTTCAGAAGCAAAGGACAACCTACAAGAGAGGAGCATGAAAGACTCAATTCATGGTGTGCCAAAAATGCATTAGCAAGGTCATATTTACTTAACTCTATATTTGACTTTCTTCTTCCACACTTTAGGAAATGTAAGACATTCCAAGAGACTTGGCATACATTGTCTTCATATTTTTCTTCCAACAAAAGGGCTAGGAAGAACCCATTGTGGATTGAGTTTACCACTCAAAGAGAGCAACTCAAGAAAAGCATTTTAGAGTATGTGATTAAATTTAAGGATGTGGCTGACCAATTGGCAAGAATAGGAGAAGACATTGAAGAGGCATAGATAGTATGGCAAGTAATCAATGGGATCAAGGCAAATGACAAATGGGAAAGCTTCACAACTGCCATGGACTTGTACATGGACATCCAGATGCTAGATCTTACCACACTCATGCGGCAACTCTTTACCCATGAAGCCAAGCTCAACAAAAATGGAGATTCATCAAGAGGTAACAACTTTTTTGCCCTATACACAAATAAAGGCAAGTCTAAAGAGAAAGGGAAAAGAAAAAAGATTGAGGATGAAGGTGCTAACTCTCAAGATAACTATGCACGGAGAGGTAGGAACTCAAGAGGTAGGGGTAGAGGAGGTAAGCAAGGTAGAGGGAGACCTTTCAACTCTTCCCCATGTAATATTTGTGGTTTATCAAATCACACTACAGAAGAGTGTTACACGAACTTGAAGAATCAAAGAGGTAGAGGTTTCCAAAGAGGTGGCTACACACAATCAGTAGGAAGATTCAACCATCATCAAGGCTACAATAACAACTACAACACCAATTACAATAGCAACTACCAAGGAGACTACAAATCAAGGAAAGACTACAACAACTACAGAGAGAAGAAAGAGGATTCCCTTTTGATTATGAATATGAATTCAAAGCAAGGTATGAATGATGACCATCTCTTCTACATTGACTCAGGATGTTCAAACCATGTGGCAAGCAATGTAGCTCTTCTCTATGAGCTTGAGGAACCTAAGGGAAAGCACCAAGTGCAAACAAATGATGACACCAAGCATTCAGTGTTCAAGGTAGGAAATGTTAAAACCTCTTATGGAAATAGAATTCTGTTCAGCAAGGTTCCTTCATGAGCACTTAAGTTATGTTTGGCCTCCATTGGAGTACCTGCAACCTTAGCATCCTGTATCTTGAACTTTGCAATTACATATTTAACATACTTCCTTTCAGTAAGGAAGATCCCTTTATCTATCTAGACAACTTCCAATCCAAGAAAATAAGTGAGCAATCAAAGGTCACTTATCTTGAATTATTCCTTTATTTGGTCTTTGATCTTCTTGATTCCATTTGCATCATTACCGATAAGAATAATATCATCTACATACACACATAGATATATGACTTCAAAACTCTTCTTAGTGAAGAGTGAAGAATCAACCTTGCTTCTCTTGAATCCTTTTTCATGCGAAAATGTAAACAATCTATGGTTCCAAGCTCTAGGAGCTTCCTTGAGATCATAGAGAGCTTTCTAGAGTTTGCACGCATACTCAAGATGTACATCCTCAACAAATCTAGGAGGTTGTGCCATGTACATCTCCTCAAAACTCCAGCCATTTAAAAATGAATTTTTTACATCTAATTGATAAATGTTCCAATTCCTTAAAGCGGCTATGCTTATGAGAACTCTGATTGTTGGCATCTTTGCCATTGGAGAGAAGGTCTTTTCATAATCAATCCCTTGCGTCTAAGCAAACCCTTTAGCCACAACTCTGGCTTGGTACCTATTTATTGATCCATAAGAATTCTATTTTAGCTTATAGATCCATCTAGATCTAATGATCTTTATGGGTTGGTTCTTGGGAACTAGGTATCAAGTTTGATTTCCTTGAAGTGCTTGTATCTCTTCCTCCATTGCTTCCTTCCATTCAGATTTCTTGTTTTCTTCTTCAAAGGTTGATGGCTCTTCTGAGTTGATATACTAAGCAATAGAGGTTGAGTGTTTACTGACTAGAGAGGTGTCACATCCATACCTTTATAGCTTCTTCTTTTCCCTAGTTGATCTCCTTATTGTTTTTTGAGAGGATTTTGCAATATCCCTCAAGTCTTGCATCTGTTAGGTGTCAAATTATTAAACCACTCCGTTCTACTATCAGAAGAGCGTTTAACTGACTTAAGTGGGTTCTTGGGAGTGGAAGGGGTCTGTAAAATCAGAGGCCCTATACTTAGTTCCCAAAAATAACTGATATCTACTGTCCTTAAACAGTGTCGACACAGTCTTAGCTCAGCATCCGGTAGCAACTAGACTATACCGAACTTCTCGGTAATTTGGTACCGAACTACTTCAAGCGAGCCTCTATTGTAACCATACGGTAACACATCCTTCATCAAGGTAGTGCTCACAGTCAAGCAATCGAATCACAGAAGGTATTCTACTGATTCACTTTCAGTATGAGGACTATCACACACTGGAATTACCCGCAATCCTAGGTAATTTCTCACCGCACAAGTGCAGATCGAGGTCAACACCACTTCTGCACAATAGTTCTAAGGAAGATCACTATAGTCACGCAGACTTAGCAGTTCAACAAGGGAAAGAACATTACGTCGTACAACTTAACAGAACAATTCCACCGTAACTCTTCTAGACAATGATTCAATGTCTTACTGAATGGATTCCATCCACCACTTAACCACGATTGACAGATAATACACCGAATACCACAGAGTACGCAGAACTAAACAAGACCCACTACAGTAACACTTAAGATTAACTGCACAAACTCAATCACAAAGGATAACACAGTTACATACAACGACTCAGAGCACTCAGGAACTAAACAACACACACTGACGCAAGAGTCCGACAGACAACCAGACAAACAGTCTGGTGATAACGCAAGAATTAAGCCCAAGACTCCCGCGCTCTCCACACTCATTAGGGGAAAAAATGAACCCTGCATGGGCCTTGTAAGGATCCCTAATTTTTAGGGATTAAGCTTAATTCTGTTCTTGTTTAAGGGGACAAAGTGCATTTAATAGGGCACTTTTTAGTAGGCTGGAGTAGGCTTTTTTTTAGGCTTCAATAGGCCTCTCTCTTTCTTATTCTAGAGAGAGAGAAAGAGAATCTACTTTCCACATCATCAAACTCGTACATGTATTTGAATAAAAAAATGAATTTTTTTAAAAAGTCTCATTTTCAGTGTATATTAACTCAAAAGAGCCTATTTTTTAATATATATGTCAGAAGTCACTTTTTTGGGCCCATTTTCTGAAGTTTCTTTTAGAAAAAGTATAATTTTCAAACTCCCTCCAAAAGTAAGTGCCACATCATCAAATCCGTGACTATGCTTCCCCCAAAAAATGACTTTTTTCAAATTTCATCATTTTCAGCCATACTCAGTGGAAAAATACACTTTAACCCATACACATACAAGAAAACACATTTTTTGAGCAAAACCTATGCTTTAGACTCCCTTCCAACCGGTTTTTCATCTTTGTTTTTTATATTGTTGGTCATTAGCAAAGATGGTGTTGACATGTATCACAAACTTCACAGTAGAACGTCCTCATGCTCCTGCATCAACAAGTATCCATGTTCGTGTGCCTAGAGAGTTTGCTCCAAATACACGATGCAACAATGATGCCAATTCTCAAAATGAACGTCGTGTAGCTGGAGAAAAAAGTATTGATCTTTGGGCTCATGGTTCACTCTATCCTCTTGATCCAATATCTTCTTACCATCCAACATTCCATAACCTCTCAACTTTACTTCAGTTCATTGGTGCGGGTGAAGCTGGACTATTAGGTTACTGCAAGAGATTATCTACACATTCACTTGCTACTGCTAAGTATTGGTTCCAACAACATCACATCCATCATATGAGGGTGGTCACTTTAGAAAGCACAATCATATCTTTACAAAAACAACTTGCAGATTTGGAACAAGATACTGAAGCAAAACAAAGCACAATTTCAAAGTTAAGTGCCAATCTCCAGCAGGTGAAAGAGACTCCACTTGGTATGAGACATAGGAAAAAGTGTTTGTTTTACTTTTATATGTTTTAATGAAGATTTGTAATGGAATATTTCATTGTGTAGGTCGTTTATTGAAGACATAACTGCTTCATCAACAACACAAGACCAATTCAAGCTGATGAATAGTTGTATAAACACCAAAGAAATCACTTCTGCTTTAGACTCACGCATAGGAAAGTGTATTAGAGTTGTTGTTGAAGCTGAGTTTTCAAAGAAGTTAAAAAATCTTATCACAGTGCAAGATGTGCAGGCAATATGTGACGAAGCAGGCATCAGTAGAAATGGGTATACTGCAATGTACACCCTTCTCAGGCAAGCCTTACAATCACAAGGTATTTCTCAAAGTATATTTCCATGCCCATATAAATTGTCTATCAATAAAAAAACTTCAAATGAGGATGTGACTCGTACTATTGGACAATATTTATTCATAGAAGAAACTATGCCTGCCTCTATTTATCATCCAAATATTCCCAAGAAGCAATCAAAAATCCTATCTACACAAGGATTTACTTACACTAAATTCAACAATATATTTGTGGATCTTCAGAAGCTTCAACAAGCAATGGTTCACTTTTATAGTTCAACAATCAAAGGTACCCCTACTACATTTTATTTGGTGTTGAAGTTCTATTGCATTCAAGTGTCATATTAAGATAATGTTTTCTCTTTTGTGCAGACTGTAATGTTAAGTTAAAGTTCATACTGAAGCTTGATGAGTGTCAAATCATAAAGGGTCGGCGACTAGAAAGGTTGAGTGTGACGCTAATGAACGAAATTATGGACCATGCAATGAGTGATGAAACTTTAGGAGGGAGGGACCATTTGACTTACAGTGTGCAATCAGAGAGAGATATCTAGTGGTTAGGTGCTATAGAAGTTCCCAAAGAAACAAATAATGTTATTTCATGGATTTTTAGTAGGACTCCGTGGATTACGGAAGTAATCCTTCTCAAATACATGGGCAAAAGCTTTTTGTAGATGATATAGGTGATTTTGATGTAGAATGGCATTTGGGTGGAGACCTTAAGAGTATAAAATGTATGTTAGGTTGTAAACAAGGAGCATCTTCTCTCTATCCTTGCCCATATTGTACACAAGGTTACAAAGGATCTAAGAGACAGTCTAAACATGCAAGGGCATTGACGAGAGTTGATGACTCTGAAGAAATTGATGAAACAGACTCATTGAATCACAGGGAATGGGAGATATCACTTTTGAGGTGTCCAATGTTACAGGAACCGACTCGTGATAAAATAAGCAATGATTGGAACCCCATTATCCCATTTCCATTAGTCAATGTTCACTTTTGTACTTTGCATGCATTCATGAGGATCTTTGATAGGCTTTTGAAGCTCCATGTTGAATATGCATTTGCAATGAAACCACTAGAGAGGTCTACAATAGCAATCCAGAAAATAGAAGATCTTTTGAATTCTATAGGTTGTCATGGTGGCCACGTATCTTTAGTTGTTAAGAAGTATGGTGAGTCTCAAGAGATTTTACAAAAAGTTTCAATGACTGGGAAGAAGGCACGACGTTTCTTTAAAAAAGATGTGAATAGTCAAGATGATGGGAAATGGGAGCTTTGGAAGGACCTCTGTTCAATTACAACTGACAATGATAGTCAGGTTGATCTCATTAACAAGCGAAAGAAGGTTTGGTCATCGTTCGATCAATTGTTACATTTGATGTGTTTAGCTTCCACTAATGCTTCACAACGAGAATTATTCCAAGTGACTTTGAAGGAGTTTACACAGTCATTCATCTTATCTTGGGGAGAAAGCAACATTACACATTACATAGTAAGTTTCGCTTACATTTTTTTATTTGGTCTTAAACACTATGTGTATATCTTATTGACCAGATCATAGCATATTCTTTTTGCACATGGAGCATATTTTATGAATCGATATGGGTCACTGGACATTTTTAGTACACAAGGAATGGAGAAGTCACATTACAGGGCTAGAGGTGTTTACTTTAAAAACACTCGTCATGGGGGTGGTCTACTCCAATCAAACTATTTAGAAGAAATGTTCAATTGGTTCTTTCGTGCGACATTTGCTAGAAAATATGTAATGGAAAAGGCATGTGAGTCACAACTAGCAAAGATTACACGAAATCTACAACATGATATTGCAAGAGAGAAGTGGATGTCATCGTCAGGACCCGAACATCATGCCCAATGGCGTGCACAAAGAGTCCGCAAGGGTTCTGCTTGGAAAGAATTTCCAAACTCTTAAAATGCATTATACTTTTCAAGGTTTTTATAACCCCTTTCACTTCAAATAAAATTCTACTATTTTTGTGAATATACTTTTAATGTCTTAAAACTAATTTTTATCCATTTAAATGTGAATAGGACAATTCTTAAGTGAAAGCCTATAAATAGAGGTGTCCTTCCTCATTTTACCCCTTTACAACCTAAGAGAATGGCACGCACAAAGCAGACTGCTAGGAAGGATCATGTCGTCTACCCTAGCCATGTGCAAGGTACTCAGCGCCCAACATGGATGACACCCCACAAGAAGCGTCGAACCACAAGCCACTCTTCAAGATGAAACTCGGGTGCAGGGACACAGTCCGGTAGCATTGCATCGGGGGGGGATGAAGGTTCACCAGAGAGAGATGTATCCCAAGAAATAAATTATTCCCCTTCTGCATCTCATGATGAGCCCCCAATCAGGACACCAATGAAGGCAAGGCCCAAACAACGAGGACATAGACGAGTTGTGATTGAGACATCAAATTTATCGAGTTCCTCAGATGAAGAAAGTATAAATGAGCCACCATGGAACAATGATGATATCCCCGTGAACCATCGAGTAACACAAGGAGGCAAGACACTCCCCCCAGGACAAGGACAAAGACCAACCGATGAAGAAAGAGAGCAAGGTCGAGCAGAGGAAGTAAATGATGAGGCAGGACCATCTAGGCGTCCTCCAAGAAGAAAGAAGAACTATCAACCACGTCGTAGACCACAACAACCACAACCCAACATCCCCCCAAATGCAAGAGCACCACAAAGGCGCAGAAAGCAAACCAGAGCCTTTGCGGAGATTCGACACTATCAAAAGTTTGTGGAGCTTCTGATTCCACGAAGGTCATTTGCAAGAGTTGTGAAGGAAGAGATCCAACACTATTGCGCTGGACTTCGTATCCAAGGGATAGCCATTGAAGCTCTCCAAGAAGCTGCAGAGGCGTATCTTATATCAATGTTGGAGGACTCTAACCTATGTGCCATCCATGCAAAGAGAGTGACAATACAACCTAAAGATTTGCAGCTAGCTAGGAGAATTAGAGGGAATAACCATTAACCATAATTTGTACTCCCTTGTTTGGATAACCTTTTGTATATCCCATACGATGAATATTTTGTAAAACCCAAATGATGAATATAATCTTTGTCTTCTCATATTTGCTCTCCCAAATGTTTATCTCTTAGTGTACATGTTTTGAAGTTTATTTCTCCTATGTTTGTAGGTGTGTTTTTCCAGTACATCTTTGAAGTGTTTTTCATAGTTGTATCATTCTTTTTTCTGTACTTGTTGTAAGTGGTAATGCTATTTAATGCATTTCATGGCCAAGAAATGCCAAAAAAAGGCCTGCCACAGAAACGCGGGGATGGGCCCTGCAAAAGTTTTGCAGGGCCTATCCCTGCGTTTCTGTGGCAGGCCTTTTTTTGGCATTTCCAAGCCATGAAAACCCATGCCATGCACATGGGGGCATATGATTGGCCTTGGCTAGAGTGCACTGCATGCTAAACCCCTGACCAATAGCTAAGCAATGTTTATGAACATACATGCACTGATTTACTGCTGCATGCTTATATGCACCCAGAGGAGTCTTAATTTTCTCTAATTATTGCATATAAGAAGAGTGTTCCACATTTCCCCAAGTGAAGGTGCTAATTGAGAAGATAGACTTGCAATACAGGTAACCTAGTGCATAGGATGGCCTAGGAATGCAAAAAAAAGGCCTGCCACAGAAACACGGGGATGGGCCCTGCAAAAGTTTTGCAGGGCCCATCCCCGCGTTTCTGTGGCAGGCCCTTTTTTGCATTCCTTAGCCATTCCATGCATTTTGGGCAACACAAATTACAAGAAACAATGGAAAAAGACTGATTAAACTATGCAAAAGTTATGAGATTGTCAAACCATAAAGATATAATAGATTGAATGCACATGGAAATTGGAAAAACAAAACATTGGTATTATAAAGTTTTTACAATTGGCTCTTGGCCTTGAGCCTCTCCACTACATTCTTTCTTCTCTGAAAAGATAGAGGCAATTGGTAAGTCAAAACTGATTGGGATATTAATTGAGGGTCTGTCAATCCAAGACCCAAAGCTATTCCTATTTGACCTAATATTTTTCCTCTAAAGTTAACTCCTAGGGTAGTAAGGGCAAGGGACTTCCTAACTAGAAATATACAATTGGTCCCTTGCATTATTGTAGATATGCACAAAACTTTACTCAAGGCCTTCATACACCAAGTCATGAAGTGTCCTTGAGGGGAAAAGTCCTTGTGGATTATTACAAAATCTTCCTTTGGCAATTTTCCAATGTACTGTGCCAAGGAAGAGCCATGGCCCCGGGAAACACGGTCACCACCACTCCTTGCTGCAAATTTATCCACTTCAATTGTTTCCTGCACATAGACAATCATAAAATTAAATAGATACATCTTGTATGAATATGAGACAACCATAAATGTCAATAGAGACTTACATCTTGAAGCCTGTCTTCATCCTCTCCTCTTCCCATTGCATCTAGTGGAATTGATGAATGGGCCATGCCACTTTGCTCCACAACAGGGGATGTTGGAATCTTCTTCTCCAAAATTCTTTCCCTTGCTGTGGCTAGATCTTCTTCACTGGCATCTTGGTTGGCATGGCTCAAAATCTCTTCACACACAAATGCAATGGTGTCCGCAACTGATTCACCAAGTGGAATTGTTGCCTTTTCGATAATGTCAGAAGTGTTGTCCATGGGAACATCCGAGGTTGAGCTGAAAATACTAAGGCATTCGTCGAGGCGTAGACTGAATGCCTTCTCAATATCGTGCAGGAACAAAAATTCCTCTCCATCAACAAGT
Source organism: Ceratopteris richardii (assembly GCA_020310875.1). NCBI lineage: Eukaryota > Viridiplantae > Streptophyta > Polypodiopsida > Polypodiales > Pteridaceae > Ceratopteris > Ceratopteris richardii. Next base: position 75,176,955 of record CM035410.1, read on the forward strand.
ACAACTGAAAACATTTCCATCTCTACCTCTGGTAGAGTGGGTTCCACGGGGTCTAAGTTGGAGGGTGGACTCTTCTGTGTACTGGCTTCCTTTAATTTGTCCACTACTCCTTGAGGAAATTCTCTGGAAATTTTTTGACTCTCTTCTAATAAGTTGAGAGCTTCTGTCTGGGGTTCCTTCTTGTCATCTACAAAACCCCTAGTAACAAGATGGGGTAGATCCATGGGTGAAGGTTCGGTCTCCTCATTGGCAAAAAAGATTGTTGTTGCTATGTAGGAAAGATATTTTCTTCCCATTTTCCTTTTCTTATTTAATTGTTTAATTAAGGGCACTGTGTCATCTAACAAGTGCCCTGAAGCCTCAGCAATCGCCATGAAACGCTTTAAGCGCTTCGCAAATGCCTCATCTCCTTTATGAATGTAAAAAAGCAGGTCACAGGGGACCCATTTACACTCATATGCTGGAATATCTATGGCATATCTTAAAATATAGAGTTCCATAAAATCTGTGATCTCATCGATCACATCGGAATTCATGGCTATTGTCCCTTCAAGATTAGGGACTCTACAGACTAGGTCATACAAATCCGTACGACCATTGTAGTCTGTAGTTTCCAAAAACTCCATGAATAAATCTCGAGGAGATTTCATGGGAGTGGAAGTGCTAGCAGCCATTGCTTGCGCGCGAGATTTCTAGAGGCTTGCAGTCTGTGCTTTCTAGCTCTTTGAGAGTGCAAATGTGAGAAATGAGCACATAGAGCCATTTTTATAGCAGTTTCAAGTTTTTAAATTGACTGGGCCCACTTTTAAAAGTATAGAATAAAGAAGTACAATTTCAAAAAATGAGTTTCGGATGACAAAATAATGCACAGAAAAAAACATGAGCAACCACATTTCAAAGTAGTGAACAGAATTTTTGACATTCCAAAAGTTTTGAAATTATCATTGCAGAGAATAAGGTATATACAATATCTAACATGAATCAATTGTCCTACTTTTTACAAGGTTCTTGAAAGTGCAAAAACCATGAGATACAATGACTAGGGCCCAAGAAGTGACATTATCAGGTTGCAAAAGAACTATGACAATGAGAGCTCTGTTCCATCTTTGCTCCAATCTATAGGGACTTTCATTTTGTATTCCATTCTTCTGCCCACCTGTAATCAATTTGCAACAAATTGAAGTCATTAAAGTAAAATAAACAATAACAAAAAGATTACTTTAACAAAAACATGAAACATTTCTCACCTTATGTCCTTGAATTTTGAAGATGGATTGAGTTAGTCCTTCAAACCCCATAATCATCAAGTGTTCTCTCAGATTAGCCAAGGTCCAATGATTATTCACTAAAATAGTTTCTGTTTCATTGTTGGGCAATCTAAGCTTTAATTCAAATGAATGCAAAGATCCCTCTGAACTTTGAAATGGTATCCATTTGCCAAGTTTGCACATCCAACAATCATAGTAGAATCTGATGTATAATGAAGTACGTTGTTTCAAATATCGAAATGCTATACCTGTTCCACCTATTTTACAGAGATATTTATCACCTTTTGCAATTCCTTCCATCAAACCCCAATTTTCACCAAGAAGACTTTCGACTTGCTCATATGTGATATCTTTACACATGAACATGGTGGAAGTCTCTTGGAATGAGAATCCTTGGAATAAATATACAAAACAATGAATGGGAAAAGACCAGTGCAAACCTACAGACCTAGACACTTTTGTGAATTTCAAAGAGTTATGTATATCCATTACCATCTTTTGCTTCAAAGATGATACGGACCATATATCAGGTTTTGGCCACTCCAAGCTAAGAAGAGAATGTACTTCAATTCTCTCTAACCTTCCAAAACCATTCATTGTAGAGGGTACAACATATCTATGTGTGTAAAAGAAAAATCTATCATGGTAAAGTTGAGCAGGAGATATATTTGGAAAGACTAGTGCACCAACATCTGCATGTAATGCCTGGAAAGTACCTGTAAGACTATGAAGTGGTTTCTCTTCCACCAAAGTAGAAGGAAATACATCTGAAACAAACAAAAACATATCTAAATAGTTCAGAAATATATCTGACACAAGAAAACATAAAATATTGTAGAGTAATACTTACAGTTCACAGGATATCTCATACTACTAGAGTTTTCAAGTTTCATAGTTGCCATTGTAAAAACATGTTGTACAATAGCAACCATCCCATTGTCTCTATGCTTCTTGAAGCCAAGTAACTTTCCCTTCCAATGAAGATCTAAGTTTCCATGATCTCTAACTCGATGAGGCCCAACTCTAGAGGGTTGCATGTACACCCATGCACCTTTGGAGTACTCATGTGATAGCCACTGCCCATCTGTGGCTTTGATATTGTGACATCTTAATGTGAGGATTTCATCTTTTGGTCGCCTAGAAGCTTTAGATGTTGCCATTGAAGCTAAAGGTCTTCAAGCTACAACAGTAATTCGAGATAGGAGATGCAGGTAGGTTGGAGTGTAGAAACAGGAGCTTCAATGGTGTGCTACAGAGTGAAAGTAGTGGGAAAAGATGACTTTTTGGGACCTGGGTATGAAAATGTGAGGTTTAGGAGGGAAATAACTCTTTTTTGAGTATTTTTGAAAAAACTCATTTTTTTCAGCTCAAAACATGCACGGATTTTGAATTTGGGGTCAAAAAGAGTACTTTTGACCTTAAAAAGTAATGGGGGGTCCATTTTCAGGTGTTATGATGAGTTTTTTAACTTTTCAGAAATTTTGAATTTTTGGGCCCAACTGAGTTACGAGATTCATTCTCTCTCTAGAGGCAGCTCATTAAATAAGGGAGAAATATGTCCCCTCTCCACCCTTCAGCCTAGTATTTTATACGGCATAGACTGTGGCCACCACCCTCTTCTGATTGGTCCATCACTAATCACTCCTTAATCTAAAAGGCCCATTCAGGGTTCATTTTTTCCCCTAATGTCTGGAGCACTTCTTTTCATTGCTTTATAAAGATTTACAAATATGTGCGTTACTGTTTTTCACGCGTGTCTTACCAGGATTTCCGTTACAACTATCCTATTCCGTCGGCCGACTAACACTGGCACGCACCGTGGACTCGAACCCGCAAGTTATTCTTGTTTACAAAATTATTGTTCGTCGATGATTCCTTCTAAATACATATTTCTGGCTAATCTAAATGTATGGGCTATTTTTTTCTTAAGAGTTTCTAATATGTTTAAGGGTATCTGGCTCTAATACTTGCGCATCTACTCTAACAAAGCTAAGAGCGATGGCTTCGGTGAGCAAAATTTTGGCCTGTGTTTGCAAAAAGGCCTCTTGTAGGTAGAAGTCATTTGATAACGCCGCATCTCTGGATGTCTTCATTTCAGCTACTTGCTTCTGCATATCACTGACTCGGTCCTTCTGGTTGCGCAATTGATTATCTATTCTTTCGAATTGTTGGTTCTGGAACTGTATTGTTTTGTGATACGCATCTCTTTCTCTTCGAGCATTTGCTAAATCCTTCTGATATTTAGCTTCCCTGTTTAATTGATGTTTAAGTATAGTATTGACTTCGTCTAGAGATTCTTTCGTTCTCCGTAGTTGTTCTTCTGCCTACTTAGCTTCTGTCTACTGCTCTTGGTTCTTCTGTATTGCTTCCTGCAGCTCAACTCTTATTTCTTCTAGTAGATTTCCTAGCACGATTCTGGTATCTTCTATATCTTTGAGTGTTTGTGATCTCTGCATTGGCAGCAATCAGTAAATCTTCTTTTGCATGCATTGCTGCTAGAGCCTTATCTCGTTGGCTTGTGATTTCTTCCTGTGCTTGGAGTATGGCCTGTAATTGCTTGATCTATTCATTGAGTGCATGGTTTTTTGCCTTTACTGCCTGTGATGCATAGTTTGGATTCATCCGGTAGCTGGGTTGTTTGTTCGGTTTGGCTTCTGGTTTCAACATAACTCTGTGCTGATAGATGCATGGGTCCAATCCCTTCATATCTTTGTAATCCCATGCAAAGACGTCGGAGAATTCTCGGAGTAGCTGGATTAAGCTTGCTTGAAATGTTTCCGGTAAGTTTTGCTTTATCTTCACAGGACGTGGATGTTCTTCATCGCCTAAATTATAAGTGATAAACTGATCTTCTGGGACATAAAATTATCGCGGCTTCTCTGTATCGTTAGCTGGCTTAAAAAGTTGTTGTAGTTGAGCAGCAATATCTTCGTTCATTTCTTCTTCTGTTACAGTCATTACTGTACAAACTACAGGGTTCCAATTATCTACAACAGCTTGTAGATCAATAGTGCCTAAGGAGATTAAGTCAATGTTATTTTTCATAAACTCTTCTTCTTCATCGTCTGACAAACCATCTAGCATATGGACTGGTTCTGCCAAATACGGTCTAGCATGCAACTCACAAGGTTGTATAGCATCTAATTTTACAATGTATTTACAATTTTTATCCTTGAAAGTGAGTTCTTGTGCAGACCAATCCTGTATCACCTTAGCGCTAGAACATCAAGCTTACACTAGGCTTAAGGTGGATATTTTATACTTCATCAAACCATCATGTGGAATGTACCAAAGATATCCCTTGAATAGGAACTTCATCAATATTTATTTTTATGGTATATTCAAAAGGCATTTTCATGGATCATTTACTCATGTAGAAACCTAGAGCATTATGCTTACAAAAGGAGAAAGGAGAGCTTAAATTCCATGAGTTTGAAGTGGTTGATATTGACAATCAATCAATCACCAAAAAGTAGATCAAATTAGATCTTCACTTTTCCTAAATTGTAGGAAAGTGAATTGATTCTTTTCAACAAACTATCTCGCCTTAATTCAAATTCAAAATCCACTGGTACAATATTTTGAACAGTCTAAGAGTCTACATAAGGACTTCAAAACCATTGTGCAATATGTTGCAATTATATATATATATATATATATATATATACACACACACACTTTGGGTCATAATTGTGTTGCTGCATTTCTTTGTACCATCTTCTTCAACAAGAGTGAACTTGTTTAGACTAGTGCTCTCTCTAAAGAGCACTAAATTGCATGTGTGAGCATTGATTGGAAAGGTATTAGTGGATAATTTATGTGTACAAAGGTTCGGATAATTTCATGTATGTCTACCTCTTGTAAGGTTATCCAAGCTCTTTCATGATAGTACTCTAAAATGGCTCCAAGAATCAACCCAAAACTTCTTCAAAGAGACTTCTGAAGGAAAGAATACAACATTGAGGTTGCAAAAAATGTTGAAGATAATGCAAACCTTAATCTGTCCGCCTCCTAAACACCACAAGCATAGCTTAGTTAAAAGAGATTACCACTTAAGGGAGCTTTGAGGAGAATAGTACTAGGATGCGTGATCTCCTAAGAAGTACCAAGTATCTCAATTTTCCTTTAACGTTGAGGTTCTCCCTTGCATGATGTTGAAACGAAAGGAGTGCAATGAGACAATCAGTTGAATCTAGCCTCTTGTGTATCATTTGTGTGATGATACAAAATAGGTGTCCTTTAGGAATAATGTGTTGAACTTCTCCTATGCTTCAATGGAAGCAGAGAGCCATTCATGCCATAAAAGGAATTCATGTATGAAAGAAACATGTACGACATTCACTTCAAGTGGCACATGAGGAGGACATGCAATAAAGAGTGTGAAGAAAGATGTATGATTATCACAACTTTCCATGGAGGTTACAAGATATAAAGAAAATTAATCTCAAGAGCTTTGCAATGTAATGACCTACTTCTAGGGGATACAAAGTATGAATGATCAATGAAAGGTAGCCACTAGAAAATCCTTATAGGAAATAGAATTCCCTACTAAACACTTAGTGATCAAAATATCAATAATGGAAATGAGAAATCACTACTTCAAGGCTGCATCAACTATTACAAGCATGTCTCTACACTCCCATCTTAAGTTCTCATCACATCCAACTTCTACAGGCAAGTGTCTACACTCTTGTCTCATGTAATCATCACGTCAAAAAATTATAGGCAAGATTCATAAGCACTTACTTAAACAATCATCAATATGTTTGCAAGAAAGCAAACATTAGATAAACATAATTAGGACAATGATATACTTAAAAAAACACAACTCATGATAAAAAAAAAATCATTCCTCATTACATTTCTTTGATTTTAGCATCTAATATTCTTCTCTTTAATTGTTTAATTACTCTCTAATTTCTTTTTACACATATATTTTATTTTCTTCATTTTCCTGTTTCCTAGTTTTCATTCCTAAACTTGACTCGTTTATATTATTCATTTATACTTCTAACAAATAAACACATAAGAAAAAACAAAATAAAAGAGAAAACAACAACAATTGATCCATAATCAATTCATAATATATATATAATATATTATAAAAAACAAAATAACAAACAATTGACTTTTTATATTTTATGTCATCAAAACATATATACAGACTCTCTCTCTCTCTCTCTACACACACACACATATACACATACGCACACACACACACACACACATATATATATATATATATATATATATATATATATATATATATATATATATATATATATATATATATATATATATATATATATATATATATATATATAGAGAGAGAGAGAGAGAGAGAGAGAGAGTTACTCTTTATCCCTTGCTCTCTCTCTCTCTCTACATCCAAGAGCACATGTTAGTATGTCATAGACTATTAGTAAAGATGGTGCTGGCAGAAGACTTACCAAACACCAAATCAGCCAAGATGCATCTAAGCCACACACACTCAACAATCTCTAATAAAGGTGCCCTATAATCAACCTTACAACTAGAAGTGGCACAATAGGCTGCTTCTTGCTCAACCAAAACATGCATGATTTACAAACCATGATGCAAAAAGTACTAGTGGACACATGAGTGTCATAGCAACTAGCCTAATCCTCATCTGAGAAAGCATGTAAATCTGGTGGTAACGACCCCATGTTTGGATAAAAGAATCCAACTAGTTGAGTACCATTCAAGTAGCAAATGATGGGCTGAACCACCTATCAATGCTCAACACCTAGGCAATGCATACACGTGCTCATATGGGAGATACCAAACTAAATATTAGGTTGAGTTATGCATAATTAAATAAGGTATGAAACTATGTTTTGATAGAGAACAATATTAAATGCATCTCAAGCATCATGAAGATGACTCAACCACAAGCCTATTTCCATATTAAAGGTAGAAGGCACATACCCCCCCAATCAAAACAAAGGGTGCCCATTTTACATGTTGAGAGATTTTGAGCCAAAACAAGAAACTGTTTGAAGCACATAAAAACTTGATACTTTTCTTTCATTGGATATACCCATGCATGCCTAGAGAAATCATTGATGAATTCATGAAGTATAGATAGTTCCCAAAAGAGGGTGTCTACATAGGACCATAGACATCATTATGAACAAGCTACAATTTCTAGGTAGCTCAAAGTGAACCATCTTTTGGGAAGGAGGAGGGCCCCATTTTTCCTAAAATATAGCCTTCACATACATGGTTACCAGGTGCCTCAAATTCGGGCAAAGATTGTCACGAGGAAGGAGATAAGGAAGAGAGCTCACACACATACTCTCACAATCAAAGAGAAGCACACACTCAAATTGAGGCAAGGAAGAATGAACTTCTTCTTCTTCTTCTATCACATAAAAAGGAATGTACAAGAATGACCTAAAAGAAGAATACAACAAGTGCAATATATAAATATGAGTACATAAGGAAAAAACCAATGTCTGTGAGTGAGTGAGCGGGCAAGAAAAAAATGCATCACTCTCGGTGTATAAATCTAATAAAGCTCAATGAAGTATCCCTAACATATATAGGCGTTACCACTATACATGTTAGAGAAATGAAAAACTGATACGTGTCATCTTGGATCATCACATGTTGAGCTTGATATCCCAACACTCCCCCTCAAGCTCAATATCATCTCCTATAATCCAAGCATCTCCCAAAACTTCTTCAACCTCTGAGCTCCAAGTGCTATGATGAAAATATCTGCAACTTTCTCATTTGTTCTCACATAAACAAGATCAATATCACATGCTACTACCTTCTCTCTGATCAAGTGATAATGTACCTCAATATGCTTTGTTCTCGCATGAAAAACAAGGTTCTGTGCTAATTGTATGCTGCTAAGATTATCACAATAGATAGTGATAGGCTTTTGTACTTCCCCACCTAAATCTGCAAGTAGCATCTCCAACCATGATGCCTCACATGTTACCATTGCAGCCCCTCTATACACAGCTTCTATACTCGACAAAGCAATAGTGGGTTGCTTCTTGCTGCTCCATGTAATAGCTACACTCACAAGTGAGAATAGAAAACCCCTAGTAGATCTTCTATCTAGAATGCTACCAGCCCAATCTGCATTGGTGTATCCATAAATTTGCAAATCTGCACGAGCCTCATAAAATAATGCATAATCGAAAGTAGCAATCACATAACATAGAGTGCACCTCAGAGCATCCAAATGTGGCTTCCTAGGAGCCTACATAAAGAGACTTTCAAGTTCAACAATATAACTTACATCAAGCCTTGTAATTGTGAGATATATAAGACTTCCCGCAATTTTCCTCTACATAGTAATATTTTCCAATGCTTCACCTAATGTAGTATCCAACTTCAAATTTTGATCTAATAGCATAGAAATTGGCTTACAATCAGCCATACCATACTTTTGCAGCATATTCAAGGCATATTGCCTTTGTGAAATCCATATACTTGTTTTTGTATGTATAAACTCAATGCCCAAGAAATAATGCAACACACCAAGATCTTTCATGTTAAATTCCTGCATAAGAATTTGCTTTACCTCTTTGATGCTTCTTTCATTATCACCACCTACAATCAGGTCATCAACATAAATAGCCACAATAGTGATGCCATCATTAGCCTTCCTTGCATATCGTGAGTGATATGCGTCACACATAGAAAACCCAATGCTGGTTAAATAATCATCAATTCTTGCATGCCATGCACTAGGGGTTTGCTTCTGCTCATACATAGCTTGTTGCAACCTGCAAACATATTCTAGATGCTTTGAATATTCATATCCTTATGGCTGGTCCATGTATATTTCTTTTTGTAAGTATGTGCAAACTAATTCATTTGAGTTTATTTTAACTTTATATACCCATTTGTAACCAACTACCTTTTGATTCTGTGACATTGGAACAGAATCCCAAGTGTCCATCTCCTTTAATGCATCTATTTGTTCTTTCATGGCGTTCTCCCAATTAGGGTTTCCCTTTGCCTCTTCATAGGTTGAGGTATCATCTAAAATTGAGTCATTGGCCAAGTAGATTGAATGGTTTGTAACAAATGTGGAATCATATCCATACCTTTCCAGCTGTCCTTTATCCCCTGTGGACCTTCTAGGTGCTTTCTTGGAGCATTCTCCACACTCTTGCATTTTTGCTCTGCCTCTTGACTTCCATCGATTGTAATCCTTTTCCTTTTCATGTTGATCATCATTTGTATCACTTCTTGGATCTTGGAGTGTGTATCATGTTTGCTTCCTAGTTGATGAGAATCACAATCAAGATCATATGGTAGATTTACCTTTTGTTTTTCTTCATCATACCAAGATTCTTGTTCATCAAACACAACATCCCTACTTGTAGTGAGTTTCTTGGTTGAAGAATCATAGAACCTATAACCTATCTGAGTTGATTCATACCCAATAAACAATGCCTTTGTTGCCCTTTCATCTAGCTTACCTCTTATTTGTGATGGTGTGTGAACATAAGCTAAACAACCAAGCACCTTACAATGTCCTAGAATTGGTTTTGTTCAATAAAATGTTGCACAAGGAGTCATACCTTGGAGTGATTTGGATGGTAGTCTATTGACAAGGTACATAATAGTTGAAATAGCCTCTATGTGAGAAGATGGTTGAGTATGTGTCCAAAGATGACATGGTGTTGCAATATTCTTGCTCTACACCATCCAAAGAAACTCTAGAGATTGTTAGGCGGCCACCTTAGCTTGCAAATGAGGTATTAAAACCTACTAATGGATTTGGAATATCTTTGGAAAAAATTAAATTTCAAAACAGACTACTTGCACTTAGAATGGCTATGAAAGACTTGCTAATTTTGGATTTTAACTGCTAAGAAAAATACTCAATTCTCAATCCCTTATAGAAACTGACCTAAGAACTTCTAGGAACTTTTAATTCCAGGGCTTAGCTAACTATTTCAAGTTATTTTATGAACTCAGAGTGTGTGTACATGGAGAAATGAGTTTAAGAACTCAAGGGTGTAAACCCAACTTTTCAAGAGCAAGGAAGTGTGGGGACACAATAAGATTTTTTACTTCATAACTCCATATTAAATGAATCAAATGTAATGAAATATGATATGTAGATAGTACACAAAGATAAAAATCATATTTGCAAGATCACATATTTGAAGATGACATATCAAAGAACAATGAACAGATATGATTGTGAAATAATAAATCAAAATATATGAGCTAATGAGAATATCATACAAAGGAGACATAGTGGACTTATACATACATGATCTCAATATGTGCTCAACCATGAGACTCAATGAATCTGTAATCTTTGCTATATCCCATGACTAAAAGTCATTTATATATACACATTGGCTTGATTTGGAATTTGAATCTCCCTTACCTAAAAGTGCTCCTTCATTTTAGGTGATGTTTGGTTTAGTTTCAACCACCAAATGATTCGTGGCTTTTGGATCCTAACTTCATGATATTCCTCATTTCTCCTTCTTTTACTTTTATCCAAGGAAGTAGAATGCATAGCTTTTACATGAGATGTTCATATGTAAGTTATTTGTGAACTCAATGTGTATGTAAGAAGTCGTGATCATTTGATCAAGCATCTAGGCTTGGAAAATGTACCAACATCTCCCCCTCAAGCCTAAGATGCCTGAATCTTCAATCCTTTAGTATCTCGTGCAATTCAATCATAAATTTAAATCTATCTAATTTCCCTCTATCCAATGATTTGGTTATCATATATACACACTACATATGAGTAGATACATAGGAGAGTTGTATCTCCTTGCTCATAATCTCCTCTCTAACAAAATGATAATGAACTTCTATATGCTTGATCCTGGCATGAAAGATACGATTAGCAGCCAAATGAAGTGAACTTGTATTATCTTCAAATATGTATGAAGTGTCAAAATCCAACCCTAAATCTATGTATAAGGTTCTTCTGTTTCAATTGCTAACCCTCTCTATTCAGCTTCAATTGAAGAAAGGGAAACTATAGGTTGCTTCTTTGAAGACCAAGATATAAGATTTGTACATGTAAATGAGAAATATCCTAATGTGCTTCTTCTATCATCTTTGGAACCTACCCAATGTGCATCAGTGAATAGTTTTACATTCAGGTCAGATGTGTAAGGCTAATGTAAACCCTTAGTTAGTGTTCCTTTCAAGTACTTCAATATCCTCATTATTATATGCATGTGAGGCTTTCTTAGGGTGTGCATGAATTGATTTAGCACACTTACTCCATAACAAATATCAACCCTCGATAGTGTAGCATAGTTCAAACTCCCAACTAGGCTTTGGTAGCTTGTGATATCTTCGATGAGTTCCCATTCATGAGCACTTCATTTGTGGTTGACTTCCATGGGGGTACCTCCAATTTTATGTTCTTTCATTTTGAACTTTGCAAGCATATCTTTAACATTAGTTTGGTACCAAAAAAGGACACTTAAGTCTCCCATTTGGACAATTTGACAAAATCACATGATTTCTACAAAGAACATTTGAAAAAATCCTTTTACATGTGAATTAACTATAACATAAAGGTTTAATAAAAAATACAAACATGTCTCAAGTCAGGTTTTATATTGATATTGATGCTATCCAAGGATAGCATGGTAGTAAACAAGATGAATACTCTCAATCGATTATGATTTATTACCAAAACAAAGATCCCCTGTATGAGGAAAAAATTGTACATCTTCATTATGAAATAGGCCATAGAGTACAACATAAGATTTTAGCTAGAAAAATCATTTTAAACTCTTAATAATTCCATTTTTTGGGATCTACATACAAAAAGCAACAATTTAGATCTACATCTAAAACTTAGAACAATTTATGCACATACAATTTGGATAGTTGAATATTTGGATGATTTGATGAATAGTTGGATGTTTGAATGGATTGTTAGATGGATTTATAGATGGTTGGATTCCTGAATTTGTTGATGGTTTTGATGGATGATTGGATAGCTTGATGCAATGGTTCAATGAATGGTTGATTGGCTAGGTGTGTGGTTGGATAGGTGAAGTTTTGAATATCCTCATGCATGCATGGACGGATGTATATAGATATTGTATATATAAGTATTGTATGCATGAGTACTTTCATATATAAGTAAAGAACCTAATTTTATAAGTACTAAAATTATTGTGTGTGTGCATGTATGTACACACACACACACACACACACACACACACACACACACACATATATATATATATATATATATATATATATATATATATATATATATATATATATATATATATATATATATATATATATATATATATATATATATATATACACTATTATATTTATACACATGAAAACCCTAAATATATAGACATAATCTAACACTAATTGTTGTGTTGTATAAATATGTACAAACATACACACACACACACACACACACACATATATATATATATATATATATATATATATATATATATATATATATATATATATATATATATATATATATATATATATATATATATATACATATGTATATATACACACACACATATACATACATACATACATACATACATACATACATATATATATATATATATATATATATATATATATACACACACACGCACACGCACATATTGCATATAAATACTATGTATATCAATACTATCATATTTATCTCAAAACCCTAATTTTGTATATACAAATACTGATTCGATGGATGGTTGGAACATACATTAAAAAAAAGAATACTCTGGTAAAAATGTTTACAATAGAAACAAAATAATAGAAATACCATATCTTCAGTAAAATAGAATACATGCAAATAGATATATACTTCAGATGAGCAAAAACCTACAATAAAATATATACTTGAATAAAAAATTTTTTGAATATAAATACATGCAATGTGCAACATGCTTTTTAGGAGTAAATCAAATTCTTAAGCTCCTTGACTATACCCTTTGATAATTTCCAACTCCAAAAATCCTTGAGTCATGATAATCCAACAAAAGACAAACCTAAGAAAAATGAACACACACACACACACCTTTAAGAGGGGATGCACCTACTCTATCTATGCAAAAATATATATGCATGTGCATGTATCTCTATGCAAAGGGGCATATAAACTTGTACATACACACACATACCATGTGCATACATATATATGGTGATCATGTGTGTATGTGTGGGTTTGCAAGTGCATCTGTGTGTGCTTCTATGTTCATGCACAAGTGTATACAAACCTATGCATGCACATACCAACGGACACATACACACCTGCACACACACATGCACAAAAACATATATGTTTATGCAGATGGTGTGTGTGTATGCTAGTATGTGGATGCACAAGTGTATGCACACCTACACATGTGTCCAACTGGACACATTTGCAGGTGTGCATACATCTATGCATCTACATACCTGCACATACCCATGCACACCTGCACACACACACACACACCATGTGCATACACATATATGTGTGTGTCCAAGTGTGCATGTGTGTGTGTGGTGGTATGTCCATGCACATGATACACACCCTATGCATACACATACTAGCACATACACATGCACACTTGCACACACACACACATACACACATGCCACAAACACGTGTATGCAGATGGTGTGTGTGTGCAAGTGTGTGAAATTCATGAATAAGAAGATATTTTATTTGTTGTGACCTAGCTCCTTGAAGTGTCTTGTTCAAAATTTTCCATTATGTTAGTGACCTAGGTCAATGGAAGCACACTCAGACAAAGTATCAAGACCAAAGCCAATCAAGCATCAATTTCACCAGAGACTACCATCTCCTTCAGAGATGTGTTGTTTCATACATTCTTCCAATATCATCAAGCATGTGTGTGTGCATTTCTGTAGGTTGGTATGTGCATGCACCAGTGTATGCATAACTACACATGTGTCTAGCATTCACCTATGCATGCACATACTAGCACACAAAAATGCTCACACACACGCACATACACACCATGTGCACACACATATGTGCGTGTGGCATGTGTGTATGTGTGTGCGTGCATGTGTATCTATTGGTATGTGCATGCGCAGGTGTATGCACACCTGCACATGTGTCTAGGTGGACACATGTGCAGGTGTGCATACATCTATGCAAGAATATACTAGCACACACAAATGCACACACACACCATGTGCATACACACATATATGTGTTTGTGGCATGTGTGTATGTGTGTGCATTTAAGTGTGTGTGTTGTTATGTGCATGCATAGATGTATGCACACCCGCACATGGACACATGTAGAGGTGTGCATACACCTATGCATGCACATACCAGCACACACACATGCATGTACACACATACACACATGGCGCACACACATATATGTGTGTATGCACATGGTGTGTGTGTGTGTGTGCATTTGGGTGTTCCAAGTAGGTGTGTGCATAGGTGTATGGTGGATGCATGTGCAATCGTGCATACACCTTTGTGTGCACATACTAGCACACATGCATGCATGCACACACATATATGTATCTATGCACATGGTGTGTGTGTGTGTGTATGCATTCATGTGTGTTGGTATGTGGTTGCATAGGTGTATGCACACACACATGTGTCTATGTATACACATGTGTAAGTGTGCTTACATTTGTACATGCACATACCAACACACACACATGCACACATTCACATACACACATGCCTCACACACATGTATGTGTGTATGCACATGGTGTGTGTGTGTGTATGTGAATTTGTGTGTGCTAGTATGTGCTTGCATAGGTGCATGCAACATGCACATGTGTCTAGTTGGATACATATGCAGGTGTGCATACACTTGTGCATGCACATACCATCACACACACACATAGACACATGCCCACACACACATATATATTTGTGTATGCACATGGTGTGTGTGTGTATGTGCATTTGTGGGTGTTGATATGTGTTGGGAAAGATGGATGGACACTCTAGAAAATGAGTTGGTACTACTAATCCTTGCTTTGTATTAGCTCTCTTTAACTTTAGAGTTGCATTGTAGGCTCTGTTGGCTTTCCAATGACACAAAAAAAGTGCCTATATACTTTGGAAATGATGTTAGTAATGATTGACTCAAAACAGACTACTCACAAGTTCAGAATTCAATGAAAACCTTCTATCTTATGCACACGTCCTGCTTGTTAAGCTCAATGCTTCCAGTATATTAGGAATTAGAAAACTTTCTTTTGGAGATATCAAATTCACTTAATGATCTAATGATTCCAAGTGGAATCACTTACAATGATGTACCATACACAAAACAATCAATTTTGCAAGCAACACATTACCCTCGATTTTTTAGGACCTCTATAGGGTTTGACTAGTGATCCATTGCACACACTTTTCTACTACTCCACTAAATGGATTCAAAATTTGTCATAATGTAGAGGATATAGAATTTAATCCAATAATCTATAGAACATTGAAAATCATGGAGTACTGACTGAGATATGAGCAATAGAAAATGATTATTCTGAGTGACTATGGTAGAGAGATCAACAGATATAATGAATGATCTATTGTATTATGAAACAATGTTGTACATGATCATTGGCATGAAAACCAATGCCCAATGATGGATAGAGGTGTGGCCTATGATATGAGCCTCACACTCTTCCAAAATGATCAGGTAATGCTTGGGAATTGGAGTGATCTAACCCGTGACTTTTACAAGTCACTTTTATAGATGCGTCATTCAAATTTGAAATTTGAATTAAATTTTTGGCTCTCTCTAAGATGGTGATCCACTAATCTAGGAGATATTCTCTCAAATAAACTCGTAGTTTTTCAATTCATCTAACTTCATGACTTTTGTGGATTTATAAAGATTCCTTCAAGTCATTTTGACTTTTACAAAAGGTAAAAGGTAGAGAGACTCATATCAATAGCTCCCATGGAATTCATAAGATCTTCTCATCCCTAGCCAAGTGTATAGGCTTGGCATTTGCACCAATATCTCGCCCTCAATCCAAACATCTTGGCTTGGTATTCGTCTTCAATCCACTTGAATGTCCTGCAATTCAATCATAGCTTTAAACCTGCAAAGTTTACTACCATCAAGTGCTTTGGTTAATAAGTCTACACATTGCACATTGGTTGATACATATGGCAACCAAATTTCCTTGTTCAATAGATTCTCTCTCACATAATGGTGGTGGACCTCTATATGCTTGGTCCTAGCATGGTAGATAGGATTTACTGCAAGATGTAATGAGCTTGTATTGTCTCCAAAAATCATTGGAGATCTAGTATGTAATCCCAAATCTGCATAAAGCAATCTAATCCATATGGCCTCTTGAGTAGTATTGACCAATCCTCTATACTCTACCTCTATTGGAGAAAAAGCAACAGTAGGTTGCTTCTTGGAAGACCATGATATAGGTTTTTCACCTACAAAGGATATGTATCTTGAGGTATTCCTTTTATCATCTTTAAAACGTCCCCAATTTGCATCAGAATATATCTTGATTTCGAAATATGAGGTATAAGGAAAGTATAATCCTTGATTTTGAATGCCCTTAAGGTCCTTCAAAATCCTTTTGGCAGGTTCTTAGTGAGGTGCCCTAGGTTTGTGCGTAAATTGGCTTAAGACAATTACTCCATAAGCAATATCAATCCTTGTCAATGTAGCATAGTTGAAGCTTCCCACTATACTTTGGTATCCTGCAATATTATCAAGCACATCACCTTCATGAGCACTTAATTTTTTAATAGCCTCCATTGGCACACTTGCTACCTTGGCATCCTGCAAATAAAACTTCTTGAACATGTCCTATACATATTTTCTTTGTGTCATGTAAATTCCAAAGTTAATATAGACTAACTCAAGTCCAAGAAAATACTTTAGTGATCCTAGATCATTGATTTTGAACTCTTGCACCATTTGATTCTTAGTCTCATTGATTCCATTGGCGTCATTACCTATAAGTTTGATATCAACAACATATACACATGGGTATATTACCTCTGAATTACTTCTCTTAATGAATAGAGAAGTATTCACTTTACTCATGATAAATCCTTGATCTAGAAGGTATGTAGTCAACCTATGGTTCCATACCCAGGTGCCTGCTTCAATCCATAAAGAGGTTTGTTTAATTTACACACATGATTTACCTTGGTTGGGTCCTCATAGCTAGGAGGTTGAGACATGTACACCTCCTCTCACATCCATCCATTGATAAAATGCATTTTTTACATCCAGTTGGTACATGTTCCAATTCTTTGATGCAACCACACTTACCAATACCTTGATAGTTGGCATTTTTTCCATAGCTGAGAAGGTTTCTTCATAATCAACTCCTTGGGTTCATGCAAAACCTTTAGCCACAATTCTAGCCTTGTACCTACTTATTGACCCATCAAAATTCCTTTCGATTTTATAGATCCATCTAGAACTTATTACCTTTATAGACTCCTTCTTGGGCACTAACTCCCAAGTATCATTCTCCTTGAGTGCTTCAATTTCTTCATCCATAACTTCCTTCCATTATGCCTTGGTCTTGGCCTCTTCATATGATGATGGCTCCTCAAATGAGAAGTCTTTGTAAGATAAACACAATGCTTAGTAACTAAAGAAGTGGCATATCCATATCTGATTGGCTTCTTGTTGTCCCTTTGTGATCCCTTGATTGCTTGGTTGGATGATTCATGTATATTCTCCAACTTCTTCATCTTGGTTTTGCCTTTAGACTTCCATGCCTTGAATTCTTCTAGGTTGATGATGTTCTCATCATCTCATTTGATGTCTTCAATCTGATTTTGTTCCTCCTTGGTGAGGTTTGGGAACTCCTCTTCCAAGTCATAAGGTAACTTTACTCTCCTACATTCACTTTCAAACGAAGAATAATTTTCATCAAAGACAACATATCTATTGACAATAAATCCCTTGTTGGAGGGGTTGTAAAGCATGTATCCTTTTTTATTCAAATCATACCCTATAAAAATGCACTTCTCTACCTTATGCTCTAGCTTATCTCTTATTTGAGATGGTATATGCACATATGCAACACATCCAAAGATCCTGCAATGATCAAGTGAAGGTCTTCTATCATGTCATGCTTCATATGGGGACATCCCATCAAGAGATTTGGATGGCAACCTGTTGACAAGATAAGTGGCAATAGATACACTCTCTACCCACAAGTAATTAGGTAAGTTTTTCTCATTTAACATTGACCTAGTTGTTTCTACAATTAGTCTATTTCTCCTCTCTGCCAACCCATTTTGCTTAGGGGTATACATTGTGTTAGTTTCTCTTTTGATTCCTTTATCCAGCAAGAATGCATCAAACTCATTTGAGAAGTACTCACCTCCTCCATCTAACCTTAGTCTCTTTAGACTTATTCCTATTTGGTTCTCAACAAGTGCAAGATACATTTTAAAGCAATTGAATACTTTATCTTTGTGCTTCATAAAGTATAAGATAGTCCACCTACTGAAATCATCATGAAAAATACATAATACCTTGATCCAAAAATTGAGGGATACTTACTTGGTCCCCACATATCTATATGGACAAGCTCTAGGTAATCCTCATGCATGTAGCCTTTCTTTGAGAGGGGTAACCTGTGAGATTTTCTAAAGTGACAAGCACCACATTTATCGATCACGTGTTGCTTGGACACATTAGGTATCCCAAGCACACATTGATCTCTACATATTTCCTTTAAAGTTCTCTCATCAGCATGCCCTAATCTTTTATGCCAAATTTCAAGCTCTGATGATGTTTGATCTTTGTAGATATAAAGTGCAATATTCCTTGTATCTTCAAGCTCAAAGGTGAATAATCTACCTGCCTTTTATCCTTTGGCTATTCTTTTGAATCCATTTTAACAGCGAGTTGTAACAAACCAGAAGTATGTCATAAAAAGAGAACACCCTCTTCAAAAATCAAGTAAATGACAGCTTATGTTTGAGATTCCTATATACCAGTATACATATATTTCAAAAATGAAGTGAAAACATGTGATTTTTTGACTTTTTTTGTCATTTTCTCATAAAAAAGAGCTCAAAATGTAGTCAAAATTTCACTAGATAAGACATTGACATGTCCAAAATCTATTATGATAAGACATTGACATGTCCAAAATCTATATGATAAATCTATATAACGAATGTAAAACTGAATAATTCTTATACAAAAATAACATTCAAGACATATTTTCAATGGGTGGATATCTGCTTGTTATTCAAAATTACTACAAAACATGGTTTCATTAACCAAACTACTTCGAGGCATTTACATAAGCACTAAAAATGTTAGAGAGTTTTCAATGTAACTCACAACTATGTCGATCTATGTCTTCCACAAGAGCTCTATCTTCATCCACGTACATACCAAATTCTGCACGATCATGCACAAATATTTTTGTTTGCCTATGATTTCCTGTACCACATGCATCTGGAAGCTTTTGTTTTATCATATTGAAAATCATAAACAAGAATATCTACATCATCCATTTGAAGAGTGGATGTGCTTCGAATATTCTGCAATAAGTGTTCCAACAATTATCTCTATTAAATTTCCTTGCCATCTTGCTTCTGCTTGTTTTATCATCCTTGGGCCTACATAAATATTTCTTTCTTGTGGATGTATAAAACTTTCAAGTGCATCTGCATTACATGCTTGGGCCACATTCACGGAACTTTGTGTACAAAAATCCCATGTGAATGGAACATCAACTGGCCAATGATCTACAATTGTATATTGTATAATCTCTTCTTGATGATTGAAAAAGTCCTCCCACCAAGATACATCTTGGTCTCCAGCATATTTTTTTGCACGCTCAATATGTCTCTTCTTTTCAATGAGTGCATGCATCCCGCTTTTACTTTGATCAACCACATTTCCACATCTTTCTGTATTGTTTTTATCTTCATATGGTGATTGTTCTACATCATACACTGTAGAAAAATTAGGCACTTGCAATAAGAATCTGCATCCCTCTTTAGGCTCCCACCCAGGAGAAGATGAATACTTCTTTGCAAATAAAAGGTTTATTTCATCAACCCTCCTCATCAAGAATACATGGTTGAAACTAATATTGTGCAATGGAGCCAAAACCTTAGCACTGTTATCAAAGCCCATTGAGCAAAAGTGCTTAAAGTTTTAAATCTTTGTGAAGTGTTGAACTTTTGGTTTTGGAGTATATGTTTCAGAATTACCTAGAAGGTCAATGCGTGGCATTGAATGTGGTCTGAAAGTCGATGCTTGCCATCGAATTGAGGGTTCAAGTCGATGCCAACCATGGACTTGAGGGTTCAAGTCGATGCCTGGCATCGAGTTGCACCCTCAGGTCGATGCCTGTCATCGACTTTCCCCTCAACTCGATGCCTAGCATCGACTTTGTAGCTTGAAAAACACATGAATATATGAGCTGATATTTTTGAGCCCATTTGAGGGATGTCGAGTCAAAAAGTGAGAGGCCCTTCAAGAAGCTCAAAGTGACAATGAGCTCTAGGGATCAGCAACGTGACAGAGGCATTGGTCACCAAGCAAAACCGAAGAAAAACATTGCATCCTTATCCTCTGAGAAGGCCAGCAATCCGGTTGGAATGTCTTCTAGTGGACAAAGTAGTATCAAAATACCTGAGGATGATGCAACAAGGAAGTAAAGGTTGAGGGAGGTAGAGGTCTTAAGGACAGATCGTCCACTCCAGGACATGACAAACCTGGAGTGGTGCCTTCAATATGTGGAAGAAAAGAATGCAGTCCTACTTTTGTTCGCAGAGCCATACAGGATAGGAAAGATCACAACAACATAGGGTTTTCAGTATGGCCTAGTGTTCAAACTGGATTATGAAGATGAGGATTGTGACAGCCTCCTTGTCCTAGTAGAGACATCAAAAGGTTTAAGAAATGTAATATGCAAGATGGATTTTTTATGCCCAGAGTGCTGTGTTCCAGAGAGGCTTGCACAGATATGCAGGGACTCATTGAATCTTATTAAGGACTTGATGCCATGGATCCAGGGCAACATCATGCCAACACAAAAGAAGATGACAACCCCTGTAAAGGCAAGGGGTAAGCAGTGCGTCCAGAAGAAGCTTCTGAAGACAACGAAGAGAATTGCTCATGAGGAGTCTTCTGACTCAAGCTCTAGCTCTGAGGATATAATAGTTGCACCTCGTGGGGAGCTTGCTTCGGGTATTCTTGGTACTGAGCAGAACAAGATGAGGGAGGACATAGCTAGAAGAAAACTTGTGAAGAAGGGGTAGTTGTTCCACCTGCCAATCAATATCATCCATAGGCCACCAATGGATCCAGTCACAAGGAGGACGCCCCTTGAGATAAGGGAGCCACACAAATTGCACGTTGTTGGGGGATTCTTAGACAAGAAGGAGTTTGAGGGTTTGTAGGAGAAAATGAAAGAACCAGAAGAGGAAATACACCTTGGAAGCTTCTGCCGATTGATTACAGTAAGACAATTACAATGTTTGAAGCAAAATACAAGCCAATACTTCTGTGCACAATCACACAAAGTGCTCAATTACAAAATACCCAATATCCCAAAGTCTTCTTGCCACTGGCCTCCTCTGCACCAGACCTCCACCTGCTTCAAGCTTATCCTTCTGCACACCTTGCACCAAGCTTCCACAAAGGGGAAGGAGTGAATACCTTCTGTCGGCATGCGCACACTGCAATGAGACCTTGAGATCCTTGGGGAGTATAGCTTAGCACTCTCTGCACAAATCCTTAGTCACTCTCCATGCACCTTGCACTTCCACTTCTCTGTGTCGCACTCTGGTGACTCTTGCCCTTCTCTCTCTTGCTTCCCTTAGACTATGCTTCTCTTGCTTACCCTAAGATTGGTCCAAGAATAGACCTTGCCTTGATTTGAGTGTGTCGATCACGTACGCTCCTAACTGCAATGGTATCTTGGTGCTCACTTTGATGTCTCAAGATTGTCTTCACAAGTGGCAGCCAACGACTCACTGTTTTGTCCTGTAGTGACTTTAGACTAAAACCCCAAAATTTTAATGGGGGGCCATACTTTCACCTATGCGTACGTTGCCGCTTCACATACCCTCACATTTCCTTTTAAGTCTTGAATTTTTCACCTAAGGGGGGTTCATCTGAACCTTCCAAAACACTTTAAAACACACTTTGAACCTTAGGGAAATTAGAGAAAATACCTCTGCAACCTGCCACTCACTTTCTCCAATTTACCCTTTGTGGACAATTAATTGTGCACTACCTGTGCACTTTGACACCTGCATTTTAGCACTTTGACTTCGCACCTGTTGGCTTTGACCTTGACCTTGTTGACTTTGACCAGTTGACTTTGACTATAGTTGACTTTGACCAACATGACTTTTATGGGCTCAATAGTTGCCCACCACCTAATGTGCTCTCCGTCCCGGAGAGCTATAGCCAAAACGCTGAGCATATAGGACACCATGATAATGGAGCTGCAAAAACTGGAAGAGGACATCTGAGCAGCAACCAATTCCACCAGAACAAGCACCAGAAAAGAACAAGAAGTGGGATGTTTTTATGGAAAAGCAAAAAGGATGGCAATGGGAGGGTAGAAAGGAATGGGAAGGGAGGGCTGAGGGTGCGGAGATGGATGGGGCAGGGAGGGGTGATGATGTGGGTGGGCAGATGGGTAAAGGGAGGGATTGAGAATATGAATCAGGGGTTTGGAGGGGGTTAAAATGATGAAATTGGAGGGCCACATAGGAAATAGAAAAACCAAATGTAAGATGAGGTGAGAATATACCATGTGGACAATGTAGAGAAATAAAAACATGTGATAAATGTGCTCAAAACTTGAGGGTTTGACCAAAACTCATAGAAAATGTGTTAATCTAGAAAAATAAAGTCAAAAACTGAGTCCAAAGGTGCCAAAAAACATGAAAATGACTCCATTTTTGTAAAAAACGTCCAATCAAGGCACAATCCACAGCCAAAAGCTTTGAGCCATAAAAAGTAAAAAAAAATAGGAAATAATATATATATATATATATATATATATATATATATATATATATATATATATATATATATATATATATATATATATATATATATATATATATATATATATATATATATATATATATATATATATATATATATATATATATATATATATATATATATATATATATATATATATAATTTTTGTTTTTTTTTTCACGCTGAGTCAAAAAAAGCAAAAAAATAATAATAATAAAAAATAAAAATAAAATAAAATAAAAAATAAAGTAAATAAATTAAATAAAAGAAAATAAATTAAAATAAATTAAATAAAATTGGGGGGGGGGGGGTGGTCGGTGGTGGTCAGTGGGGGGGGGGGATGGTCGGTGGGGGGGGGGGGGGGGGGGGGAGGGGGGGGGGTGGTTGGCGGTGGTCGGTGGGGGGGTGGGTTTTTTTTTTTTAATGCCTCAACCCGAAATTCCTGGGGGGGCTTTTTTTTGTTGGAAAATAACCCAAAAAATAGAAAAAAGGAAGGAAAAATCCAGAAAATTACCAAAAAATTCTGTAAAAATTCTCATGAAATTTTCTACAGGGCTAGGCTCCATTTCTTTCATCAAACCACAGAGAGCCTCCTTTTATTCCTTCTATTTGGCAAGAAAATGACATCGGAAAGGGATAAAAAATGCTAGAAAAATGCTAAAATTGCTTGAAAAATTTACAAAAAATACCCAAAAGTTTTTCGTTTGCAGAGGTTATGAAATGCCTTCTAGGTTTGCTAAAAACACCAGGAACAAGAATGAAACTGCCAAAGAAAACTACTAAAACTGAGCAAAATGAGATGAGAAAGCTATGTACAACCTGGACAGATTTTGCAGTTCCAGGTGATCCATACTTCTTCAAGTGTGTTGATGATAGGCCTTGAGTATGGATATGTTGACCAGTGGCAAGGCCTCTCCTTTCAGCGTCTCTAACTCCACAACACCCCAATTTAGCATTGTTTTGACTCTATAAGGTCCTTCCCAATGTGGAAGCCATTTTCCTCTCAGTTGTGTATGAAGATGAGGTCTATGGAGAAGAACTAACATGCCTGCTTCAATGTTGTTGTTCCACAGATGTCGATCATGTACCTCCTTCCTCTTCATCTGAGTCTCTATCAATTGTTTTGTTGCTTGTAGACGAATCTCCTCCACTTTATGTAGTGCTCCGAGCCTCTGAGAGACATCACAATCCTTCTTGCCCTGCATGAATGCTATCTTAGGTGATCCATGTAAAAATTCAAAGGGCTCAATGGGCAATATGCCATAAACTAGTTGGAATGGAGAATATCCTGTGGCCTCTTTGTAGGCTAACCTGTATGCCCATAGGGTACCTTGATAAGCAATGCCCCAGGAAGTGGGTTGTAACATACACTCCTTTCTTAACATTGAGATTAAAACCTTATTTGTTGATTCAGCCTGTCCATTGGCTCTTGGATAGTAAGCACAAGAGGTCCGATGTAGAATTCTATACCTGTTGAAAATTTCCTGCAAGACCTTATTGACAAAATGGGTACCTTGATCTGTACAAATTTCAAGTGGGCATCCAAACTTGCAAATGATGCTACTATAAATGAAATCAACAACAGTTTGGGCAGTGCAGTCGGGGGAGGCAATAGCTTCAGCCCACTTTGTCGCATAATCTGTAGCTATCAAGAGATATTTCTCTCTTTTTGGAATCGCGGGAGGGTAGATGGGCCCTACAAAATCGAGCCTCCACTTCTCAAATGGTTGCCAAGAAGTGGAAACAATCAAGGGGCTATGCCTCTACTTTGTTGGCTTAGGTCCACACCTCTGGAAAACGTCACATGCCTTTCCCCGTTCATCTGCATCCTTAAATAGTGTAGGCCACCATAACCCAGCATCTAGTATCCTCTGACTCATAATATGCCCTGGAAGGTGCCCACCACCTGTTCCTTCATGTGCAGAGTGAAGGACTTCCCTCACTTCTTCTTCTTCCAAACACTTCCTAAACTTGTCATCCTTGCCCTGTCTATACAATTTATCCTCAATGAAGGTATATGGTCTACTCTTGATTAGCAGTCTCTTCTTTTGCACAACACTAGCCTTGTCTGGATACAACCCAGTTTTAATGAAATTTTTGATATCATAATACCAACCTTGAGCTTGTACAACAAACAGATGAGCATCTGGAAAATCATCATTGATTCCACTAGTTTGATTCATCATATTGATTCTGGATAGGTGATCCTTCATAATATTATCTTTATTTGGTCTATGGACTACAAAAAAATCAAACTCTTGGAACAACAATAACCACCTCCATATTCTACCAGTGGCTTGTGGTTTGTTGAGTAAGTATTTTAGTGGTTGGTGATCTGTTATAATAATAAATTTTACTCCCAGTAAGTAATGACGTAATTTTTGGACAGCAAAGACCATTGCTAGGGCTTCCCTTTCTGTAGTACTGTAATTCCTTTTATCCTTGGTCAAGATTCTATTGGCATATTGAATTGGTCTGTCCACTTTAAATTCTTCACTGGGTTGGGTCAAAACTGCCCCCACTGCATAGGCATTGGCATCTACATGTATATGAAAGATTTTTTACTACTCAGGTGTGATCAAAATAGGAGCAGACACTAACCTTGACCGTAATGTTTGATATGCTTTTTCCTCCTCTTCTTCCCATTTAAAAGGTACTTCCTTACCTGTAAGTCTAGTCAGTGGTCTGGCTATCTCTGCATACATTTTTATAAATCTTCTATGGTATCCAGTATGCCCCAAGAAACTCTGAATCTCTTTAGGGGATTTAGGTTTAGGCAACTTTAATATAGAAATGATTTTGTCAAGATCTGGGGCCATACCTTTAGTCGACACCACATGTCCTAAGAGAGTTCTTTCTGTCACAAGGAAATGACATTTTTTTGGATTGAGCTTTAGCTTAGTCTCCTTGCATCTTTTGAAAACATTCTGCAGCTGCCTCGAGTGATGGTCCAAACAATCTAGAGGAGTTTCTTTGTGAGAACCTAAAAACGAAGAGAAGTCATCCATGAAGATTCTAAGTGATTCCAGCAATTGGGGGCCAAAAATGAGATTGATCATTTTGTTAAAGGTGGCTGGAGCATTTTTGAGCCCAAATGGCATTTTTACATACACATATGTTCCCCAAGGTGTGATAAAAGCAGTCTTTTCATGATCCTCTGGGTGTATTGATATTTGATTATAGCCACTAAATCCATCCATAAAGCTATATAATGCATGCCCAGCCACTTCTTCAATGACCTGCTCTGCAAAAGGCATTGGGAACCCATCTGGAATGGTCACCTTGTTGAGTGCTCTAAAGTCAACACAAATTCTGATTTTATTAGTATTCTTCTTTGGTACTATAACCATAGGTGAGAGCCACTCTGAGTGTTCTACAGGAATGATGATTCCTGCATCCTCCATCTTCTGTATTTCCACATAGACAGCTTCAGCATATTTTGGATTAAGTCTATAACTCTTCCCTCTTATGGGTTTGGCTCCATCAACCAGACGGATTCTGTGCTCTCCATAAGTTGCAGGCACTCCTTCTAAGTCTTTATAATGCCAGGCAAAAACATATGTATAATGGGTCAAGAATGATTTTACCTTTTCAAGGAGCCCTGGGTGGTTCCACAACCAGGTGGCCACCAAAACTGGCCGATTATTGTCTTGAGTGCCTAATTGTATTTCTTGGATAGGATTTCTCTCTACCATATTATCTTCGTGCTCATCTTCTTCCTTGTCTTCTTCTACTAGCTTTTCGTGCATTGCTTCATAAGCAGGTGTATTTTGGACTTCAATGTGTTCCTCCTTGTCCTACATCCATCCTGCAGGGATTTCTAGAATTGGGAAAGAACATTCTTCACTAGAATTTTTTACCTTGCCTTTAGCTTTAGTAACCTCTTTATCTGTGGTTGTCATATCCTCCTCCAAGCTGTATTTGAGGGGTGTCTTCCTACCCCTTCTATGGTCTGTGATGGGCTCTCCCAATCCATCAACCTGAACTTTTTCCTTATCTTCATCATAACCTTCAGTTGTGCAAGAATTATTAAGAAAAATTCCAAAACAAGAGGAAGAGTTGCCTGCTTGGAGCCAATTTAGAATATCCTCTTCTTCCTCGAAATCTATTTGGGGTTGATCCTCCGATTCTGTTTCCATGCATATGCCAACTGTTTGCATCATGCTAGTGTTTCCTTGATTATCTGGGCCCTCTTCTAAATGAATCTGTGTCAGCTCTTGCCCTTTCTTTTGTACCCACATAGTGTCCTTGCCCCAATCATGAATGACACTTGCGCGCCTCAGCCATGGTCGTCCAATTAAGAGGGGAAATCCTCCTTCAACCTGGGGCAATCTTAAAACCACAAAATCCAAAATGAATAGATTACCTTGTACTTCAAGTGGAACTTTTGGGAGCACTCCCAAGGGCCTTACTTTGCTATGATCTGCCAAAGTAACAGTGAAATTTGCAGGCCTTGAAGGGTGGAGTCCAATCTTTTCCATTGTATGTTCAGGCATCACGTTAATGCCAGAACCACCATCCACAATAACTCCTTGAAATTCATGACCCTTGATAGATACTGTCAGCCGAGGACTTTTATAATCTGTAAGGGGTGCTTCCCCTACAATTTTTCCTTTATGTAAAACAACAGTCTTTGCCACCAAACTTGTAGTGGAAGCTTCATCAATTATCTACAATAACTCTGACCTGAATTTCCCATCCATCTTTATTAAATAAAAAATACTAACCTCCTTTTTCATGGACTTGAGTAGTTTTGAAGCCTCTGATTCCTTGAGAGCATGGGCTCCAGTTGACTTATCAAACTCCTCATGAGCCCTGTTGAAGGCATGCCCAATGGCATCACTGGTGCATATGAGATCTCCTTTTTGACTTTTATCTGCACCTGTGGTGACTTTATCTTCAGATGGTTCTCTGTTTTGATTCCATTCCTTAATCTTTGACCCTTGTCCTATGTCCGCTTGAGCCTTCCACTTGCTTCTTGTCTGCACTGTCAAAGATTCTATTTCTTCTAATTGCACCACCCTCGTAGATGGTGATGGCTCATTGACCCGATCACACGCTTCTTCTTTGTGCACCGAAATCATTTGAATATGAGGCCTAGATGAAGAGGCTTGATTCTTAGGACGACAATTTGTATAATGGTCTCTTGCATCAGGGCAGTTCCTGCAAGGAGGGGCATTTTCTGGTAGGGTGCACCTACTTTGATAGTGCCCGCATTCTCCACATCTGAAACAGATGATTGGCCTCGTAGGCCCATTTCCAAAGTTATCCCTTTGTCTAGGATTATAGTTGTTACCTTGATTTGGTGAAGCAGCCATCACATTTGCTGGTGTTGGGGGTCCTCCTTGTGTACAGTATGTCGTTGCAGGCATTCCTCTTGATTGGCATTCATGGGCCTCATGGCTAACTTTCCTGCATAATTGACAAGTCACACTTAACAGAGGACATTCACTTACTATGTGACCTTGCTTGCTGCACATGGAACACCAAAGTCCACTCTTGATGCCACCTCCTTTGAGCTCCTGCAACTCTTGTCGCAGCCCTTCAGCTCTTTCCTTAGTTGTATCACAGGATCCTCCATTTCTGTACCATATGTTGGTTGGGAAGAATTTGCTCCATATTGGTACCTTATCTGCTCCAAGCGCGTGGCTGTGCTGATGAACTCCTCTATGGAGGCTGTAGGTAACACTAATTCCTTTATTTTGCATTGGGTGGCCACTGGTAGGGGCTTAGCCAACCATTTCTTAACAAAAAAATCGTGTGGTGGATCTGGCAATTTAGCCATTAGTGCTTTGGCCCGAGTCACAAACTCTCAGAACTTTTCTCCTGGACCTAATCTTAAATTTTCTAGCTCTTCTATGATAATCTCCGCAGTGTTGCCATGCTGGAACTGATTTTTAAAAGCTTCTTTTATCACATCCCAAGTGGTAAAATGGTTTTTAGCAAACTGGTTGAACCACTTATCAGCTAATCCCTCTAATGTGGCAGGGAAGAGAATCAAAAAGGCATCCTCCCTACCCATTAGGCATCTAGTCTTACATAGTGCCAAGAACCTTCTAATGTGTTCATCTGGATCCTCTTGAGCTAGGCCTTTGAAAGAAGGAAACTTTATATTTAATCTAGAGAGTAAAGTTTCCAAGTCTACCTAACCCGCCATGCTCTTGACTGATGATGTTGAAGATAGTGGACTGGGGGACCTTCTAACAACCTTCCTTCTTGTCTGGTTGTAGGTGACCCTCAATGTTTGGGACCGGGTCGCGGTCATGAGCAGCTCATAGCCCACTGATTATGAGACACTTGATAAGAATATTTACTTTTTATTTGATGAAGTAGCACTGTGGTTCTGTCAACACTTGATCTCTTCTATGCTCTGCACTTGGTTTCTCCTAAGCTCAAATCTCCTTGGAAGTCCCACCGGGTGTGCCAAATTTTGTTGGGGGATTCTTAGACAAGAAGGAGTTTGAGGGTTTGTAGGAGAAAATGAAATGACCAGAAGAGGAAAAACACCTTGGAAGCTTCTGCCGATTGATTACAGTAAGACAATTACAATGTTTGAAGCAAAATACAAGCCAATACTTCTGTGCACAATCACACAGAGTGCTCAATTACAAAATACCCAATATCCCAAAGTCTTCTTGCCACCCGCCTCCTCTGCACCAGACCTCCACCTGCTTCAAGCTTATCCTTGTGCACACCTTGCACCAAGCTTCCACAAAGGGGAAGGAGTGAATACCTTCTGTCGGCATGCGCACACTGCAATGAGACCTTGAGATCCTTGCGGGAGTATAGCTTAGCACTCTCTACACAAATCCTTAGTCACTCTCCATGCACCTTGCACTTCCACTTCTCTGCGTCACACTCTGGTGACTCTTGCCCTTCTCTCTCTTGCTTCCCTTAGACTATGCTTCTCTTGCTTACTCTACGATTGGTCCAAGAATAGACCTTGCCTTGATTTGAGTGTGTCGATCACGTATGCTCCTAACTGCAATGGTATCTTGGTGCTCACTTTGATGTCCCAAGATTGTCTTCACAAGTGGCAACCAACGACTCACTGTTTTGTCCTGTAGTGACTTTAGACTAAAACCCCAAAGTTTTAATGGGGGGCCATACTTTCACCTGTGCGTACATTGCCGCTTCACATACCCTCACATTTCCTTTTAAGTCTTCACTTTTGCACCTAAGGGGGGTTCATCTGAACCTTCCAAAACACTTTAAAACACACTTTGAACCTTAGGGAAATTAGAGAAAATACCTCTACAACCTGCCACTCACTTTCTCCAATTTACCCTTTGTGGACAATTAATTGTGCACTACCTGTGCACTTTGACACCTGCATTTTAGCACTTTGACTTCGCACCTATTGACTTTGACCTTGAACTTGTTGACTTTGACTTGTTGACTTTGACGAATTGACTTTGACCTTTTGACTTTGACTATAGTTGACTTTGACCAACATGACTTTTATTGGCTCAACACACGTGCAGAATCTTAAGAAGAAAATGAAGATAAATCCTCATGCTACTGTTGTGCCTTTCCTTGTCATGGTGGATCCGAATGAGTGTAGCTCTGTGGAGGAGTTCAATGAGGGTTTGTTTGAGGATTATACATATTATGTGATTGGTGGTTCACACTTTGCAGAGGCCCAAAGATGGGTGGTGAAGGAGCACCCCACCACATTCTTCTTTAGGTATGCAGAGTGCAAAATATATGTTGGTCTTACAACTAAGGAAGCCAAGCTTCTTGCTTGGGATCACAACAATGACAATGACTACAGGAAAAAAATATCCTCCATAGAGAGAATTCAGTTCTTCCACCATGAATACGAAGATTGTCTCATGAAGGAGGCTGGAAGAATACATCCCAATCTATGAAGTCAATGCCTTATTGAGGTTGGCATTGCACTGGATGAAAATAGAAAGTCTGATGCTCTGAGAAAATATGATCCATGGTTTCAATTGGCATTTAGAACCGGTGAGATCTGGGATCTGTAGGATACGATATTCACAATGTGGGAGAACAAGGAGATCAAGGGCCAAAAGCAATGGAAGTGGAGGCCAGACCCACAGGTTGATTTGAAGGGAAAGGGAAGTAAAGTTGACCTTTCAATTGAATAGGCTCCTTAGGACATGAAGCTCACAGCATGGAGAGCCCTTCAAGGAATCAAAGATGATACATTGACTATATCAACCTTGTCAAGGGTAATCTACAAGGAGTTAAGCCTAGAGGAGATGGTGACTGAGCTAAATAAGTATGTATGTTATTCTCAGATCCATTTCCCCTCCTGCCATGTTTCTGGTCTAACCTAGTCTCTTTTTCATTTCTGTGACTGTAGTCATAAAGTATACATGAAGATTCAAGAGGTGATGATGAAAAGGTTGGGTTGCTTTTCTTGGGCAGAGGTCCAAGCAGACTATCCAACCACATCATCATACAAAGCTTTATCCAAATATTTTATTCTGTTTCATGATTAAGTAGGTTATCTTTTAGAGAGCATGCCTGGTTTACTATCAGACTAGATGCCTTGATTAACCTAACCAATTCAATGCCAGACTTTTAGTAGGAACTCGATGCCTGACATCAACTTACTGCTGAATGTCGATGCTTGGCATCAACCTTGGGTGGCATAAGTCAATGCCTGGCATCGACCTGGTGCCATAAGTCGATGCCTGGCATCCACTTCCTGGCATAAGTCAATGTCTGGCATCGACCTCGGGCATAAGTCGATGCCTGACATCGACCTGCTCGCATAAGTCGAGGCCAGGCATCGAGTTATGCGAGATATTGATGCCAAGCATCGACTTTTAGTAGAAAGTCGATGCCTGGCATCGACCTAGACACGAAATCGATGCCATGCATCCATCCCTTACATTTGTTTTGGTATATTGAAGAGCTCATTTAGTTGTCTTTCCACTTTATTCTGTAGAAACCAAAGAAAAGTAAGTCTGCAGAGTTAGTAGATGATTGCCCCCCTGCATTTCTGGCTCACATTCAAAGAGCAGGGCATGAGAAATCCAGATTGAAAGCCAAGGAGATTGATTTTGATGATGAACCTGATCTGAAATGTTTCTCCAATCCCTTAGACCCACTTAGGCCTATATATTACAATGTATTCTGTAGTGATGTAAATAATATTTGTATTGTGGTGCCTAAAAAGCATTTCTCCCTTCTTATAGCAGACATACCCTATGGTTTTAGGATGTTGGGATCAGTTAATGACGATGATCCCTTCAAACACCCTCAGATTTGGAAGATGGTCACTGATTTTGTAGACTTGACTATGTCTCCTCTTTGGAGGATAGTAATTTTCCATAGCAGAGACCAGTCGTTCTTTGTTTCGACTCCTCTAAAGTCAAGATGTCATGATGTGGAGTGCCTCACGTGGTAATTAATCTTCTTTCTCTCTCCATGGATTTAATGATGCTCTTTGTCACTTATAGTTCTGGTTGGGAGGGTGAAGACAAACGTCAATCACACTCCTTTGCATAGGTTTGTGAGCTCCAGTGAATGCATTACAGTTGGCTATTATGATGAAGTAACCAAAAGGAGAGTCAGAGAGCATTGCAATGAGAATGGGATCTCAAATATGCTCATGTTCCCAGCCGTTACCAAGAAACTTTGTCATGTAGCTGGGGACAAGACATTGGTTAACCCCTATTAGAAGCCACAAAAGCTCATGATGAGATTGCTTCAACTATTCTCCAATTATGATGATTGGGTCCTAGACCCTTTTTCGGGCACAAGTAATTTCAATTGTGACATTTCTCATTAGCCATGATGTTGATTGGCCTCTAAGTGTCTTTCTTCTGTTTCAGGAATGACTCTGGCTTGCTCCTTAAAGATGTTCAGGCACTGCATAGCTGTGGAGAAGGATGATGCTCAAGTGAGCTTCATTAGAATGAGAATCAATGGGCTGAATGAATGCCCAAATGAAGACCAAGAGGTTGGAAGGAAGCACATTGCAGACACGGAGAGATTCCAACCGGCTTCAAGGGAGCCTGTTCCCCCACTTGCAGATGAACCCGGGGACATGGCTGACCTTGAAGAGCCAATCTTGGAGCAAGAGAGGCAGGATATGTGTTCTAATGTTCCAAAGGATCCCATTATGCTTGAGCCTAAGGAAAGCCATGATCAGCTTCTATTGTGGATTCATATCATTCTTGTAAAACACATGAAATTTAAAACATCATTTTAATAGAGATATAATGTCGAGTTTTGGTTCCACTTTGTGTTAAGCTTGACTTACCTTGAGCATTTCTCTTATGAATGTGTGAATGTTTCTTATTATAATTTTGTTGATTATAATCTTCTCTTGGGAATTCTTTTGTGATATTTATCTCATATGCTATGAATATGGCCCAACATTCAATGAGGATCTTAACTATACAAAGGGGATGATCTTAATTGCCTTGTTAAAATGTTCGGACTTCTGTAACACATGTATTGCGATTTTCGAGTAGCTTTTAATCAGCTATAATCTGTGCTTGTTGAGGTTCTAGATGTAATGAAGGAGTTTCCCCAATTCTTACTTGTACCTTCAACTCTAATCTCTTATCAAAGATCATGATGTGGGATTCTTGATCGTGCTAAACAACTAGTTTTCAAGGCACCAAGTATTTTAACATATCTATTCTGACTACTTGGGATATGGAATAAAGCTTCTAGTCAATATTTACAAGCAAGAACAAGTGATGCTTTCTAGATATTGTAAAATTCCCACTTTATTGCTTGATATCGTGTTCTTTAGGTAAAAAGGAATAGAGAACATGTCTTTGTTCTTCTTTGTTGTGACTCAGTGTTTCTTGAGGATCTTCCAAAAATGCTCCATAATTGTTGAACCTGACCTATACACACTTTTCCACAATCTGTCCATAATTGTTGTAGGTACATATAGAACCCTACTCAATAGATTTCTATTTCCATCGGGGGTTTTAACATTTCCTACCTTGATCACTAAGTGCTTGGTGTCATCACGTGTTTTTTGCTGATGCTTTCCCTTAGGTTCCTCAAGGTCAGAGAGAAGAGCTACACTGCCTACCACATGGTTGGAACATCTTGAGTCAATGTAAAAGAGATGGTTATCATCCATACCTTGCTTTGAAGTCATATTCATGATCTGAAGTGAATCTTCGTGTTCCTCTCTATAGTTGTTGTAATCTTTCCTTGATTTCTAGCCACCTTGGTAGTTGTTATTGTATTTGTTGTTGTAGTTCTTGTTGTTGTAACCTTGACGATGGTTGAATCTTCCTCTTGATTTATCCACCTCTTTGAGATCCTCTACCTCTCTGATTCTTGAAGTTCCTGTAACACTCAGTTGTAGTATGATTTGATAAGCCATAAATATTGCATGTTGAGAAGCTATAAGATGGCATTTTGGCCACAGGTGAGAAGGTTTCTTCATAATCAACTCCTTGGGTTTGTGCAAATCCCTTATCCAAAACTCTAGCCTCGTACATGCTTCTTGATCCATCAAAATTTCTTTTGATTTTATAGATCCATCGAGAACTTATTACCTCTATTGACTCCTTCTTGGGCACTAGCTCCCAAGTATCATTCTCTTTGAGAGCTTCAATTTCTTCATCCATAGGGTCCTTCCATTCTGCCTTGGTCTTTGCCTCTTCATATGATGATGGATCCTCAAATGAGAAGTCTTTTGCAAGATAAACACAATACTTAGCAACTAAAGAAGTGCCATACCCATATCTGATTGGCTTCTTCCTTTCTATTTGTGATATTTTGATTGCTTGGTTGGATGATTCAGGTATATCCTCCAACTTCTTCATCTTGGCTTTTCCTTTAGACTTCCATGCCTTGAATTCTTCTAGGTTGATGATGTACTCATTATCTGATTTGATGTCTTCAATCTGATTTGGTTCCTCCTTGGTGAGATTTGGGAACTCCTCTTCCAAGTCATGTGGTAACTTTACTCTCTTGCATTCACTTTCAAACCAAGAATCATTTTCATCAAAGACAACATCTCTACTGATCATAAATCCTTTGTTGCAGGGGTTGCAAAACCTGTATTGCCTCTAATTCAAGTCATACGCTATAAAGATGCACTTCTTTGCATTAGGGTCTAGCTTAACTCTTATTTGAGATGGTATATGCACATATGCACATCAAGAGATTTGGATGGAAACCTTTTAACAAGATAAGTCGTAGTAGATACACTCTTTGCCGAGAAGTAATTAGGTAATTTTTTCTCATTTAACATTGACCTGCCTATTTCAATAATTAGTATATTTCTCCTCTGCCACCCCATTTTTCTCAGGCATATACTTGTAATTTCTCTTTTGATTCCTCTATCCTGCAAGATTGCATCAAACTCATTTGAGAAGTACTCACCTCCTTCATCTGACCCTAGTCTCTTTAGACTTCTTCCTGTTTGGTTCTCAACAAGTGCAAGATACTTTTTAAAGGAACGGAATACTTCATCTTTGTGCTTCATAAAGTATAAGATAGTCCACCTACTGAAATTATCAATGAAAGACACATAATACCTTGATCCAGAAATTGAGGGATCCTTACTTTGTTGCCATAACATCTATATGCAAAAGCTCTAGATAATCCTCATGCATGTAGCCTTTCTTTGAGAGGGGTAACCTATGAGATTTTCCAAACTGACAAGCACCACATTATAGATCATGTGTTGCTTGGATACATTAGGTATTCCAAGCACACATTGATCTCTACATATTTGCTTTAAAGTTCTCTCACCAACATGCCCTAATCTTTTATGCCAAATTTTAGGCTCTAACAATTTTTTATCTATGTAGCTATAAAGTACAATATTCCTTGTATCTTCAAGTTCAAAGGTGAATAATCTATTTGTCTTTTCTCCTTTGGCTATTGTGTCTCCTCTTCATCTTCTTCCTTCTTCTTGCCTTTCAGCATGACACAATGAACTTCAAATGCTCATAGTGACCATAGTGTGACTACGATTAGAAAAAGTCATTTTATGGGAGAGATACACATAGGGTTGAGTGTATATAATGTACAAAGCTATAAGGAATAAGCAAAATATGCTATAGGAATGAATCAGAAACTCAATGGTGGTACCTCTTATTTTTTAGAAATATGCAGAGATTGACCCCAAGATAGAAAAATGGTGATTTGAACCAAATGATTTGAAAATTTATAATCATTAACTAGACATTATACCTTTCCAGTGAGCCATTGTGCATCCAATTTGGAACTCTATAGAGAGAGTAGCAGCAGCCTCTGCAAGATTACTATTGGTGAAGAAGATGATGAAGAGAAATGGATGAAGAAAATCATGGTCACAAGTGTATGTATATTGCTTCCATGTATTTTACTAATGTTTTGAACTCTTTATATAGACTTTAAAAGTGATCCACAACTTCTAAAAGTGGATTTTGAATTCAAATGAAGGTGGGAATGGTTGTTGGAGGGAATCAATTCACTTTCCTACAATATAGGAAAAGTGAAGATCTAGTCTGATCTACTTTTAGGTGATTGATTGATTGATTGAATGCAACTCAACCACCACAAATTCATGGAATTTGGGCTCTCTTTTTATCCTTCTACATGTGTAAATCTCTAGGCTTTTACAATGGCAAAAGATCCATGAAAAATCTTTTTAAAAAAATACAATAAGAGAGCATAAGAAAAAGAACTCTCCAATGCATATTCTTTCACCGTAATCCAAGAGACAGCTTTTGATGTAGATCAAATCCGGAGGTTTGAAACTCACAAGTTCAAAACTGAATACCATGCTTTTGACCATATTTCCTCTTGAGTTGATATGGTCAAACATGTACATTCTGGTTTAGTTAAGGATAAAGCAACTATTGGTGGCTTCTTGGAACTCCATGAGACTAGCTTTAAACCTACAAATGCCAAGTAACCAATGGTGGTTCTTCTTTCATCCTTAGGTCCTACTTTGTATAAGTAGCATATATCTAGCTACCTACAAAACTTTGATACCCTTTAATGTCTTCAATTTTATCACCTTCATAAACATTGAGCTTCTGATTCATCTCCAAAGGTGTACCTATAAGCTTAGTGTTTGCCATTTTTTAAATTAACAAGTAGATCCTCAACATATATCCTTTGATTCAAATACATTTCTTCATCTATGTATATGACCCACATACTTAGGAAGAACGTGAGCTTGCCTAAATGATTGATTTTGAACTCCTCTTGCATATGCCTTTTGATCATTTGTATTCCATTCAAAGTCATCTCCTATCATAATTATATCATCTACATATTTACACAAATAGGAAACTTTATTGTGATCCATTTTTATGAACAAAGAAGGGTGTGCATTGATGGACATGAAACCTTAATCTTGAAGATAGGTTACCAATATGAAATTCCAAGTTGTAGGAGCTTGTTTCAATCCATACAATTCCTTTTTGAGTCTGCATACATAAAATGTATAATAAGGTTTTTCAAATCCTAGAGATTGTGACCTATCTACCTCTTCACGTATCCAACCATTGAGAAATGCATTCTTCACATCTAGGTAAAGTAGTCTCCAATTTCTTGCACCAACTTCACTTAGCAATTTCTTCATTGTAGTCTCTTTGCAACTAGTGAAAAAGGTCTCCTCATAGTATATCCCATGAGTTTGAGCAAATCCTTTAACAACTCTACTTGCATATTGATCCATCTGAATTTCTTTCTAACTTATAGACCCATCTGTAACCTATTACCTTCTGATAAGTTTGCATTGGAACCAACTACCAAGTATCCACTTCTTTTAACGCTTCTATCTCCTCTTTCATAGCTTTCTCCCAATTAGGTTACCTTTTTCTTCTTCATAGCTTGAAGGTTCTTCTAAAATTAAATCTTTTGCTAAGTAAATTGAATGCTTTGTATAAATGTAGAATCATATCCATACCTTTTTGGTCGTCTCTTCTCCTTTTTTACCTTTTAGGAGTATGCTTGGAGCATTCTCAACATTCTTGCATTTTAGCTTTTCCTCTTGACTTCTAGAGCTTGTAGTCTCTTTCCTTCTCAACGTGATCATCATCTATATCACTTCTTGAATTTTGGATGTGTGTATCATACTTCCTATGTAATGGATGGAAATTAGAACCAATATCATATGGTAAGTTTATCTTTTGTTTGTCTTCATCATAACATGACCTCTATTCTTCAAACAAAACATTCTTGCTTGTGGTGAATGGATTCATGGAAGGATTATAAAACTTTTAGCCCATCTGATTTAAATGATAACCAATGAATACTGCTTTGGTTTCCGTTTAATCAAGTTTATCTCTGATTTGTGAGGGTAGATATACAAAAGGTTAACAACCAAATACCCTGAAATGACTTAGACTTGGTTTTTCCCCATTCCAAGCTTCATAATGAGTCATACCTTGAGGATATTTGTATGGACTTCTATTCACAAGCTATATAATTGTTGAGATTGCTTCTACCCATAACTAGTGTGGAAACTTCTTTTCTTCAAGCATAGTTCTAGCTGATCCAACTAGTGTCTTGTTTCTTCTCTCTGTGATTCCCTTCAATTCAGGAGAATGGTTGGTAGCACTTCCTTTTTGATGCCTTTATCCTAAAATAATTCTTAAAACTCTTTGGAGAAGTATTCTCCCCCTCCATCATACATGATTTTCTTCAATGATCGACCTATATGATCCTCCACATGGGCTGGGTACTTCTTGAGTTATTCAAAAACTTCATTCTTATTCTTGATAAAGTATAGAATGCTCTGTCTACTATGATCATCAACAAAGGAAATATACTACCTTGATCCTACTAATGAAGGTTCTTAGCTTGGTCCTCAGACATAGCATGTACTAAGTCCAAAAGTTTGTTGTGGATGAAGCCTTTGTGGTTGAATTGTTGTCTTTCTGCCTTCTAATCTAAAATGCATCACATCTATTGATCATGTGTCACTTTGATATGTTTGGAAGAAGCCCTAGAACACTTTGATCCCTTCATATATCCTTCAGGGTTCCTTCATTCACATGACCGAATCTCTTATGCCACACTTCAAGCTCAATGTTCTTGGTTTCTCCTACTTCAAAAGTAAATATCCTACCATGCTTCTCAACTCTCCCTATCTTCTTGTTGAAGCCTTGACATGGATCTTCAACAAAATCTCCATGTTGAGTGAACCTAACCTGCAAGCCTTTTTTAACTATTTGGCCTACACTTATTAGGTTTTTAGTGATAGTGGGTACATAGAGAACCTTACTCAAAATTTTTGTCTTGCCATTAGAAGATTTGTTGTTACCAATCTTCTCCACATCGTGCTTAGTGACATCCCTTGTTTTTAATTCATGTCTATGTTTTGGACTTTCCAAGTTTGATAGAAGAACAATGTTGCCTACAATATGGTTTGAACATCCTGAACCTATGTAGAGAAAATGATCATCTTCTTTACCTTCTTTGTGGATCAGATTCATTAGAAGCAATGACTTATCATGTGGATGATCTTCTAAATAAACTTTCAAGTCCTGCCTATTGTGACTCCTATTATTGTTGTCAAAGTTGTGTCCACCTCTACCTCTAGTGTTGCCAAATCCACCTCTTCCACCTCATTTTTTAGTCCTTCTATTGAACCAACAATTTTGAGTGGTGTGGTTGGTCTTCTCATAGATGGCACAAGATTGAACATTTTGACCTTTTCATTTGTCATGCTTTGCTACTTTCTTCTTCCCTTTCCACTTGCTCTTCCTTGCATAGTTGGCTTGTGAAGTCTTCTCTCCATCATCTTCCTTCTTCTTTCCTTTTACCTCTTGATGGACAGGTCATGCAAGTGTTGGAACCCCATTCTCTTCCAAAAGTATCAATGTCACATGGATCAATTTTGTAGAGTAGAGGAGGACAACTACAACCAGATGGCAAGACAGAGGCCACCTCGATGACAAAAGCTACTACACAACCTCACTCTTTATGAACAAGAACAAAAACCTTCACTAAATTTCAAGGCTAAAAAGATATGGGTAATGAAAGGCAAGCAACCACTAGCTTTGCCGCAATAATTCCCATTGAGACAAGCCAATCATTCCAAAAGAAGAACAAAACAACTATGACACGATCAACCACAAGGTATCCAACAAATTGGGGTGCCTAAGGAGTTAGCTGCAACTCAACAAGGGTGATATCACATGTGGGTACCCAAGGAACTCTTAGATACACAAAACCCTATGCTCTTCCTCATGCATAAGTCTCAACAAAGAAGCCAAGGAGAGATAAGGTTTAGAACTAAGAACAAAGATAAAAAGAAGACCAACTTACCTCTTTGGCAATAATAAGAAGATAATCATCAAGGGTATGGTTTTAGAAGTCAATAGCACTAGTATCCCCCACAAAACCAAAGTTGAACCACAAGGGATAGAAAATTTATGAAACCATCTAAAGATGAAAACACCACAAGTAATGTGTACATGGCCAAACTAGTCTAAAATGGATCCCTATAAGGAGGAATTATCATTTGTCATTCAACCATTGATTGATTGCATCATTTCAAGATCTAATGGATACCTCCAAACAAAGATTGCATCAACATCTGAAGCCTCGACATGCAAAAACCATGTGCCCTTGGCATAACCCCATCTTTTGCACCATTCAGGTCATGCATTTCCAAAGTATGCATCAATATAGGGCCACATTACAAGTTCATTCATAGACACAATTGAGAATCCTAAGCAGATCACACATATTTGACATATGTAAACTATTTTATTGATAGCAACCTCTTTCTTCTTGTTTTGTGACACTATTCTAAAAAAGAGAGGAGTAAAGAAAAAAGAAAATAAAAGAAGGGAAATGACCATCCACTCAGAGAACCTCATTAATGGACCATCAAAAAGGTCATACATCAACAATGAAAGAAAAGCCAATGGTCAATCACTACGATGGGAGTACAACACAAAGAGATGAATTTCAACTTACCATTTACCATGGTAAGAATCCTTTTCATTAGAAACACTATAGCTATGATAGATTAGGAAAACTCTTCATCAACATACACCCGAGTGCTTAGCTCAACACCCAATGTTTTGTAGCATACTTCTTACTATGCATTCCCAAAGTAAGCATGCATAGGGCCACATTACAAGGCCATGCACAAGGCACATATTTCCTTCAACCCATGCACTAACACACTTACTTATCATTCATTATGGGTTACAAGTACTTGGCATGACAACTATGAGATCCATGTTTGAAAGATCCGTAGGACATCAAGCTTAAAACATCACTACCTATGAAGCAATTTATAGTCAAGAGCTACTCAAAATCAACACTGAAAACCTCTTTTGCACAACTAGCAATTTTTGAAAGCTCACAAATAGACCATCCGAGAAGAAGTACATACAAAAGAACTAAAACTTTCAAAGGCTAGCAGTGACAAAATGAAGAAGAACACAATGTGCCCCATTACATATGGACATATGGAAGACAAACTTCTCTTGTGTATACATGATGGACACTACCTCTCAAAGTACTACATGGAACACTCACTCCAACAAGGCTCTATCAGAGATGAAAAACTCAAGAGGGGGAAAGTGTTTTCACTCAAGGTCAAGCACAAGGCACAGGAACACATCAAAGAAGTGGACACAGAAGAAGAAGGAGCATGTAGGGTGCTCTAAGAAGTATATGTCAAATTTTCAGAATAGACCCCAATAAAAATAGTGATTTTGATCATTAAAAACGATTGTAAATATCATTTCACATTTTTTCAAATTCATTTTTGTTCAATCCAAGGAGTCCTTGAGCTCGAGGAGTAGTAGAAGTATCCACCTACCAATTTTCATGATTTTTAGACTCACTTTGATCCCTGAAACAAGATGTAGAACCTAATTTTTAAGTAGCCTCAACACTAGGTTTTGACAAGGCCAAAAAAGGTCAAAAAGATATAAAAGGATCTAGAGAGATCTTTTTTAGGTTAGTTAGTTGAGGTTATTATTTTTAAGATTAGCAAGTTAGAGAAAGAGCTTCTTGAAGAGTGTAATCGAGTTATTGAGAATGAAAGCTTCCATTGTTCCTATCTTTGTTATCTTGCCTTATGTGTGTGTACATGCATTTATGTGCTTATCACTCACATTTACTCTCCACAACTACTCATGATCTTCATATCCTCTTCACCTCTTCGCATATTGACAAGTAAAGGAGATGGTGCTCACGCTTGGGCTACAACATGAAACAAGATATCTGGATTACAAGAACTCCCTTCATTGAGATGAACTAGATACAAGAATTAACTCAAAAAGATCTCATGGGGAAATATTAAAATAGGACACAATATGATGTCCAAGATACTAGACTAGAAAAAACCAGAACAAGGCATAAGACTAGAACTCAAATAGGAATTTGGAAAGTACTTACTTGGAGATCATGACTCCTTGAGCTCCCAAGGCTAGCATTGGCAAGATTGAGGATGTATGTGGACAAGACCTCCTTATATAGGTGTTCAAGGGAAATTATCAAAGGTTGTTCAAATGTTGTTATGACTTGATGATGTCATTGATGATATCAACAACCTGAACAAGATCTCTAGATATTTGAATCTAGCCAGTAGATAGTTGATCTTAGGGTTTTGACACATTTTGAATGCAATGGAAGCATTAGTTTTCCCAAATTATCAACCAATCATGAGATATAGAAAGTCACATGGAATTTGAGATTCACAATGGTTTCCTTTGTTTATGACAAAGAGAAGCTAAGGAAGATCAAGAGAAGACTAAATGTAGTGAGAAAAAGTCCAACTTGAGGAGTTTTCTGTTGGTGAAATTATACCCAAGCCCACATGCTCGATCATGCTTGACCTATTAGCATAACCCATGAAAGGCTGCATATGATCAACCTCTTCTAAGATTACTTCATATTTATCCTTGTAAACGTAGATTACACCCATGAGGAGTTAGGAAGCTTTAAATCATGTATCACTTGGTTATTGGGCAATGAGAGAATCTATCACATATGTTAACATTCACCTTTTAGGTAGAAGTTTGAATTTGAATTCAAACTTTGGCTCTAGGTTCAACTATAAGAAGAAGGTCTAAAAGATCCGTGTGTTTCTCCAGGTTGAGAGATCATTTTCGTAGTACATTCATTATGACATGAGAGCTCACCTCATATCTCCTTCACCTCTCACACATTGAGAAATACTTGATTTCATTAGCCTTGCTTCTTGGGATCATTAGATACTAGCATATATTTTCTCACTAGTTTGATGATTGTTGTAGCCAGTAAATGTTGGATCATATATGATTTGCTAAACATCTTTCTTTGCATATAGTCCATAATTTTTTATGAAATGATTTATGAATTTTAGCTTGCTAAGTTAATTAGATTTCCCCAAAAGGATTTAATCCAATTGCTCTTGTGCTCAAAGAATTGTTCAAAACACTGATTAGGTGTATGAACTAAAATAGAAAGTTTTTACCTTTGGATCAACTTCTTCCTATCTGTTTTGTTTCATTTTTTTGAGAGTGATATTTCAAGGTACATAGGGAGTCTAATACATCCTTTGACAATCTAAAGCAGCCCACCACATATCTCTTGAGTTCATTTGGCTGGTGTAGTGCAAAGCTTTGGCAACACCACTTCATCGTCACCAAATACAAGTCCATCCTCACAGTGGTATGAGAGCAACGTTGGACAACATGGCACATGGATTTCCTTTCATCAATTGACAAATTGGATAGAGGTAACTACTCAACCTATCCTTTAAGGATGGAAGCTTATCTTCAAGGCATGAATATATATGGTTATATAGCTCGTGATGAATTTATGCCAAGGCTCACGAATAAAGGTCAACCTACATAAGAAGAGCAAGAAAGATTGAGCACATGGTAATCCAAGGATGCACTTGCAAGGTCTTGTATCCTCAAATCTATTTCAGATTTTTCTTGCCTCACATTCAAAGTTTTAAAACATCACAAGAAGTATGGAATGCACTTGAGGCCTTCTTCTCTTCTAGCACAAAGGCAAGAAACAACCACTTATGGTTGGACTTCACAACACTCAAGAAATCTTCCAAGAAAAATGTGATTGATTTTGTTAGAAAGATTAAAGATATTACTAATCAGTTAGGAAGCATTGGAGAAGTGGTAGATGAAAAACAAACTTTAAGGTAAGTTATCAAAGGCCTAAAGGCAGCTGATAAGTGGGAAGGCTTTACAATAGCAATGGATCTATACATGGATATGC
Source organism: Ceratopteris richardii (assembly GCA_020310875.1). NCBI lineage: Eukaryota > Viridiplantae > Streptophyta > Polypodiopsida > Polypodiales > Pteridaceae > Ceratopteris > Ceratopteris richardii. The sequence goes on from CM035410.1 coordinate 75,221,374, forward strand.
ATGTGCTAGATTTCAATACACTTATGGGACAACTACTTACTCAAGAGGCCAACCTCATGAAGAATGGAGAAGGTTCCAAAGATAATTAATCTTTTGCTCTGTATACTGATAAAAATAAAGCCAAAGACAACAAAGGGAAAGGAAAGAAAATGGAAGATGAAGTAGGTTCACATCAAACTAACTATGCAGGTAAAGGAAGACATGGTAGAGGTAGAGGCAGAGGAGGACGAGAAGGCAAGGGGATACCCCAAGATGCTAGTTTGTTTTCTATTTGTGGATCAACTAATCACACCACTGAAAATTGCGTTAGGAATTCCAAGAATCAAAGCGGCAGAGGCTACAATAGAGGAAGTTATGGCTACTCAAGAGGAAGGTTCGACAATTTCCATCACAACCACAATAACTACAACAATTCAACATAACAAGGAGGATACAAAGGGAGAAGAGGTTAAAACAATTACACAAAAGACTCAAATCAAGAAGACTCTCTACTTCTCATGAATATGAAAATGCCATGATATAAATCTGATGAGCATGTTTTTCACATAGATTCAGGTCGTTTGACTCATGTGGCAGGAAATGTGGCCCTCGTATCAGATTTAGAAGATCCAAGGAACAAGCATGAAGTGCAAATAGGTGACGATACAAGGCATATGTTGTAGAAGATAAGATATGTAAAAGCATATGATGGAGACACCAACCTACTTAGCAAGATACTCTTTGTCCCTACCATTACAAAGAATTTGATAAGTGTAGAATAGATTGTGGAGAAAGGCCTATAAGTAAGGATCATAAAAGGAGGAGCATTTGTTGAAGATGCAAGTCAAGGATTCAAGAGGATTGCAAAGGGTGAAAGGATAGGTAAATTATTCACATTTGAATTTCAGGACACTACAAAACATTTCTCTCCTTAATTGTGGTAGTCAGACACTCACAAAATTGGAAGTATGGCACAAAAGGTTAGCACATATTGGTGAAAGATCATTAGAAAAAATTTGCAAGGACCAAAGTGTACTTGGACTCCCTAATCTATTAAAGAAACACATGATTTATATATGTAATGCATGTTAATTTGGAAAGTCTCACACGTTACGATTCATGAAGAAAGATATATGCATGGAGACCTCTTGGATTTGGTTAATACAGGAGTATGGGGACCTAGCAAGGATGCTTGAGTATCTGGATAAAGGTATTATGTCTCCTTCATTGATGATTGCAATAGGTTGACTATAATATACGTTATGAAACACAAAGATGAAGTCTTTTCATACTTCAAACGATATTTAGCTCTTCTGGAGAACCAAATAGATAAATAGCCATAAAAAGGATAAGGGAAGGTGGACAAGGAGAGTAATTCCCCCATGAATTTGACTCCTTTCTTCAAAAGAGGGGAATCAAAAGAGTAATTAGTACAAGGTACACTCCAAAGCAAAATGGAGTGGCAAAGAGAAGAAATAGGAAAATTTTTGAAGTTGGAAGGTCTATGTTAAATGAAAAACATTTACCTAATTATTTATGGGATGAGGCTATATCCACAACCACTTATTTGATTAATAGGTTACCTTCAAAATCACTACATGGTATGACACCATATGAGGCTTGGAATGCAAGAAGACCAAGCTTGGATCATTGTAAGATTTTTGGATGGATTTATTATGCTTATGTTCCACAGGTTAGAGGAAAGATGGATCCAAAGGCTGAAAGATGTATGTTCATTGGATATGACAACAACCAAAAAGGCTACAAGCTATAAAACCCAACAACCAAAGGATTCTCAGTGAGTAGAGATGTAGTATTTCATGAGAATATTTCTTGGAATGAAGACTCAAGCAATAAGATCAATTACCTTATGATCTTGAAGAACATTTTCCAAAGCTTGTCAAGGATAACCCTTCTACAATTGAAGAATAGGATACCGTAGAAGATCGTGAAGCAACTTAGAGTGCAAAACTCAAAATATGGAAGTCTAGAGGTAAAGCTTAGATGCAAGAACTAGGGCAAGAGACAAAATCATCACATCATGGCCTAAGAAGTTCCATGATGGAGAAAAGGAAACTAGAGGTGTTATGGGTTTGATACTTCACTAGTTACTAAACATTCAATTTATCTAGCACAAGAAATAAATCAAGAGGAAGCCTCAACATTTGAGGAAGCAAGGAAGAGATAAGAGTGGATGCATGCAATGGAAGAGGAAATTGAAGCTCTTAAGGAAAAAAACACTTGGGAATTAGTTCCCAAGTCTTCATCAATGAAAGCGATAGGTTGAAGATGGATTTACAAATTGAAGGAGAACTCAGATGGCTCCATTAATAGGTATAAGGCAAGGCTTGTGGCAAAAGGCTTCGCACAAACTCACAGAATTGATTATGAGGGACCTTATCTCCTATGAAAGAGATGCCAACCATTAAATTCCTACTCAGTATGGGTTCTTCCAAGAGTTGGAAGAGACTTCAATTGAATGTAAATAATGCATTTCTTAATGTATGGATAATGGAAGAAGTGTATATGGCACAACCACTTGGTTTTGAGAACCAAATACATCCTGATTATGTGTGTAAAATTAATAAAGCTCTATATGGACTCAAACAAGCCCCAAGCGCTTGGAATCATAGGCTTGTTTCATTCTTACAAGATAAGGGATCTCAACCTAGCAAGGCAGATCCATCACTCTTCATTAAAACGAGCATTCCTGAAGTCATTTATTTGTGTGTGTATGTGGATGATATTATACTTACATGAAATTATGCAGATGGGATAAAGAAGATCAAGGAGTAGATGGAAGAAGAGTTCAAGATAAGTGACTTGGGTTCACTCACATACATCCTAGGATTGGAAGTAGTATACAGAGATCATGGTCTACTCCTCACTCAAAGGAAATACATTAGAGACTTGTTGACAAAGTTCAAGATGCAAGATTGTAAGATTGCAGGTACTCCAATGGAGGTGATCACAACTTGAGCTCACATGAAGGTGAACTCATAGAAGACATCACAAGTTATCAAAATCTTGTGCATAGTTTGAAGTGTGCCACATTGATAAGAGTAGATATATGTTTTAGTGTGAGTGTGCTAAGTCAATTTATGCACACATCTAGGAAACCCCACATGCACCTTGTGAAGAGGATACTCAGATATCGCAATGGGACCATGAATGAAGGGTTACACTACCCTTCTGTATCTGATTTAAGTCTAAACTTTTTCTTTGATGCAGATTGGGCTCGCTCTAAGGAAGACAGAAGGAGCACCTCAAGATATCTTATCTTTGTAGGATCAAACTTGTCTCATGGTCATCCAAGAAGCAACCCATAATTTCACTATCTTCTATTCAAGCTAATTACAGAGGTCTTGCCATAGCTACTAAGGAAGCAATGTGGATGAAGACCCTATTTATAGATCTTGGATTTGAGATTGGAACCCCAAGCATTCTTGGGGACAACATGAGTTCCATTCATTTGGCTACCAATCCAATTTCTCATGCAAGGACTAAACATATTGAAATACACTATCATTATGTAAAGGACGAATTGCTCAGCAAGGATATTCAACTATCCTATGTATCAACTCATTTACAATGTGTAGATATACTCACGAAGGCATTAGATGGAACAAAGACATGTTCAAGTTGATGATTGGTTTGCAAGAAATCAAGGAGCAATGAAGACAAAGCATGTTAGGCTTGAGGGGGAGCTATTGGTGAACTTACACCCAAGCCCATATGCTTGATCATGCTTGACCTATTGTCATAACCCATGAAAGGCTTCATATGATCAACCCCTTGTAAAAGTACTTCATATTTATCCTTGCAAAAGTCGATTACACCCACGAGGGGTTAGAAAGCTCTAAATTGCATATCATGTGGTTGTTGAGAAATGAGAGAATCTATCATATATGTTAGCATTCCACTTTTAGGTCGAAGTTTGAATTTGATTTCAAACTTTGGCTCCAGGTTCAACTATAAGAAGAAAATCAAGACGACCCATGTGTATCTCTAGGTCGAGAGATCATTTTCATAGTACATTCATTGTGAAGTGAATTGTCACCTCATAGATCCTTCACCTTTCACACATCGAGCAATACTTGATTGCCAATGGCATTATATTTGTACATTTTTAATACATATATGATCATTACATTCTCATCTTGCTTCTCTATCATAACTCCATCATATCATTGATTTTCTCAAGTCTTGTTCTCAGTGTGTAGTTGATTGTTTGAAATGATTTAAATCATGCTAGATTTCCATATTGTCTATTATAATCTTACAAAGTTTCATTAAGATTGCTTCTTATGATCTTTAGATATAAGCATATCTTTGCTCACGGGTTTGATGATTGTTGCACCCTATAAATGTCAGGATGGACATATGATTTGCTAAACATCTTTCTCTGCATATAGCCCATATTTTTTTATGAAGTCACTCATGATTGTAGCTTTCTAAGTTAATTAGAGTTCCCCAAGAGGATTTAAGCCGATTGCTGCTATACTCAAAGAATTGTTCAAAATACTCAATTGGTCTATGAACTAACATAGCAAGTTTTTTACCTTTGTATCAATTTCTTCCTATCCGTCTTGATTCATCTTTTTGAGAGTGATATTCAAAGGTACATAGGGAGTCTAATACATCCTTTGGCAATCTAAAGGGGCCCACCACATATCTATTGAGTTCATTTGGCTAGTATAGTGCAAAGTTTTTCCAACACCACTTCATCTTCACCAAATAGAGGTCCATCCTCACATATGCTACTTCTCAAGAAGAAGATAGAAGAAAAGAAAATCGAGAAGTAAAGAAATAAATAAATGAAAATCAAGATCAAAAGAAACCAAACAAAAATCAAGGAGAAATAAAACAATCAACTATAAAGAAATAAGAATTTATTGAGAGAAAAAAGAATCCTCAAAACATTCAAAAGCAAAAGAAGAAGAAGAAATATCAAAAGGTTTTGTTGATCTCTAAGTTGGAAAAGAAAAATAAAACAAAGGAGATCACGAATGATGTACTATTAAAGATCCAATTCACATGCCTTTGGAACAGGTATTCTCAATCATATTAGACCATGTAAGGTATTATAAGGAATGGGAGTTACTAGGGTCCCCAATTGTGGGGTTTGAGGCAGTGGTGAGCAACCCTGATTGGCAGTCCAAGGGGGTCAACATCCCCCCTAGCTGGGGGGTCCTAGGGGGCCAGCGGGCCCCTTGGTGGGGGTCCGAGGGTAGCAGCCCCAACGTGACGATAAAGGGAATATTTCTATCACAGTTAGAAATAATTTATATTTGTTAGGTCAGTTCAACCGGCCTAAGATGTGTATGGAAATTGCGTGGGTGATGGCTGCCCACACTCTACCACCCATGTATTGTCGTCCACGGAAAGCCATCCATGATCCTATAAATACATGACTTTTGCACTACTTGAGACATCGAATTGAGCCAGCATACCTCTACGTTGTATCCCCTATCTAGAGTTGTCTAGATCACCATTTAAGCTCTATCTTGAGAGCACACGGGTGGACAACACCATCATCTTTGTACTTGTTGTTAGTAGAAAATTGTTGAGATTCTCCTATATTTGTTATCTTCTCTGCTACTACTCATGTTATATTCTGTAACTATTGTCTTACATGGTATCATAGCTAAGGTTTGACTATCTTGAGAAGTATCACTATTTTAGCCTACAAGTAGACTAGAATATCAGTAGATTAATCGAGTGATTACATGATAGCTTCATTGTCAAACATTGGCCTTGGTGGCAAACTATACACTCTAGAAGTTCAAAATTTCTGCAATTGTGGACTCCTATGAATTACTTGACACCCTCATGGGACCAATGGAATAGGATCCAGAGCCTCTACCAGTTGAAGATCCAACAAATTCAAGATTAATGATTCTACGAGATCTAGATCTTCTACGAGCTTGGAAGAGACAGAATTCTTATGCATTATGTGCAATTTTCAATAGTGTAAGTGATTCTATGCTTACTTTACTTCAACATACTACTAAAGCACATGAGGCTTGGGGCATATTGGCTCATCAATATGAGACCAAGAACCACACTAGGATACAAAATTTAGAAAATCAATTGGCAAATGAGAAGCATTCTGATTGTGAAAAGGTTGAATATTTTATTAAATAGATAAAAAGTCTTCAAGATCAATTGGCTACCGTTGGTGGTGTTATAACACCAGAAGAGCTAGCTCAAAGATGTATACGTGTTCTTCTAGCAAAGTATGATGGATTAGTAACAACCCTTAACACTCAGGTAAGACCAACTCCCCTTACATTTGAAGAGTTGTGTGCTATGCTTGTAGAAGAAGACATGGAGTTGAGGAATCAGCAAAGTTCAAGTGATGCTACATTCTCAGCAAATTCAAAAGGTAAAGGCTCTTCTAATGTATCAAAAGAAGCCAAAGATGAAAAAGTTCACTAAAAGTTGATGAAAAGAAATGCTATGCCATTAGGGATTGCAGAAAGAAGCAAGTTGATGAATGGAATGGGACTGTAAAATCATCGTGGAAGAACAAAGAGTCTGCAAACAACACAGAGCTAGAACTATGGGTGGCTATTGAAGAGGTATGCTCATCTGCTCAAGCTCATGTTGATGAACCATGGGTTTTAGATAGTGCAGCTTCTTGCCATATAACCAATAAAAAGGATTGGTCTAGTTCCCTAGTGCCTCTATGGGAATCCATTAATGTAGTGGTGGGAAATGACTCCAAGTGTCTAGTGAAAGGAACTAGAACCATCTCTTTTATCACTTCTCCAAGTGTTGAGAAAAAGTTATCCAATGTTCTCTATGTACCTACACTTAAAAGAAATTTGTTGTGAGTTTCTACAATAACAGATCATGGACTTGAAATTCACTTTAATAAGAGTGGTGCACAAATCATGGATTCATCAAGTAATGTAGTAGGTAAAGGCATAAGACGTGATAACTTGTATGAGTTAAGTGCCTTAACTGCTACAGAAGATAAAGATCTAAGCATGTTATGGCACAAATGATTTGGGCATCCCGGATTTGTAGTTTTGAAGGAGATGCAAAGAACAGGGATGGTTGCTCATTTTTCTGCATTTTCCGAGTTGGGGGAACCTTGTAGGCTTGTATGATGGGAAAGCAACAACAAAAGGCATTTCCAAGATAGATGAGCAATCGATCTCAAGCTCCTCTAGAGTTGGTACATGCTAATCTCTGTGGTAAAATGTCTTCACCTACTTTAGCAGGATCTTTCTACTTTTTGTTTTTAGTCAACGATTATCATAGAAAGATCTGGGTTTATTTCATTGAAGAGAAGGTTGATTCTTTTGAAAAATTTCAAACATGCACACTTAGTAGAAGATAAAGGTAAATCTACTATCTCATCAAACGGAGAAATATCTCACCTTGTGCCTATCAAAAGACAGGTTAAAGTTGAGGAGGAAGAAAAATCTCATGGAGAAATTTCCTCAATAAAAAGCCAACCAGTTGTAGCTACACAACATAAGACATTACCAAACTGGGCACAACAGCTCTTTGATGATCACATTCCACAGGTAGATGTACCAGTATCATCCTTGGATGGATTACAACGATCAAAGAGAATAGAGGAGCAAAGAGCCTCAAGACACATTGTTAACATGGCTCTAATGGCAGATATCATGGGCTTGATAAAGGAACCTACCATCATTGAAGACGCCCTTGATGATCCAAGTTTGAGAGTGGCAATGCAGTCTGAGTATGATAGTATACTAAAAAATGATACATGAGATCTAGTCGACTTGCTGCCAAAGAAGAAGGTAATAGGTACTAAATGGATTTGGAAAGCTAAGTATAAAGCAGATGGAACATTAGAAAAGTATAAGGCAAGATTAGTTGCACAAGGTTTTTCACAGATCAAAGGATTTGATGTTCAATAAACTTTTGCACCAACAGCACACATGGCAACTATTCGGACGGTACTTGTAGTAGCTGCACAAAAGGCCTAGCCTATTTTCCACATGGATGTCAAATCTGCATTTTTGAATGGTCACCTCAAGGAGGAGGTATATGTATCTCAAGCACCAGGTTTTGAGGTGCCCAATTCAAATAATAAAGTTTGCAGGTTGAAGAAAGCTTTTTATGGCCTTAAGCAAGCTCCAGGGGCTGGGTACCAATGGATAGATAATTTTTTCAAAAATATGGGTTTTGAAACAAGTACTTCTTATGCTAACTTGTATGCAACAAAAAGGGATAGCAAGATAGTTGTTGTCATTGTATATGTAGATGATTTGATCATTACAGGAGATCATCAAGAACTCATCAATCAAACTCGGATCAGCTTCGGAACTGAGTTTGAAATGAGAGACTTAGGTCTACTCCATTTTTGTCTAGGAATCAAAGTATGGCAAATGAATAATGGCATTTTCATCTCACAAAAAAAATATTTGAAAGAAATTCTCAAGGAGTTTGGAATGATGGATTGCAAACCAACTAGCACACCTATGGAGGTAAATCATAAGCTATCTATGGATGATAACATGCCTAACGTAGATGCTAAGAAGTATAGGAAGCTCATTGGAAGTCTTATTTTTCTATGCAAAACTAGACCACACATTTGCTATGTTGTTGGAGTTTTAAGCAGGTTTTCCAACAAACCTAAGGAGAGTCACTGGAATGTTGGAATGTGAATTCTAAGGTACATTGCAAGAACCTTGGATTTTGGTATTTTTATACCACAAGTGATACACTTCAAGGATATTGTGATTCAGATTGGGCTCAAGATTGTGATTCTAGAAAATCAATTTCTAGATATTGTTTCTCACTTGGTTCAAGAATATTTTCTTGGGTAAGTAGGAAGCAACCAACTCTCGCACTCTCCTCCACTGAAGTAGAGTACAAAACAGCTTGTTTTGCTTCTTGTGAGGTAGTCTGGTTAAGCAGAATTCTTGCGGATCTAGCTTTCCATCAAATATGGCAACTGTACTCAAAGTGTGATAATCAAAGTTGTATGGCTATTGCAAAGAACCCAGGATTTCATGCTTGCACCAAGCACATAGAAGTACAGTACCATTGCATTCATGAGCTAATTGAAGATGAAATTCTTGAGCTAGAATATTGCCCAACAGAGGCAAATTGTGTTGAAATATTCACTAAAGCACTTAGAAGAGAGCAGCTTAACAAGCATCTTCAATAGATGGGTATAGGATAGCGACCTACTTGATTTATCATCAGTAAACATTGAGGGAGGGTATTAGTATATGATCAATGCCTACCCCTCATGATTGTATGCACATTTTGTAAGGCCCCCATTATGAGGAGAAGCCAAGCGTGCATTACCCAATTGATGGGAATCCCAACTTGCATGTTGGATGAAGGTCATATCAGACCATGTAAAGTATTGTAAGGAAAGGGAGTTAACAGGGTCCCCAATTGTGGGGTCCGAGGTAGTGGTGAGCAGCCCTAGCTGGGGGGTCCAAGGGGGCCAGTAGGCCCCCTCACTGGGGGTCCGAGGGGGCCAACAAGCCCCCTAGTGGGGGGTTCAAGCGTAGCGTTCTCAACATGATGGTAAAGGGAATATTCCATGGAATATTCCCTATCAGATTCAGAAATCATTTATATTTGTTAGGTCGGTTCAATCGACGTAAGCCGTGTATGGCAATTATGTGGGTGGTGGCCGCCCATGCTCTATCGCCCATGTATTGCCATCCACGGAAGGCCACCCATGATCCTATATATATATATATATATATATATATATATATATGAATTCTGCATTACATGAGACATCGAATTGAGCCAGCATACCTCTACCTTGTATCTCCCTATCTAGAGTTGTCTAGATCATCATTTAAGCTCTACCTTGAGAGTGCACAGGTGGACAATGCCATCATCTTTGTACTTACTATTACTAGAAAATTTTTGACATTCTCCTACATCTATTATCTTCTCTGCCACTACTCCTTTGTTAGATTGTGTAACTATTGTCTTAAAAAGTACATACGCTACACACATAACAACCTCAAGCCAAAAATTATGTGGTAAAGCATGACTCTTGACCATAAACCCCAACATATCCATGAGTGGTATATTCTTCCTTTCATCAAATCCATTGTGTCGAGGTGTATATGGCATTTTACACTAATGTTTTATCCCACATTGAGCGAGAAAGGCATTAAAGTCAAAACACATATATTATGCCCCTCAATCAGAATGGAGGGTTCCCATTTTACATGTTGATAAATTTTTAGCCAAGACTGGAAACTATTTGAAGCACATAAATAGTTTAGACTTTGGTTTCAATGGATGTACCCACGCATGCCTGGAAAAATCATCAATGAAAGTCACAAATTAACATAGTTCATAAAACAAGGTGTTTGCATAGGACCATAGACATCACTATGAACAAGCTGCAAGTTCTGAGTAGCTCAAATTGAACCATCTTTTGGAAGGAAGAAACACTTCGTTCTTCCCAAAATATAGCCTTTAGAGACATGTCTACTAGGTGTCATATGTTTGGGCAAAGAGGACACCATTCTAGATTTCTCTAGGCATAGAAAACTAGCAAAATTTAGATGACCAGAACATGGCAAAGCTTTGCATCTAATATAGCCTGAGTATTATGTACCACACATGCTGAATCATTCACATATTTTTCATATTCTATGAGCTCATAGAGCCCATGACATAAAATTCCAGAATCAATAATGATATCGTCATTTAATAGATCATGAACTATACATCTATCATCAAAAAATTTCACAAGCAAGCCGATCTTGGCTCATGCAGAAAATGATAACAAATTTTTCTTGATCCCTGGAAAAAATAAAGCATCTCACAATGGAAAAGAACTACCATCAATAGTAGTTAGAATGATCTTAACATTTCCCATGATAAGATCAGAGGACTTGTTGATGCATGTGAGAGTATTTCCTGTAGGTTTTGGCTCAAGTGAAGTGAAGAAATTGCATTGTGAGGTAATATGTTTGGGTGCCTCACTATCAAAGTACCAAACATATAAGTGTACTATAGACATACAATGTTCATGAGAAGATGGGTCATAACTGCAAATAGTAGTAAATGCCCATTCTTTATTTTGCAAAAGATTAGATGACTCTATTTTGGGTGTATTGACCTCCACAACAACCATTCTAGCCTATTTCTTCATTTCCTCTTTTGCAGCCAGTTTTGGACAACTCTTTATGAATTGATCATTTCCTTTATAGTATTTGCAAACCAGTTTTTTATTTTTTGTTGTCCTCATCTCTGCTATCTTTCTTTGATCGTGTAGAATTAGCAAATTTTTGCTTACTATTAGATCAGCTCCTTTAACCTTTGCCCTTCTATCTTGCTAGGCAAGCTTGATTTGCAACATGCATAATGGGTGTCTTGCACCTAGAGTTATCTTCCTACAATAGAATAAAGACCAACTCCTCAAACGTTAAGGCATTTGGATTGTTTTTCATCATCAAGTGAAGAGTAGAAGAAAAACTCCGATATAAATCTAGAAGACCATTCAGAATATTCTAGGCAAGTGAACTGTTAGGCAAGATTTCATTAGAAAAAAAAAATTACTCCTTGAAATCTTTGATCTTTTTTAGAAAAATCTCCATTGAATCTCCTTTATTGATGTGCTCTCTCGCCAACTGTTTTTGGAGGTAAGCGATATGAGCCTCATTCCATGCTTGGTATAAAGTATTAGGTGTATCCCAAGCATCCTTTGTTGTTCTATAAGAGCAAACATGAGGAATAATGGCATGTTTGATAGACAAGGATATCAGTGCATGTGCATGAACATCACTCTCATCCCTACAAAGTTTCTCTATAGTAGTTGAAGTAGGAGCCATAACACGAAAAAGAACCTGAAGAATATCACCATCTTCAATGCCATGTGCATAAGCTTCCATAACTGTATTTGCAGGTGTAATATGACATTTTTCAACATCCTGCACAATATTCCATAGTCTTTTTGCAACCAATACATGATGCAACATATAAGCCCATAATGGGTAATAGGTACCATCCAACTTATCCTCAACAACCAACATACAAAATACATCATTGCTTTCAGCCATGGCCACTGACTAAAATACCTTGATGTAGAAAAATTACTATATCTCAAAACATTGAAGAGAACTACCCTATCAAGTCCTACTAAACCTCTTGTAGACTTTGATGCACATATACTAGCAAACCGAAACTTGTATATATCTTTGGCACAGAAAGATGAAATTGCCTACATAAGTGCTATGATAGTGCATTCGGAGGCCAAAATGATCTAAGATCATGATTTCAACACCACAAAACGAAGCCATTTTGAACTCCTAATCAGCTTGAGTATGCTCAGAAAATTTTGTGCGATCTTGAGACTATGATCAGAGGGGTATGAACAATGCCCTAGATGAAGTGGTGACCTACTCTAATACCAATTGTTGGAGTTTGAGGTCTATGAAAGCACACAAACAACACAAAGAACAAGAAGAAGAAGAAGGTTGGAGCACAACACACTACTAAATGTATTACCAAGAGAATGTAATAAGATAAGTTACCCATTAGGTTATAGACGTATATACAAGCCGAGGAAAAAAATCTCCTAAAGAGGCAAGAAAGTGCCTCAGTGGCCCTAGTGTGTTCTCACACATCACTACCTATATATATCAACAATTATCAATCTCATAAGTGCAAAGGTTTGAAGTATTTTTGTATAGTCTTGTCTATACTTGATATAGAGATTTTCTTAGATCAAGGTAGATGTGACATTGGAGATTCATAAGATCTCTAGCAAAGAGAACTCCGAAAGTGAAGATAAAATTGGGAGATGATAGGAAATCATATTAAGCTTTGACCATGGTTGACTCCTAGTCAGAGATAAATGCAATCTCTCAAAAATTGCATGCCAAATTGAGATGGCCTATTGACATAGAACATGGTTGGTAGATGAGGATAGCAAAGAATGGGTTTCGAGTCCTGCTAGGGGTGTGCACAAATGTGCCTATGCTTAACAAGGTATCTTGAAGAAGAAAAGATCCCAATGACACCCCTCCTTTCCTTGGAGGGTTCTCTATGGTGTACCAACTAGAATAATTAAACCGCTTTCACATTAACATGTAGTTTGGAGCCCCAAAACTTAACCTCTTGTATGCACATTAATCAAGAAAAAAATTTAAACTTTGAGCCAATTTCCTACCACCTTGGCTCAAATGGGATTAATAATTTACTTGATATTCAGAGAAGCAATATTCAGATTATTCATTATGATGATTGGACAAAAAACTATCAGCAGTCTCAGAGTACAAAAAGAAACCTCATTTCCTACTTTAACACTATACTAGAGGTTCTAATCACTTCTTTTCTTTTGACCTTGGAGGCTTGCTCTTAAGGGATAGTACTATCCTCATACTAGTTCATAGGCACATCCTTAGTATCAACATCTTCTTGGTCCATTGAATCCATTTTTTGTTTATCCATAGCGTTGATCTCCTAAGTGAAAACATGGTTAGCAGCAAACTTGCAAAGGTCAATGAAAAATTTATACTCAGCTATGATTGCCAGATCTCTAATGAGTTAGAATGAATAATTAGGGCGTCCTCTTTAGTGTTAGTAGCAATATCGATGTTTATTCTATGGGGGTGTTCTTCCATCTTTTACTTTCCTTTGATATCATAATGATCATTAGAAAAAATGATATTACCTGTAGCATCTTTCATATCAAACACAAAAATGGAATGACATCAATTACTTCCTGCGTAACTTCTTGTCGGGAAGCATGAGCAAACACCTCTTTAGTGACCATCAAAAGCCTCTGCAGACCTAGATTTGCCCACCTCCATCCAGGTGAACCCATTTTTTAAAGCATCAAGAAGGACCATATCACCCCCTCGGTTGGAGGCAAGGGAAAGGAAAGATGAGCGACCATCAGATTCTAGCACGAAAGAAAACATTAGCAGGTGCTCCACATGCAACGATCCCATAGTGGACCCACAAAAGCACACAATGCCTCTCCCTCATCTCATGATGTGCGAAACCCTTCACTCATGCGAAATCAAAATTGTTCTTTCCAATTTTATTGCATTAAAAGAACTTTATTGTTTATTATCTACATGAGGTGAACTTTTCGTTCGACTTAAAATTATAGCTTGCAAATCGAGTGAAGGGTTACACATAAGGTTTCATTGAAAAAGTTTTTTTATCAACTAACAAGTGTCTTGTAGTATGGACATGAGCATGGATTCGTTTGATGATGCCAAGCCTAACGTGATTCCATTCACCTAAATACACCCAAAAATTGATTTGCGTTTATCTCACGAAATAGATGCCAATATGTAGTTTATTCACGACTTTGTCATTCCCCACGTATACACTAATATCTTGAATTATAATCATACACGAGGAGACTAGGCATAATTTTAAGTCACATTCACATATACTGGGAACACCCTATGTATATGTATAGATCATGATACCGGACCAACACTCCTTTTTTGTGAGAAACAAATGGTCTGTATAAGGGAAATACCTTCTAACCTTGCCAAAGTTGGTTCTGTTTCTTTTAGTCTAAGACTATATACATCCTCTCTCACTCATGAACTAGATAGCTTGCTTTTGCTATATTGTTTGGGTCCTCAAACTCATACATTAGAGAATCATTCTTGGTGTCATGTTAAGTTGATCTCAACTTCCAAAAATCTTCCTCTCTACCTTGGTTCACATATAGCTCTATGGTAGAATTGTCTTGAGGTATCTTGGTTGTAGCTACGATCCTTATTATAATAGATTTTCTTCTAGGCATACTCGGTACCTCTTCTGGATCGTCTTCCTCAAAATCATGCAACTTTGACTTGGGAATAATTGTTCACAAATCATCAATCCTGTCAGGGAAATAGTAATTACATACATAGCTCCTTGCTTATCTATGCATGATCCATTATCGATTTTGATACATGGGCTATGCATAAAATTTCTCATTTGAAAGACAATAAACTAAATACCACACCTGATTATACATAAGGAAATGAAACCTCCAATAACATGTTTATAAGGAATAACATCAAATGCATCTACAGCAAAAGAAAGAATCGACCATAAACCTATCTCTATGGGAATGGAAATAGGTTTGCAATTGTCAAAGCCAAAATGCTACAATAATGTATCAATGTATTTTTTGTTTGAAAAAATCCTATTCCCCCATCAACTTACATAAATTGAATACCCAAACAATGATGCAAGAGCCCCAGATTCGACATCCAAAAAGAAGCATTCAGATCAGCCTTAAATTTAGTAATATGCTTATCATTAGGTCTAGTGAGAAACATGTCATCAATATATATAACAATGATCAAAGCCACATCATCAACATGCTTAACATTTAAGGTTTTCCTTAGTTGGACTACTCTCAAATCCTTGTGCTAGAACGTAGGCATGTATCTTTTCATACCAAGTGCATGGTGTTTGCTTCAATCCATACACTCACTTTTTCAATCTTCGTACTTTCCTTTCAAGCCTTTTGCACAAACTCATAGATCTAAAAGAAGTACACCTCTTCATTTAAATCACCATTCAAAAATGTACTTTGAATGTTGAACTGATGTACATTCCAACCATGATGATTCGGAAGTGCACATGCTATGAATGGTTTTCATTCAACATGTGGGAGCAAAGGTCTCATCAAAATTAGTTCCCTTGTTTTGTGCATAATCATTGGCAATAGCCTAGCTTTATACCTATCATTTTCCATTAGCCTTATGTCTTAGCTCATATACCCACTTAGTGACAATGTACATTTTTTTTTCCCAAGACACAAGTCACAGAAATACCGAGTACCATTCTTATAATGGCATCAAGTTTTGATTGAATAGTAACCATCCAATTTGAAGATTCTTATCCTTCATCCAAAGAAATAAGCTCATTCTCATCACAAAGACTGGAGACAACCATTGCATAATAATGTAATCCAAGAAAGGCATTATGAGAACTTCAATGAGCATGTGATATGAAAAGGTGCATCTAACTTGTTATCCCTCAAAGTCTACACCATCCATTTCACACCCACCGACCTAAAAGTCATGTCAATGGTGAAGGGAAGAAAAGGTTCCATGACATGGCAAGAATTACAACACACTAGGTGTTAGGATAGATTTGTGAGTTTCCCTGGCATTATAATACCAATAGTTTGACTTTCCAAAATCCCAATGCCATACAACACCACATAAGACCATACTCCATTGCATGAAATTCAATTTGCATAGTGAGAAACACATAGATATGCCTCCTTGGATCCTAGAAAATCCTACTTTTGTATCCACTAGAGTTAGTTGTAAAGTACATCATGATTTTATGGCATTCAAGTTCTAAAGAGGGATATTATAGAGGTTTAGGGGCCAATGTGGCATTCACACCTACCTATGACATAAAAAGCTTTAGACCTTTATCAAGGAACCAAAAACTAGTGTCCCCAAGAGACTTCCAACATCCACTTCCAGTGCAAGTGAAAATTCTATGCATCTAGAAGAATGAGAGGCAATCAATTGGAAGTTCCTAGTAAATCACTTGAGAGCAGCATCCAAGTACAAAGGAAAACTAAAAGAAAATGTTGTGTTCTCAAAATTGGTCCACTTACTAACGAATTATGTATACATGCACAAGTGCTCATGGGGAGTTCAAAGGAACCATAGATGATGGTATCCCATGCCCGCCGAAAAAGCAAAACAAAAAATTCCATAACTATTGTTAGACCAAGGGATAAAGAAAAGTAAGAGATATATGTGGTAGTGGCCATGGCCAACACTAAGGAAGTGGAAAGAAGAGTCATAAAAGCTCAAACCAAGGCCTCTAATCAAACTATAGAGGTATCCTTCATAGAAGAATCAGAGCCTAAAGCTGAAGAACAAACATTATGCTATCTAGAAAATCCATCAAACCATAATTCAAAGCTGCTTCTACCAAAAAGCCTTGTGAAAGTTCTGCATGATACAACATAGAAAATAATCTATCCTTAATAGTTCTATTCATCCTCTCAACTACACTATACTTTTATTTGGGTATAAAGAGTTGTACACTCTCTCTTATATCAAAATTTTCCGATCTTCAACTTCATATTTCTTGAAATTCTTTGGTACTTCGAACAATGATTCCTCCTCTTCATGTTTCACTACTTTTCTTTTCTTGTTATTTGAATACCTTCACTTTCATCCGTTGAATTTATAATTTTAATGCTTGTTAGAGGTTCTTCTTCTTCTTGAGTAAATGCTTCTACATTTTCTAGATACTCCTCCTTTGAGTCAAAGCAAGTACCCATCACAATGGACTCTAGATCATTGTCGTTCTCTTCTTCTTCTATGACCTCATTAGAGTCACAATCTTCTAGCAACGGTTCACACATGAACAAAGAGATAGCATAACCCTTGTCATCAAAATGAGGTTTCCACTGTTCTTCATTGATAGCAATCCCCATGGTGGCTAATATTTTTGCCCAACCGTGAGGCTCAGATTCCTCATCTAAAAAGATCATTAGCATGTAGGCTAGGTCTTTAGCCATTATGGACCCTTGAGAACTTCGTTCTTCTCTCGATTGTAGGCATATTTCCTCTTTGTTGGACCTTGCGCATCCACAAGTGAGTATCTTCATGCATCTAGGATAGATCAAAAGAGCTTATAGCATGCTTAAACATTGAAATTTCTTGCACCTTGTGGATAGAATTCCACTATAGCAGTGGTACATATTTCAAGGTATAATACTTCAAATCAACCTTGGTTGTGAACCCTAAGTGCTTCAAGTACAAGGAATTGGTTCCCCAATCTTGTACTATTTGTAGTTTTCATAGGAAGGGTCTTCCTAGGATCATTTCATAGATGTTATTTTTTTTGAAGTCGCATATGACAAAGGTATGTTCAAAATCTGCACAACTAGTTAGAGTTATCCCTTGTAGCAATCCTTAATGTCTTTCAATATCAATGTCTACCATTTGAATCTTTATTTTGGTCTTAATGGCGACTCTTGTAAAGAATTAGATTCAAAATCTAATCTCCATCTTCTTGTTGCTTTTTTTGGTCACCATAAATAGATGGATTGTCTTAAGGAAATTGATCATGAAGATCATCAATTTCAAGAATACGAGGGGGATTACCTTTCTCCTTGTCCCATTGTTCTCTTCTTATATTTCCTACAAGAACTCTGGAGAGTATTGTTGAGTTGAAAGAGGTGTTCCAACATCCATGGAATCAAGATCATAAATTTCTATTGGTGGTGAGGTTTTTCTCTCAACAACTTGTTGAGCTTGTGGAGGTAAAGAAACATGTAGCTTTTTTACCAACTGCTCTAATCTTTCTAGTAAGCCTTGGAAATGCAAACCCAGTTTGATAGACTTTGTATATTGAACATTTGGTCGGCCTGAAGCATAGCTTGAGCTATTTCTACCGTTTTCATGCATATTGTTTTTCTGTTTAATCTCTAAATCTGCTCTAGGGTAACTCTTGTCTAGGTTTACAAGTGTTGGCTATTCTTGAAGCCAAGTGTTATATGACTTATACATCATGTCCAAGACTTCTTGCGATGGATTTGTGAGAACAGATCCTAGTTTTGGTCGATTCACAATGAGTGGTGTAGTGGGATGAAGTGGAGTGGATTAACTTTCAGCATGCGAGGGGTTTTGAGATGCAATGTATGTTATTTTTATCTTTTTGTAGTTTTGAAAACTTTCTATCCCACTTACCGTTGGCCTACTCCTTGGTATCCTTCCAAGTTCTTGTTTTCCTCTTACAAGGATCTTCTGACTCATTAGACTGTGATTGCTCACCTGGTTTAGCCTATTTTAAGGCTTGTGCCCTAGTGACTGCCTGTATAGGAGACACGTTAATGGTACTTGAACTTGAATCCACCACTAAGCCTAACACATTAATACAACTTCGTGTGGGACATTGTCTCTCCTATCGGCAAGCCGCTGGCTTCACGCGAAGACGTTGGTGGTCTCAT
The DNA here is from genome assembly GCA_020310875.1 of Ceratopteris richardii. Lineage (NCBI taxonomy): Eukaryota > Viridiplantae > Streptophyta > Polypodiopsida > Polypodiales > Pteridaceae > Ceratopteris > Ceratopteris richardii. Next base: position 75,240,284 of record CM035410.1, read on the forward strand.
CTATGAAGGTGCAAGACACTCGTTCAACGCTAGGTGGCACCCCCAAATCTGTGTCGAGGCCGACCTCAGTTCGCCGCTTCCTTCAATGATCAAAGTGGACATGGGCGAAGGAGATGTATGGGAACAGGACATCACATACAAAAACCTTCCCAACGCGTGCTTTCGTTGTGGCCAGCAAGGTCACAGGATTAAAGATTGCCCTCTCAGGCAAAAAAACAAGCGCTTTCAAGAAGCCTCCAAAACCGCTCAAGACAACATTGGCGATTTGACCCACTCGACCAAGGAGGGGGAAGGCAAGGGCCTCCTTAATCCGCTAGTTGATGCTGATGGCTTTGTTGAAGTTAGAATAAGAAGGAAAAGAAGCCCTAGGGCCAACGGTGAGAGAAACAACAAGCCGCTTACCCCCTACAGCAATTTGTATTGCAATCTAGAAAAGGAGATTAATGAGCTTGACTACCCAGGTGGGAAGCTACTTGAGATAGACACCTACGACAAAGCCCTAGAGATCCCTGACAATAAAGAAACCCCCCAGGAGGGTTACACTACAAGCAAAGAAGATGGTTTCACCACTAGTAACGAAGACAACATGGATAGTGAAAGTTCCATCATTGGATCGACGATCCCGGAAACAGTGCCGAGCACGGGGCCCAAGTCTCCCCAGCAAGGGGCATCCCGCAAAGGAAAACAGCCTATGGAGTTACCCTGGAAAAGCCCCCACAAGAACCGACTTCTAAGTCGAGATCAGATCCCAGCGAAAAAGAAAGACGAAGTCAAGAGAAGAAAGGACAAAGCTCCCTCCCGCAAAGAGGGATCAATGCAAAAATGATTGTCATCTCGCTGAATGCTCGAGGGCTAACCGACCCCTCAAGAGCGACCATCATTGGTCAATGGCTTCGCGACATTAGCTTAAACCCAGACTTTATATGTATTCAAGAGATTAAAATTGACGGAGAAGACCTCCAGAAGCGACTCAGACAGATCTCCTCGGCCCATGTGTGGATCCCAACGAAGCACCAGCGGGGGTCTGGAGGAACAGTTATCGGTGTTAAACAACTCTGGTTTGAAAAGCTTGAGAACTCCATTGAAGATGTAAGTCACCGTTGGATTGCTGTCTCTTTTGGTGCTCCTCTTTGTGTTACTATGGTTTCTTTGTACGCCCCTAACGGGGATTTGGAGAGACTGAACACTTGGGCTTCCTTAGACTCGCTTCCCCACAACGTGCTTATTTGTGGAGACTTCAACATGGTGGAAGACCCTATGGACAGATGGATGGGCAAGGGCAGGGTCATCGACAGTCGGGAGAAAGACACGTGGGACATGACCAAACTCCACTTGGATTTGATTGAGTTCAAAGACTCGAGTGGCTTTTCTTGGTCGAATCTCCAAGCGGGCGAGGACCTGAGGAAAGCTAGACTCGATAGATGCTACATCTCTCAGAGTTTTACTCAACAGTGGGGCCACCCTACCATCACGCAACGCACTGACCTCACTATCTCTGATCACTACCCGATCGTTATCACTTTTCAACCTTCCAACAAAATCCGCAAGGCTCCGTGGTTCCATGCCAACGCAACCACCTTCTCTCTCCCTTCTGTCCACCAAGAAATTGCCGATGTGTGGAAAGTGGCGTTCGCCTCTGGCTTGGCCCCTGCCAAGTGCTGGAGAAGTGCGGTCGACAAGTCTCGTAAGATCATGATCAGAACTAAGAAGATGCTCGAGACTGTGCGGCGGGCTCGTAGGGAAGCCCTTTACCACAGACTCTGGCGGCTCGAGGAGGAAGTGAACAAAGGAAAACAACAAGCCCAGAAAGGCCTCAGAAAAATCAGAGCAGTGTTGAGATACGAGGAAGAAATACAAAGGAAAAACTTGCAGATCTTCTTCAAGGAGTGGTGGGCTGGCAAAGCCGACAAACCCACCAAAGAGATGTGTCGTATCCTTAAAAGGAAACACAACAGAGAGTCGATCCCCCTACTGCTAGACCCACATGGCAATGTATGCAATTCGGAAGAAGATAATTTTGGCATCATCGAGGGGCACTTCGCGAGACTCCTGGGAACCTCGAACCCCCTTTCCCACCATAGAAGGGACTGTATGGCTGCCATTTCTAGGGTTTCCCCCCGGAGGATACCACCCAACCTCCACTCCCTGCTTCATGCCCCTATCTCGGAATCAGAAATCATTGAGGTCATTGATGCCCTCCCTCTCGGTAAAAGCCCGGGACCCGACAGACTCACTAACGAGTTCTTTAAATCCTTCAAGCTGGTGGTTGCCACCCCTCTTCGGATGGTTTGGCAAGAAGCGCTAAAGTTTGGTGCTCTTCCTTCTTGTCTAAATAATGGAATTATCAAGTTGATTTACAAGAAGGGGGAAAAGAATAGAATCGAGAACTGGCGGCCTATTACGATGCTCCAAACAGGATACAAGATCATCGCCAAAGTCATTGCCAACAGACTCTCATGCCACCTGAGATCTTGGCTTAGTGAGGACCAAAAAGGTTTCATCAAAGGCAGGTCTATCCTGGAAACCATTATGGATATTTGGGAAGGTATTCAATTTGCAAATGAGTCTAATCAAGATGTGGTTTTCCTCAAGATCGACTTTGACAAAGCCTACGACAGGCTAGAATGGGACTATATTCTGCAGTCGCTCAAAGATCTCGGACTTAGTCAGAAATTCACCAAGATGATCGCGACCCTTCTCGGAAACGCAACGACCCAAATTAACGTTAACGGCAAACTTTCGAAGGCGATCCATCTTAGAAGATCGATTAGACAAGGGTGCCCTCTGGCCCCCCTTCTTTTTGCCATCGCCACTGAGGGGCTGAGCAGACTTGTGGCTCATCATGTGGAGGCTGGCAATATCAAAGGCCTCCGGCTGCCTCACGACCACAGTCAAATCATCATGAGACTTTTTGCTGATGATATGAACGCGTTCGTCCACAATGATAATACCAGCCTGGAGACTTTCTGGAGGTGTCTTGCTACCTTTTGTGATGCCTCTGGATCCAAAATCAACCACTCCAAGACCGCCTTTAGGGCTATTGTGGGACAGCATCCTGGCCTTCTCACTGATCATGGCTGTCAAATCATTCCGCAGGGCCAAATCCTTCGACTTCTTGGAATCCCCTTGGGGTTTGGCGTCTCTATGGAGCAGCGATGGAACTGGGTGTTGGCTAAACTCGAAAACAAACTTAACTATTGGAGAGGTATGCAAATCAATCTCGCTGGGCGTGCGATGGTTATCAACACGTTCCTCCTCTCTTCTACCATCTATTTCCTTTCTTGTTGGAGACCGAATGAGCAAGGCCTGTCCAAACTGAATAGTATTTGTAGAAACTTTCTTTGGACGGGCGATCATAACAGAAGGGGGGTGCCTAAAATCAAATGGGCCATCTGCACTAGCCCTAGAGATAGCGGGGGGCTTGGTATCCTGGACATTGGGTGTATGGCTAACAAACTGGCAGCCAAATGGATGATTAAGGCTTGGTGCAATAGGGAGGCCTCGTGGGCCAAGCTGATCTTCAGAAACAAGAATGAGTTGGCCCTCACGGGGTTCCCGAACTGGAAGAATCTTGACATCATGACCCTGCTTTTCTCCCCGATCCCCGTCTTCCCGAAAGGCTCCAATCTCGTGTGCTCCCTTTGGAAGGGCTGGAATAAATTCAAAAGCTTCACAAGAATTAGTGAGGACTCGAAGTGGGCGGCCGGAATCAGACAAAACGACTCCATCTGGTTTCCGATACATGGCATCCGGAGTGTGGAGTCGTGGAACATTCAAAATGCCAAGAAGCTATGGAACAAAGGATTCAAAAAATGGAAACACCTCTGGAAACATGACACCAACAACTGGATCAACTTCGAGGATATTGACCCTCGCATAAACATCTCCTACGAAGAATGGAACACTTTGCAAAGCAGATGCCCCGCTTGGGATTGTCACAAGACTCGCCTTCTCATGGGACACGACACACCGAACTCGCTTGGTCTCAAATGGCACAATGGAAATAGCCTACTCAAAATCCCGAACATCAAAGAAACGGCTGACCTCCAGATCAGCCTCAACAAGAAGTGGTGCCTGTCTTGGACGCGGCTTCGGTGGGACATGAAATTCATGGGTATCTGGCACCCCCTTATTGAGATTAAGAAGTCTGTCCTCTTATGGCAAATTCTTCATCGAGGAATTTGGACCAACCATAAGGCTAGCAAACTTTGTGGGATCCCTCCTTGGTGCAAACGCTGCCACCGCGCTATCGAAGATGTCCCACACATCTTCCTTACTTGGCCCAACTCCTACAGAATCTGGCAGACGGTTGGAATGAAAATCAGACTTCAAAAACAGCTTAGTTGGAAACAAGTCCTTTTGGGAGAAGCGATCGACTGCTCTGCGACACTCTGGAACGCCATCAGAGGGGAAGTCCTGTGGAAAATTTGGCGGGAGAGGTGTGCCCTCAACTTCGGCGATCCCTCCAGGGAGTGGTCGATTGAGAAATCACTATTCCTCCTGGGCAAAAGGATCGTTAACAGTAAGAAGTCCCCCCCCTTCAGGCACCATCAAGTCCTCCTTTTGATCAACAACAAGCTCAAACCCAAGTGGGCCCCGCATGAGGGCGATGAGAGGGTGATTAACCTTCTCTGTAATGCAACCTAGGATTCAATCAAGCTTCCCCTGCTTTGTGGGATTTGGGGTGGTCCCGTGGGCACTAGTCCCCTTCTATTGTACCTTTGTTTCTTAATTTAATTCAAGTCCGGGAGAGTAGGCTATTGCCGAACTTCCTTTATATTAAAAAAAGGGGTTCCTTGCACACTCTCTGGAGAGATGTTATTTGCAGCACTAAGGACCAAAGCCTTGTATTATGATGTTATGTCCTTGTCTCAAAGCTAGTGGGTGGGGACATTCAAGAATGAAATGGTCACCCTAACATCTAAAAAATGTTCCTTTAGGGTCTTGTGGTCTCACTTGTCTCCATTGGGTGGATAAGCCTCATTGTGCTCGGGTGACTCTATGTAATAAGCTAGTGGACTATCTTCATGGGTCTAGTCAAAACTTTGAACACGAAGGTCATTTTCTGAAAACAAATGGGTCATCGACACCAATGCTCTATTAGGGTTCTTCTATTCCATTGCATACTTAACTAGAATCACATTGGTCGAAGGTGGTGTTTGGTTTCCTAGGACCATTTGTGGCCTATATGGTGCTTGATATAGTTATTGGTATTGAGGTTGATATTGACGTTGTGGCCTATAATAAACTTGTTGGTATTGGTTCTTGTACTTACCCTATTGGTAAGGTCACTGATATGTTTTTCTAATGGCCTGCCTATTGTACTGACAATCTTGAGCTCTATGGTTTTTGTATTTTCTCTCAATAGTGTGATATGAAGCATTCACTTCTCTCAAGTTCTCGTTTTGCATTGGGCATATGTTAACCATGTGGTCCCTACACAATTATAACATTGCTTCAATGAGGTGACTCTTTGTGTTTGTCTATTTTCAACTTTTTGCTTCTTGGTAACATGCTCAACTAGCTCATCTATTGAAGTGGAGGGTTTGGAAGTATGACTACTAGAGCTATCACAATCCTTATAGAGTTTGGAAAACTCTAGCTCCTCATCCAAGTTGTCTTCTATGACAATACACATTCTCAAACATTGATCTAGTGTGATTGGCTCCTTGAGATATACATATGATCGAAGTTTCCCGCTTAGAATTCCATCTAAGAAAACAGAAACTTCATTTGCTTATATAGGTGATTCAGATGTGGGACATCTTTCCTCATATTTTTTAAATCTCTTTGTAGATAGCTAAATTGTTTCTTAGCATGTATGCTTGAAGTTATCGATCAAGGATGATGTGTTATGCATGATGCCACTATTGGAAAATTCTATGGTGAATGCTTCTAGCAGTTTGCCTATATTTTGATAGTTACTTTTTACCACAGAACTGCTAACCTCGACTAACTAACCTCAAAAATGAGATTTCTAGCTCTTTTTATAGTTATTTTATTAGTTTTGGCCTTGTCTGGCACTAGTATTTGGCCTAGTTAAAAGTTAGGTTCCATGGCTTATTTGAGGGCTCAAATGCACTCTAAAAATCATGAAAACTGGTAGGTTGGATACTTCTGATAGTCTCAAGCTCAAGAAGTCCTCGAGTTGAACAAAAACTGAAAAAATGTGCAATGATATTTACAATGGTTTTTAGTGATCAAAATCATTGTTCTTATAGAGGTTTCTTTTAAAAACTTGAAATATACTTCTTGGAGCTCCCTACACCCTTCCTCTTGTTGTGTCTCCACTTATTTTATGGGTTCCCACACCTTGTACTTGACCTTGAGTGCCAACATATACCTATGATCTCAAGTTTTCAGATCTCGTGTATCATCTCCAATGGATATATCAACTACATATTCTTCTACTATTTCTCCTATGTGGGTGACCTTATAATTATAAGTATAATTTGAAATCTTGTCTAGTCTAGTCAGATGGCACAATCTAGTGCTTCATTGCAATTTTGGCAAGGCTAGGTTCTAACCAAGACCAGACATCATGGAGAACATGTTTGTACATATTGTCGCATCACTTCAGAGTCTCTAGCAAATAAAGACTTCCTACTATAGTGATCGCTGACATTACTGAGTTGATTATCCAAATTAAACATCACGTGCACCAAATTAGATGACAACCAATCCATGTGTCGTGGTTTTCCTCATACACATGATAAATAACTTTTGAACCGTTCTTCTTGATGAATAAGGATGTATTTGCTTTGCTAGCTTTGAATCCCAGATCCTACAAGTAGTTCACTCATCTATGATTCTAAGCTCTTCGACCTTGCTTCAAACCATACAAAACCTTTTTTAATTTGCACACATAATTTGGATGATGTGCATCTTCATAACGTGGTGGTTATTCCATATAAACTCCTTCTAAAATCCATCCATTGAGAAATGCATTTTTTACATCTGATTCGTATAGCTTCCAATTCCTAGATGCAAAAATGTTAATAAGTACTCTAATGGTAGGCATTTTAGCTACAAGAGAGAAGGCATGTTCATAGTCCATCCCATGGGTTTAATTAAACCCCTTGGCTACTAAGCTTGCCTTGTGTCTATTAATACTACCATCTAGATTTCTTTTAACTTTATAAATCCATCTTGATACAATTACTTTCATTGATGGTTTGTGTGGAACAAGTTCCTATGTGTCATTGTCCATAAGAGCTTCCATTTCTTCATCCATTACTTCTCTTCAGTCCTTCTTTCTTTGAGCTTCTTCATAAGATGTTCGTTCTTCATTGTTGGATTCCTTAGTCATATAGATTGAGTGCTTTGTGACTAACGAGGTGTCAAATCCATATCTTTTTGGTTTCTTCTTTTCTCTCATTGACAATTTGATTGGTTGAAGAGAGCTTTCTGATCCTTGAGCTAGGTCTTGCACCTTATCTTTCCCTTTGTTCTTCCACAAATTCAATTTCTCCAACTTTGTCATGTCATCTTCAGAATCACTATCTTGAATATGCTTTTGTTCCTTTGTTGGAATAGATGGAAATTCTTCTTCCAAGTCATAGCATAGCTTCATTTCCTATCATCATCAAATCAAGATTGATTTTCATTGAAGACTACATCCCTACTAACTAAGAACCCTTTGTTAATGGGATTATACAATATGTATTCTTTTTTATTTTGATCATAACCAATAAAGACATTCTTTGCTTTGGCATCCAATTTCCCTCTTACTTGAGAAGGAATATGAGCATAATGTAGACATCCAAAGATTTTGCAATGCTCTATGCTAGGTCTTCTTCCATTCCATATTTCATAAGGATTCATACCTTCTAAAGACTTTGATGGAATTCCATTAATAAGGTATGTGGTTGTTGATAAAGCCTCTACCCAAAGATAGTTAGGTAGACTTTTCTCATTTAGAATAGATTTGGTTGTTTCTACTATAGTCATATTCCTCCTTTCAGCTACTCCATTGAGTTCAGGTGTGTATCACTACAACATATCAGGCGTATACCGAGGCTTCTATCGAGGAAAATGAACGGGCGCGATTTTGCCCCGACGTTGGTGTAAGGGTCGGTGCAGGCGTCAGAACCAAAGTGTCGGTATAAGCTTCAGTATAAGCGTCGGTATATGCGTCGGTATAAGCGTTAGTATATGCGCCGGTATATGTTGGAAGCAGCCAGAGGCACAGACGACAGGGAAGCATGTAACGATAGAGCAGGGAGCCAGTCGAATCGTTTTTCAAAGAATTATGTTTTCAAATACTTTCCAAAAACCTCCAACAGTGATTTTTATCACTATTGTAACATATGTAACATAGAAAACCCCATTTTGTAATCCATAGCTCCATTTTGTGCAAGCCGAGGAGTCCTCGAGCTTGAGGAGCTTAGGTAGAACAAGCGTATCAATTTTCGTTATTTTTAGACATCGTTTACCCTTCCAAATAGCATCTAGGACCTAATTTTTAACTATGCCGGTCACTAGATGTGAAACCGGTCAAAACTAGTCTAGAAACTACAAAAAGAGCTAGAGAGCTCATTTTTGAGGTTGGTTAGTGTGAGCTAGTGTGAGCTTAGAGCTATTTTGAGCTTGTAAGAGTGTTCTTGAGTAATAGAGCTAATTTTCTCACCTTCCATTGTGTCTTGCTTGTCTCTTCGTAGTGTGTGTGTATGTGTGTGTGCATTTCTATGCTTCTCACCTTCACTCTCACTTCATCTCACATTCACGATCTTCATATCACTCCTATCTCTTCTGCGGATTGACAATTAAGGAGGTGAAGCTTCTTAACGTGGTTCTCACCATTGTGCTAGAGCAACACCAAATTTGGCGCCGTTGCCGGGGATCGAGTCTAGGACGAATGTGTGATGGTAAGAGTATAGCAAGAAGTGGCGTTGGAAGGTAAAAATTTCAGTTTTTGTTGTTGTTTTTACTTAGTTTTTAGTGTTTTTCACCTCCCCCACACTCCATCTTCATCACCGCATCATCATCTTCATCCCCAAAAAAATCAGAAAATTCACCATATCCACCCATTCTCCTCATTTCCCCTCATTTGTGCATGCGAGAGAGTTAGAGAGAGCTTTTGTGCTTGTGTGTGCTTTTGCTTTCTTGAGTTTTCTTGCAGGTACAGTACTCCAGTGCATCAGGAAGGCTGCAAAAAGGTAAAATTTTCAGTTTCTGTCAGAAATTTCCGACTGTGTCAGACCATCGCGATGGTCTGCAAAGTTCGGAATCTGAAGAAGGCAACCACACCAGCGTGAAGAGCACACCTGCGCCTATAGGAATCCATAGCTGCATCTCAAAAAATCATATTTTGGTGGACCATCACGACGGTCTCAGACCATCGCGATTGTGTCACACCATCGCGATTGGCTCACGCCATCGCGACGGCTCGGCCGGACCATCGCGACGGTCTCACGCCATCGCGACGGTTCACTTTCGAGCCATCATGATGGTTCACTTTCATGCCATCGCGATTGTCCACTTTCACGCCATCGCGACGGTCCCAGACCATCGCGATTGTCTCACACCATCGCGATTGTGCACCCCCATCGCAAATTTTAGGGTTTCAATTTTTGGCCAATTTTGGGGCTATTTTTGGGAAATTTTTGGGTGATTAGACTCATAGGAGACCCCTTAGCTCATATTTGGAGAAAAACCTGTTTGTCAGTTTTTACCCCCCAGGGCCTGAACGGTCATAACTTTTTCATCTGAAGTCTGTTTTTTGAGCTTAATAGCTCATTAGAAAGCTCTTGACGAGTACATCTATTTTTAGATAAGCTATTTTGAGGTTGACCTAGTTTGGGACTAGAAAGCCAGGGGGCAAGCATTAAAAAGTTGGGCAAAAGGGAAGGGACTTAAAAGGTGTATATACTCAAGTGCTTGATCATCCAACTGTGAATTGGTCTAATATTGGATTTTTCCAGGTCTAGCAAGGGCAATCGAAGGCAACCAAGGCAAGGCAGTGAAGGGCATAAAGCTTGGGAAGTGCGGCTTCTTGGGCATCAGAGCAACTAGAAAAGCTGACTCGAGGTTGGAAGATTACTCAACCCCCTCAGTCAATTCTTAGCTTAGGATAAACGTTAGCATTGTGGATTAAGACGATAGGAACGCCTCAAGTTCAAGAGAGTTAAATTTATCAAGTTCAAGACTAAAGTAAAGGTGTGTGACACGAAAACCTAAAGGAAAGAACATAAGTCTGACGGAACGAGAACTCAAAATTATGACGGAAAGTCGAATTCCTGACGCATACATTAAGACAAGAATCTAAAGAAATTTAAAAAGAATCAAGAAGGTAGTAACAAAGAATCATTGACGATCTGAGCGTGTACTGAGTGTGCAAGGAAGAAAATTAATGAACCTTAGATCGGGCAAACATATAGGCAAGTCAGACCGGCGAAGCCTTAGATCATCAGAGGCAAGTGTAAGAACTACTGCACGATCGTGGGCTCAACAATTGAACACTAGGTATCCCTACGAGAACTCAGACACGAGTGAATCAAAAATGGCATTTAGCGTAGAAAGACCAGAAGGAGGGTCGAATGTAGCCTATTTAGAAAAACCAGAAGGACCCTATAGAACACAACTAGAGTTTCTCCGAACCAACCGATTAGGTGCTCGCATCTATGAGGATGGTTTGCGAAGGCAAGTGGTGCAAATGCACAACCCCGATCAACCCATTGGATTGGAACGTCCAGTGGTGAAATTCGAGAGAGACACATACATAGACAAGGAAGGAACGATGTACATATTAAGTACGCAGCCAAACAATACCAACGAGTTTGGTGTGATTCAACCAGAGACGGAAACAAAATCTCAAGGAAAAGAACCATTAGAAGAGCCTAGAACACCTAGAGGGAAATCTGTACTGACACGAGTACTAATCCCAGACTGGATCCCTCAGGATAACAGAAGCATAGAGTTGTTTGTAAATAAAGAAACTGATGAAGCCTTTTGGAGATACAAGACCGAACTACTTAGTGAAGTAGGAATCATCACGATATACGAGTTCAAGGACCCGGATACACCTGGAAAGGTTGTATACCTGGATGAGACTTCAGAAAGAGTCTTTGTGGTGCGTGACCACGCTAGAAACACATACACATGGAGAGGTGAATTGGTATTCCCTCCATCTAGAATGAACATGAATACAAGTCAACAAGGGGCAGGAACATCCTCAGCCCATGGAAATCAAAGAGAGAAAAATAAAGAAAGACCCGAAGTAAGCTTCACTCATCCCGTAGGGAGAGATAGAACAACCACGGACACTAATAGAGCGGATAGACAAAGAGATCATGGAATACTAGGTGGTAGAGATGATTTTCCTCTACCTAGACCACGCGAACACGCAAGAATATTGAGACCCACACAGTTAGTAAAATCCATGAAAAATTACTTTGATGGGACAGGAGATCCCTATGACCACGTCGCAGAATTCAAGCAAGTACTAAGAGCAGAACAAGTTGAAGACATGTTCACGCAATACAACGCATTTGGACTAACGTTAAAGAATACCGCTTTAACTTGGTTCCAACCATTGCAACAAAGGCAATTTAGAGACATCCATCACTTTTTAGAGTCATTCATCACCGAATTCTCTAAAAGTGGGATTAGACATGACACGTCTTCGTTGATTCATAGCTTTAAACAGAACTCTCAAGAAACAGTAAGACTGGCAGGACGTAGGTTTAGACAATATGTTGAACGATGTCCAATGCAAGAGCTACCCTCACAAGCTAAGCAAGTGTCATTGTTTCTAGATGGCTTATTGAGCTCTAAACTACGCTCCTACGTGTACCTAAAAGAACCCAGAACGCTAGAGCAATGTGTAAGAATTTGTATAGACATTGAGGACAACTTAGGAGACGAGTTGGAACTCTCAAAGGTCTATAAGGACTAAGACTGTTCATCTCTAGCATCCACAAAATTGTCTAGCTCAATAGAAGACCTTGCAGAAAAAGTGGCCTAGAAACTAGGAGTTTCTAGTAAACCTAGGGTGCTAATGAACCAGCGTTGTTACACCTGTGGTGGTGACCATATGGCAAATGTGTGTCCCAATGCACCACAACCACAAGCCAACCCTAGTGGCCAATACTGTACAATTGAAAGAAGATACACGAATCATACGGCTCAAGACTGCCCATACAACAAACAAACCGTGAGACAGAACTACCCGCAAGCATACCAGCAGCTAGGTAGGTATCAAGGCCATTTCAATGCTCAACCTTATTACTATAGGCCTCCTCAGAACTACCCATACCAGGCTCAACAGAGACCTCAACCTGTCTTAGCTCAGCAGCCACCCCCACCAGCGAATGTCATCTCAGTCAAATACGCTGCTGCAGAAGAGAATCTAAGTAGGGCCTTAGTGCCTTCTTCACCTTTGATCACAGAGGGTGACCCGAATTCGAACAGCTTTGACTCTACGCATGTAGATAGTCCACCCGCATATTACACAGAGTCACCAGAACACGTAGAAACATATCATTACGATAGTCCACCAGTGGAACCTAGTTGGGAGCCCGACTATGCTAATGTGATGTACACAAACCCAAACCCACGGCCCCAATTAAGACAACAGAGACCACAGGGCCCTAGAGGACAATGCTTTAGGTGCCAAGGAGATCACTTCATAAAGGATTGCCCACATCCCCCGATAGCAGGACAATCACAGTACTATAACATACAAGGCTTTTGCGCCGATTGTGGCAAAGAGCATATAATCAAAGATTGTCCTAAGAACCCTGTTAATGCTTCGAATGTGACACCGATCAACATGATAGGTATTGTAAATAACGCAGATGGATCCAACCCTACATACGTGCCTATCCAAGCTATCACAAGAGCCCAGGCGCTCTTACAGAACCAACAACTTAATCAAGGGAAAGTAGCTGGAAGTAGTGAAGTTGCAGAATCTAGCAGTAAAAAGACAAAATCTTGGAGAGATTCTAGAGAAAGGATAAAGAGAAAATGGAGTAAAAAGATAAGTGAGTTGGAAGGAAGTTTGAAGGAATCTAGAGCCAAAATCCAAGAATTGACTTCACAGGAATTGAATCAAGAGAATCCAGCTCAAAAATCAGGATCAGTTTTAGCGGAACCCATACCAGAAAATCTAGACATGATGTTTCGTGCATATCAGGCTAGATTAAAAGAGGGACCTCAGGTAGCTAAAATGAGCAAAAACTACCCTCGAGCTGATCTAGAAATTGAGAGAACTAAACTTTGCATGAAGATGGTAGAATTAGCACAAGCTTTGTTCGAAGCCTCTAGATATCTTAATTGGAATAACATGGCAAAACCGGAATTACACTTTCAAGGACTAATGGAGAGGCTAGAATATTTGATTGAAAGCAAAGAGAAAAAGGATCAGCCTAGGAACCCTATTGTCCCAGAGACACAGGAAAGGAATGCACCATCCCTGTCTCAAGTACCCAACTCAGAAAGTCAAGACAATTTGTCTTCCATACATAAATATTCACATGAATTTTTGAGAGAAATACAAGAAGAGAAGTGGAGAAAAGAACAAGGAACCCATCCTCCTATTCAAGAAATAGATGACTTGCAAGAACAATTTCCCCAAGACATTCCCTCTATATACGATGATGTAGAGGAGGAACAACTGAGTGAACACACAGGATTTGGATCTAATTCGTTACAAGAATTACCTCAGTTCACAGGACCTTGGGAAGCAAAGTCTATCAGTATGAGAGCACCCACGATAATAGTGAGGAATGAAGAATCAGTAATTCCTAGGAACACGGAAGTGATCAAGAATACCAAAGTACAATGTAACCTTACTCTGGAGGAGTTATTGAAGGTAAAACCAGAATTGTGGAAGCATGTAGCAAATCAATTCCCCGAGCTTGCTACTACTCCCTCACAAATAGGATCACAAAATAAGGTACCAGAGATACCCGTAGAAAAGATCGGAGATGTAAGCGAAGGAGAGGAAGGTAACACTTATCTTCTGATAACCCATCAGGACTACACCACGAAAGCCATCCTAGATTCAGGAGCCAGAGTAGCCATAGCTACCACCGCTTTATGGAAACGTTGGGGTAAGCCAACATTGAGACCCACCAGGATGAGGCTACAAATGGCTGATGGACACATAGAAAAACCATTAGGCTTACTAGAAGGCATATCTCTCACCACTTGTGGTGTAGAATTTGAGCATACTTTCGCCATTTGTGACTTTGCAAAAAATCATGCTTATGAGATGATATTGGGACGACCATTCATGCGTCAGTTGCAAATTGTACAAGATTGGGGAAATTAATTCTTTGTACTTGCAACATTTAGGAGTGACTACCAAAGTCAATCTTAAAGGCTATTCACATAGAGATGTACCCCCAATACAATGGAATACCATCCATAAGACACCAGTAGAAACAGAATCCATGCACTCATTAGAATCAGATCCTTCTTGGTTGCATGAGGATACTCATTTATGGATGTGTAAAGTAGCCAAACAAGAAGAAGAAAGATTAGAAGCCAGGACCTTAGGTGCAGAACAACATCCACGAACCCTTCAAGACCCGGCCTACGCACCTGTAGTATTCCCAGACGAAGAGTTTGAACCCCATGGTTGGGCAGAAATCCTAGCAACCATGGACGTAGCCATCAATGAAGAACAATGGACACCCTACTGTGACGAGGATGGCTATGACATATCAGTTTTCACGATAGAGCCAATCATGTGCGATGCAATTTTAGAAGAGTGTGAACCTAACACTGATGCATTTGAGGATGCAAGCGATTTTGATTTAGAATCAATTATCATGGACCCACCCTTTGCATCAGAGGAAGAATATTTTTTCGAGGTAGAGACTCACACTCAGAGACACGAGGAAATTACGAATGAGGTGAGGTTAGCCACGGAAGTCACTCACAAGAGTGAAGGCAAAAAAAGAAAGAAGAAAGAAACCATGTCAGAAAAAGAAGAATCTTTATTTGAAGTACCCGAGAACTTCAAGAAATATGAAATCGAAGATAGAAGAATCATGGTACGAATGCCTAATAGAAAAGCGAATGACGGACAAGTATATGATAACCAAGAGAAAACCAAGAAAAGAATAGTTTCTATCGAAGGAGAAGAAGAAAAATGTACATACATAGGGCATGATTTGACAACTGAAGAAGAAGAAGAGCTAGTTGCCCTATTGCGTGAATATAGAGATGTTTTTGCGTGGAGTTACAAAGATTTGAAAGGAGTAGATCCAGATATATGCTCTCATAGAATCCCTATGACTCCAGATGCAAAACCGACAAAACAGAAACCGTACACGTACAATGATAACTATGCTGCGAAGATTAAAGAGGAGATAGATCGCTTGATAGAAGCAGGATTCATTTACGAAATTGAGCATACTGAATGGGTATCTCCCATTGTGGTTGTGCCCAAGAAGAATGGAAAATTGCGTGTGTGTATTAACCTTAAAAAAGTTAATGCCGCCACGATTAGAGACAGTTATCCTCTTCCTATTACAGAACATCTATTGGAAAGAGTTGCGGGCAAGGAAGTTTACAGCTTCCTTGATGGTTTTTCAGGCTATAATCAAGTAGCCATTGCTCCAGAAGATCAACACAAGACGGCATTTGCCACTGAATGGGGCATATTTGCATTTCGTGTAATGCCATTTGGCTTAACAAATGCACCCGCCACTTTCCAGCGACTCATGTGTCATGTTTTTAAGGAATTCTTACGCAAGAGTTTGGAAGTTTATGTCGATGACTTATGTGCTCATTCAAATGTGAGGCAGACACATATCCCAGAGTTAAGGCAAATATTTGACAAATGTCAAGAATATCAGGTTTGTTTGAACCCAGAAAAATGCGTTTTCATGGTTAGACAAGGCAAAATTCTAGGACACATTGTGTCAAAAAATGGAATCTCTACGGATGAGGAAAAAGTGAAGGTAATTGCAGAATTACCTAGACCAACTAATGTGAAAGAGGTACAGGCATTTATGGGCCATTGTGGTTATTATAGGAGATTCATACACATGTATGCAATCATAGCCAAGCCTTTGTACTCTCTTTTAACCAATTTTGAATGGACAGATGAATGTGAAAATTCATTCAATGAACTTAAACGACGCTTGTGCTCAGCACCTATATTGACAACCCCAGATTGGAGTAAGCCATTCCATGTACATGTGGATGCATCCAATTACGCCATAGGATGTGTGTTAGCACAACCCACGAATGAAGGTAACATAGATCTCCCCATAGCTTACGTGAGTAGACAATTGAACGCAGCAGAAAGAAATTACACCACGACGGAACGAGAAGGATTAGGGATGATCTACGCAGTAAAGAAGTTTAGGCACTACTTGTTGGCCAATAAGTTCAAGTTCTTTACAGATCATCAAGCCCTATTGTACCTAGTCAACAAGCCATGTAACACCGGACGATTGATACGTTGGTTTCTATTACTCATGGAGTATGATTTTGAAGTCGTAGTCAGGAAAGGAAAGACAGATCTTAGAGCTGACCACCTTTCAAGATTAACCTCAGGAGAAGCTCCTCAAGGAGTAGTGGATGATCTACCAGACGCATATTTGTTTAACCTTGAGATAGCACCAGAATGGGCTAAGCCTTTAGCCCCTATTCTCACATATGGACCCAAGAATCCTAGGATAAAGATCAAAGAGGGAGAGATTACCAAGTCTCAGAGATACCAAATAATGGCAGGAAGCATATATAAACAGGATAATCAAAAGATTCTTGCTTGTTGTGTAGATGAATCAGAACATGCGAATTGATTGCAATTAGCACACATAGGTGCATTAAAGCAACATCATTCAAAACATCAAACATTACAGACTCTGCATAGATTAGGAGTATATTGGCCTTCGATGGAAGCAGATGTCTACAGGTTGTGTAAGGAATGCAACGTTTGTTGTGAAAGACCACCAGTAGAGCATGCTACATTATATCATGTGTCTCTCACACCAGACTGGAGTGAACAGTTAGTGACATACTTGAGGACGAAGACATTCCCTCAAGGAATGACTTTAGCACGACAACGCAGTCTAGAGCAGGAAGCTCAAGATTATTCACTTATTGGCGACAATCTATACAAAAGAGGACGAGATGGATATCTAAGACAATGTGTTCATGAGAGCGATTATCTGAGCATACTAGAGACTGCACACCAAGGTGTTGCAGGAGGTCATTTTGGACCCGATAGGATAATCAAAGCCATCCTCTTTGCAGGATTATGGTGGCCCACTCTTCACATGGATGCTCATACCTATGTAAAGAGATGTGATGTGTGCCAAAGAACGCAGTTTCCTACTCGCAGAGATGAAATGCCATTGAAACCCATGATGGGAGGACGTGCATTTTCTAAGTGGGGTATAGACTTTGTAGGACCCATTAACCCCCCTGCAAAAGGTACACATGCTGAATACATTATTGTTGCCACAGATTATCTTACGAAATGGGTAGAGGCAAAAGCCACGAAAAAGAATGATGCACACACAACTGCAAAATTCTTATTTGAGAATGTCTTTACAAGATATGGATTGCCTATAGAGTTAGTGAGCGATCGAGGCACTCACTTTCTAAACCAAGTCATTGAATATTTGTTATAGGATTTTATGGTGATTCACAAGAAATCCGCACCATATCATCCTCAGGCCAATGGTCAGGCTGAAAGCACTAATAAGATCCTTTGTAACGTACTGACGAAACTCGTGAACAACAAACGTTCAGATTGGGACAAACAGTTACACCACGCTGTTTGGGCATATCGAGTGGCCTATAAGACCGTACTCAATGCAACTCCCTTTCAGATGGTTTTTGGTCAAAATGTTGTGCTTCCTTTGGACTTCTTGATACCGACCCTTAAGGTTGCACAAGAACATCAGTGGACCGGCCATGAATTATCAGCGAGAATAATGGACTTGGAACGATTAGGAGAAACCAGGCTAAAGGCAGCAGCAGGCATATACGCAGCAAAGAAGCGACAGAAAGCATATTTTGATGCACATGTGAAAGATAAAGGCCTAAAAGAAGGAGATTTAGTTCTAGTATATACGCTGAAACAACACGCACGGAAGTTAGAAAAGCGAGGTTATGGACCTATGATCATTAACAGACTCTCAACAAGTGGAGCAGTACAATTAGCCACTTTAGAAGGAGATATAATGCCTAATTATATTAGTGGCTGTAGAGTCAAGCTATATCAGGAACCTCTTACTGAGGATATGCTTAGACGACTCACGTTGGCAAAGAAGCGTAAGGAGGAAGAAAATAGAATACGAGCGGAAGCTCAGGCAGAAGCAATAGAACGTATTAAACGCATGAAGTTAAGAAGACAAGGACTAGGGAGAGAACATTATAACCATCTGGAAACTACACCCAGATATCCCATGGCCATGTGTCAAGTAAAGTCAACCACTCATCCTAGTATAGTGGACAGGAGACCATTCATTACAGTCAAGCTAGAGCACGGCAACCCTTGCCAAGAGCTCAGAGCTTTAATTGACTTAGGTGCTGCGACTAGTGCGATTAGATGGTCCCACTATAAGGATTCAGGAATAGAAATGCGGCCAATTGAGGCATACCTCATAGGGCTAGGAGGCATGGAAACCCCTTGCATGGGTGAGGTGGACCTTCCTATCCTCATTAAGGATGTGACCATGACAGCGAAGCTACTAGTGTGCTATGATGACGACCTGATAGAACCCCTAATCCTTGGCCAAGATTGGCTATACGATCACTCAGTGGACCTAAATCTTAGACAAGGCTCCATACAAATTGGAACCTTAGAGCAGAAGCGAGTGATACCGCTTGACTTCCCTAATTGCATTCCGATTGAGGTTTGTAACCCTAGACCCTATGAAACGCATGCGACGAAAGACCGGAAGATCTTGGGTCAGACCAGTCACGTTAGGTCTACACCAACCCACTCGGGCTTGGCTAGGGACAATTGTCAATCAGAAGGACGACAGGAGATCTTCCCTGGGGCTTCCTGCAAACTAGAAGGGGCGGCTACCCAACCGCTAGGGCAGATGAACACAATCAGCGGTCAGGTGGGTTGCATCAGCGGCCAAATGAGCACAACACCCTGCGGTGCTCATCCTTCCAAACTTGCTGCGGACTCGCCTAGATTAAAGATAAGGAACGAATCACTTCCTAATGGGCAGGTCACGCAAGTGTTGGATCTCCCTTCTTTTCCAAAGCAGAGCGTCCATTGGACCTCTCAAACCCAACCTCGAAGGAGTCAACCACAACAGAGGAACCCAGACCGACGACACCACCAGACAAGGCAAAGAAAGCAGCAGTATCAACATCACAGAACAAGTGGCACGAAACAAATATGGGTGCCAAAAGGACAGCAACCACAGGCTATTGGCAACACTGCAGACGAGAGCAGGACAAAGTTTCAACAGAAGCAGAGTCAGCATCCAAAGTCCCCTCGATCTTCTTCCCCAAGTACAAATACTCGGCAGATTTGGATCGCCAAGAAGTATCTTATCAATCGACCCACACCCACGCAGATTTGGGTGCCCAAACAATGTATTATAGCCCAACCCTCAAGCCATGTAATGTATACCCCTCAGAAATCTGTCCATCCCTCAATACCACCAAACCTGATACCGCTTTTTTGTCCCTCAGCAGAAACATACCACCCACTCCAAGACTCTTAGGAAATGGATACCGAAACGTATCCAAACGTCTTCTTGTACCCCATTATCTAACAATTTTCCCACCCCATTTAAACTCCACCCTTGTAATAATTCACCCTCAACCAAACCTTGTATAAATTCATACACCAAAACCCCACATCATGCATAATAAAAGCTCATCAAGAAATGTATGCATAATCTGAACCATGTAGGTGTCTAGAGACCTGCATTAGCTCTGCAAAAAGATCATTGCATCAATCACTTCACGACACTTGGCTACACGGGTTACACATCGGTTATGGAAAGGGATTGCGGTCTCACCTTAATGGGATCATAATTAATTTCCATGCTAATGTGTTAATCTTTTGTAGCAGATCTTTTCTATTAGCCAGTCAGTCATCATGCAAACCGAAGCAGGACCATCAGAAGCTGGCCCCAGTGCACCGATGGCCACTATTGGAGAATTACTAGCGAATCTTCTCCTACGATGCAACCACCAGAGTTTCAAGGTTTTCCAGGACCCATGCCAATCGATGATCCTCCTAGAGGATATACCGAGAAGATTCATCGTAACTCTCATTGGTTTCAAGGCCTAGCAGGACCATTAGCAGACGCTGATTTCATATTTGAGGCCAATTTGGCATTTGATCTTCGCACATGGACCAAGTACCAGTTCTTTTCAAGAGAATTTGAAGGACTGCAGAATACACAAGGTTTAACGCACGTTTGGGCACGAGCAGGATTTACAGAATACTTTAGTGACCCTCTGCCTAAACCCGATTTTTACAGATGCTTTTACTTGGTAACCACCTTAACGGCTTCAGAGAACAAGGATCTACCCGGCACATTCATGTTACCATCCTTGGTAAATGATCCTCCATTTAGAAGGTTCTATTTGTCTAAAGATTTAACTCGCGCAGCTCTGAAAATACATGGAACACACAGAGCAGATGAAACGTGGTGACGTAACTAAGTGGGAGGATATTTCAGCCATAACCCCTGAGCTCTCTAAGCCATTACGG
Organism: Ceratopteris richardii; assembly: GCA_020310875.1. Taxonomy (NCBI): domain Eukaryota; kingdom Viridiplantae; phylum Streptophyta; class Polypodiopsida; order Polypodiales; family Pteridaceae; genus Ceratopteris; species Ceratopteris richardii. The sequence continues at coordinate 75,260,943 of CM035410.1, forward strand.
ATATGCATGCAGCACTTTGCTTTCCCAGCTCAGGATCGTTTTACCATGCCCCACAAGAGAATCTGGTTTGGATTGTACTTAGCATGTACTGGACCGCAAACGGTTGATCTAGCCAGCTCGATAATTGATCAGCTCTATTTGGCACAACATAGGTGGGAGCGAAAGAAGGTAATCAATGGGTGTTGCGCCCTCACCAGGATCATATATATGTGCTTGGCGTATGACTTACCAATTGAGCGTGCCATGACCAGTGAGGAACTAAAAGCATTTAAAGGCACCACTAGGAAGGCTAGAAAGTCTAGCAAAGGCAGAGCCGGAAAGCGGATGACAGGTACTATCCCATGCCTACAAGTCCCAGAATCACCCTCGCCACAACCATCTCCAGAGCAGTCACCAACAGCAGCCACTCCCACAGTACCACCAATTCGTATACGATTATCAAGACCAGTTACGCCGGAGGGCACCACCAGTACTGTTGCACCCCAAGCAGCCACAACCACAGAACCTATCACCACAGCAGCTGAACTTCCCACCACTATTGGTGCGGAAGCTTTCTCTTTTCCAATACCGCATTTAGAACCAGGACAAGCAGAGCCACTGGACCAAACTTTTGATTTTGAGATGCCCGATGCATTCTCCAATGAGTTCCAGTTTTCAGAAGGACAATTGTTTTCTCAAGAACTTGAAAGGCCTAGCTACCCTACCACACCCAGGGATCAGCCACAAGGACAGATCGTGTCCAGCTCTGATGAGGAAAGAACAGCAACCGATGACGACGAAGGAGACGACGAAGCTAGCCAGGGAACTCAGGAATCCCAAGAGCATGAACAGACAGATGGCCAAGGCCAACAAACAGACACACATGGTGATACAAGTACCCATGAAGATGAAACTTACGAAGTAGCAGCTTACACACTGGCTATTAAGAAGCTGTATAGAACTATGGAAAAAGTTTGGGCACGCAAAAAGCTGACAGAGGAAGAGAGTCAAACAATAATAGAACAAGAACTTATCACAGGTGGATTCGAAGACGCATACATCAAAGGATTCAGAGAGTTAGTCAAATTAGTAGGCTCCAACGAAGCCCTCAGGTACTTGCAACGAAAGCCACTACCACAGTTTGACCACCGCAGAGTACGACTACTTTCAAAGCCCGGCGAATACATTCGTGTACCAACAGGAGCACAGTCTTCTGAACAAGCTAGGGAGGCACGCCTCGTCCCTGAAAGTTCGTTGGCTGTAGAAACCATCTTTGTAGATTCCCCACCCCGCGCTACAGCTGTACAAACCTCAGTAGTCACTGAAGTACCGACCACCCCAACCGCTCCTCCATCACCGCCAGTCCATCCACCCTCCCCTCTTCACCCTCCTTCCCCCAGACCAACATCTTCTATCGCTGGTGGCGAAGCAGAAATCGTCTTTACGACCACTAACCCCACAATTCCCGCACCCATTAGCCCTAGTCTACCCCCTCCCACACCCACCTTTCTATCCAACCCATTCCTCCATCCATCTTTTCCATCTTTCCCCACAACTCCAAGACCCCTTTTCCCATTCTCACCACCATTAACCTTCTCCCCAGTCTCACCTCCCCGACCCACTGTAACCCCTCTTTCCCCTTTCCACCAAGCTGCTCCAGCCAGCCCCCCTGTAAATTACCCCTCAACCTTTGTAAATCCCGTATTTACACCAGCACAAGTACCCACGATCACACCCATATTCACGGTCACCGCACTAGATACGTCCACTGACATGGACATCTCACCACCCACTGCACCATCACTCACTTCACTCACGACACAAACATTTATAGGCACATCACAATTTTCAACAATCACTACATCATCCACCTTCCCACCCCCATTCCCCATTCCCGTTGCATCTACACCAACTGCATCTTCATTTAGCACCCCATTAATACTATCACCCACTGTAGATAATGCATTTCGACAGATGTTCATGTGTATGACGCAAGTAAGAGATGAGTTCATATCTCTTGGTGATAATTATCAGCAGCTGCAAAGGACAACCAATGACTTACAGTCGCAGCTTAATTTATTGTCTATTGAGAATGCCTCTCTGAACACCCGCTACCAGGAATTACGCGAGGCTTATCACAAATTGGAACTAGAAAGCGAAGAAAAGACCAAGGAAGCCACTGCTGACCTGGATAACTTATTAAGAGCCCAGACAGTCCGCAATGCAACGCTAACACGAAATATGGGCTTACTACGAAGACACCTAGCAGCTGCCAAGGAAGAAAACCAGCGCTTACAGGATCAGAACCGAGAAAACTTAGAAGCAGCGCTCGACCACCCAGACCAACTACTCAGTCCTAGCAGGTTCAAAGCCATTCCTTCAGACTCGATGAGGATGCTGCTAGACAATCATGTAAGATTACTAGATGAATACGACCGCATGAACGAGGAGTTACAGAAACTAAAAGAAGATCACAAATTACTCCAGTTACGAGAACCAGCACACCAAGACATACCAGCACCTGTGGACCCCTCTCCTGACCTCCTAGAGGAACTCAACTCATTACGGGCCCAGGTATCAACCCTTGAATCAAGGATTGCAGTATATGAAGCGCCACCAGGGCCAGATTCCCCACCTGAGCTTCCAGCTGAGGAAGAAACGGTCACCATCCCGGTGGAGGAAACATTTGAAGAAGCGTATGAGCCACAACCCATCCCAGGCGGACGCGTCACGGCCGAAGGTCAGATGACGTACGAACTTCCGACCCCCGCGTGGATGAAGTCTATTGAGGAACTTGGAACAACGCACTCAGCTAGAGTAGAGGCACAATTACATGCCATGGCGATGATAGAAGAAAGAATATTACGGTCTCCATTCTTTGCTCATTTGGCCCCGCGACGATACATATCTAGGCACGAGCTACAGTATAAACCGTATTTCATGTTAATGGCCGAATACCAGTTAGCCATTGAGAAAGAGACAGGTAAGAAACCATCGCATGCAACTCAATTCGAGGCGGATGATTTGCCACTAGATGCACAAAAAGGAAGGATCTATCAACCAGAGTGGCGAAAAGATTTACTACAGCAGTATCCAGAGATGATGAGTACATGGGTAAAGGCACCTTTGCATTTGAAGTATAACCCGTGTTGGGGACCAGTACCACGACGCCGCTCCTGGACTGCCTTTGCTATTAAGGTACAAAACAATAAGCAGTGCCAAGACTGGTTGAATTACCCCTATTTTAAGCCACCCATTGAGTTACCAACTGTTGGCTACATGATGGCTACAATTCGCCACTGGCTCCCTAGATTAAAGCATATGGATGATATAGCGGCGCATATGACTGTCAAAATCTTTGACATGATGCAAATGATTTTTAAAGTCTTCCGACGCGTCAAGGCACCCCATGTCAACACCCCGGGCTTTGAGCATGGCAATTTTGACCTGGTATATGATATGAGTACAACGCCATCGCTACGGGTGTGTTATGCCTGGCACTGCAGAATAAAGTACCTACCGGCGTGCTACAAGCAGACGTTAGAAGAGATGTTCACAACCGGCTTCTGGGAATACCATTCAGAGGTATTCATAAGCAGGCCTACACATTTATTACACTTATTTGCCTGTGAACGAATGGTCTATTCCACACACTATCAGCTCCCGCCACCGGAAGAACTGCAAATCGACTGGGAGAAACTCGAGGCAGATCTGGCCCGATGCATTCGTATCTCCGAGCACACCATCGCTCAAGACCTCCTACAGAACTATATCCGGCAAACCTCACAGCAAGGTTCTGTCAGGGACGACAGAAGCAAGAGGGAGGGGGGTGTTGGAAGCAGCCAGAGGCACAGACGACAGGGAAGCATGTAACGACAGAGCAGGGAGCCAGTCGAATCGTTTTTCAAAGAATTATGTTTTCAAATACTTTCCAAAAACCTCCAACAGTGATTTTTATCACTATTGTAACATATGTAACATAGAAAACCCCATTTTGTAATCCATAGCTCCATTTTGTGCAAGCCAAGGAGTCCTCGAGCTTGAGGAGCTTAGGTAGAACAAGCGTATCAATTTTCGTTATTTTTAGACATCGTTTACCCTTCCAAATAGCATCTAGGACCTAATTTTTAACTATGCCGGTCACTAGATGTGAAACCGGTCAAAACTAGTCTAGAAACTATGAAAAGAGCTAGAGAGCTCATTTTTGAGGTTGGTTAGTGTGAGCTTAGAGCTATTTTGAGCTTGTAAGAGTGTTCTTGAGTAATAGAGCTAATTTTCTCACCTTCCATTGTGTCTTGCTTGTCTCTTCGTAGTGTGTGTGTATGTGTGTGTGCATTTCTATGCTTCTCACCTTCACTCTCACTTCATCTCACATTCACGATCTTCATATCACTCCTATCTCTTCCGCGGATTGACAATTAAGGAGGTGAAGCTTCTTAACATGGTTCTCACCATTGTGCTAGAGCAACAGTATAAATGACGGTATAAGCGATGGTATAAGCCATGGTATGCCCCTGGGAAAAATAGTCGGTATAAGCATCGATATGTGCCTGGGGATACCGACGCTTATACCGTCGCCTACACCGACGACCATATCTGCAAAATTTTCTTGGGTAGAGTGTGTTGTCTCTTGCTACAGCAACATTCCCATGCTGTTGTGTAGCAAAAGACAATCCACTCTGCCGAAGAAAAACCCAACTACATGTGACATGTATGACAGGCGACAAAAAAATGATTTGATAAAGCAAAACATACTGTCAAATACAAGAGACATGAGCAAAATGAATCATGAATCCTGTACAAAGAAATGGGACACATAGACATGATATTTATAAACAACAACTAGAACACATGTATATGTGTGTCTACCTATGTATATACATGTGTATGTGTACATGTATTATGTGTGTATATTTCTATATGTGTAAATATTTATCTGCATGTGTAAAAACCCTAAAACCCTAATCCTAAAGACCTAGACCTAAAACAGGTGGATGTGTGTATGCTTGTGTATATATATGTGTAGGTGAACATATATATGTGTATGTGTGTGTAAGCATATGTGTATCTATGTAAAAATCCTAAAACCCTAATTCTGAAGACCTAGACCTAAAACATGTAAATGTGTGTATGTGTGTATGCATGTGTATATATATGTGTATGTGTATATGTATTATGTGTTTATATGTGTATATGTGTGCATGCATGTGTGTATGTGTATGTCACATATGTGTATGTGTGTATGCATTTGTGTGTGTGTGTGTATATATATATATATATATATATATATATATATATATATATATATATATATATATATATATATATATATATATATATATATATATATATATATATATATATATATATATATATATATATATATATATATATATATATATATATATATATATATATATATATATATATATATATATATGTGTGTGTGTGTGTGTGTGTGTGTGTGTGTGTGTGTATGTGTGTGTGTGTGTCTATGAATGTATGTGTGTGTATGTGTGTATGCATGTGTATATATATGTGTATGTGCATATGTATTATGTGTTCATATGTGTATATGTGTGTATATATGTAAAACCCAAAAACCCTAACCCTAACCCTAAAACATGCATGTGTGTGTATGCATGTGTGTGTACACGTGTGCATGTATATGTGTGTGTGTATGTATGCATATGCATATGTGTATGTAATATGTATGCATCTCTATGTCTCTCTCTTTCTCTCTATCTGTATCTCTCTCTTTATCTCTCTCTCTCTCTTTCATCTCTCTGTCTCCCTCTTTCTCTCTCTCTCTTATTCTCTCTCTCTCTCTATTTATAATAGAGAACAAAACAATAACTTACATCGATGTAATTCTTTTGAACGCTCTCGTCAAAGGCCAATTGAGGAAGTCTCTTGTCAAATTCCAAAGATTCAATGCCAAAAATCTCCTGCAAAACAAACGATAAGAGAAATTCAAAAACCCTAATCCTAAAACCCTAACCCAAAACATGTATATGTGTGTATGTATATGTGATGTGTGTGTATGTGTATGTGCATGTATGCATGTGTGTATAGATATGTGAGTGTGTATGTGTATGTGCATGTATGCATGTGTGTATAGATATGTGAGTGTGTATGTAATATGCATGTGTGTATATATGTATGTGTGTGTACATGCATATGTGTGTGTATGTATGTATGCATATGCATGTGTGTATGCACATATGTGTGTGTATACATATGTGAGTGTGTATGTAATATGCATGTGTGTATGTATGTATGTGTGTGTGTGTACATGCATATGTGTGTGTGTGTACATGCATATGTGTGTGTATGTATGTATGCATATGCATGTGTGTATGCACATATGTGTGTGTATACATATGTGAGTGTGTATGCAATATGCATGTGTGTATGTATGTATGTGTGTGTGTACATGCATATGTGTGTGTATGTATGTATGCATATGCATGTGTATGCACATATGTGTGCGTATACATATGTGAGTGTGTATTTATATGTGTGTGTGTATGTAATATGCATGTGTGTATGCATGTATGTATGTGTGTGTACATGCAAATATGTGTGTATGTATCTGTCTCTTTCTTTCATCTCTCTCTCTCTATCTCACTCTATATCAATCGAAAACAAAACAATCACTTACATCGAGGTAATTGTTTGGAGCGTTGTCGTCAAAGTCCACTTAATGTTTTCCTTTGTCAAATTCCAAAGAGCTGATGCCAAAAATCCCTGCAAAACAAAAGAAAAGAGAAATTCATAAACCCTAAGCCTAAAACCCTAACCCTAAAACATGTATATGTGTGCATGTGTGTATGCATATGTGATGTGGGTGTATGTGTATGTGCATGTATGCATATGTGTGTGTATACATATGTGAGTGTGTATACATATGTGAGTGTATATATGTGTGTGTGTGTATGTAATATGCATGTGTGTATATATGTATGTGTGTGTACATGCATATGTGTGTGTATGTACGTATGCATATGCATGTGTGTATGCACATATGTGTGTGTATACATATGTGAGTGTGTATGTAATATGCATGTGTGTATGTATGTTTGTGTGTGTGTACATGCAAATATGTGTGTATGTATGTATGCATATGCATGTGTGTATGTATACATGTGTGTGTACATGTGTGTATGTATATGTGTGTATACATGTATGTATGTATGTGAGTATGAGAATGAATATGTGTGTGTATGTATATGCATGTGTGTGTCTAATATGCATGTGTGTATGTAATATGCATGTTTATATGTAATATGCATGTATGTATGTATATGTGTGTATGCATGTGAGTATGTAATATGTATGTGTATGTATATGCATGTGTGTATGTAATATGTATGTGAGTGTGTATGTAATATGCATGTGTGTATGTAATATGTATGTGAGTATGTGTATGCATATGTGTGTGTATGTATGTATGCATCTCTCTCTCTATCTCATTCTCTTTCTATTTCATCTCTCTCTCTTTCACTCTCTCTCTATCTTTCTCTTTCATTTCTCTCTCTTTTTTTTTCTCTCTCTCTCTTTATGTTTCTCTAGATCTCTCTCTTTCTTTCATCTCTCTCTCTCTCACTCTATATCAATCGAAAACAAAAAAATCACTTACGTCGATGTAATTGTTTGGAGCGTTGTCATCAAGGTCCACTTAATGTTGCCCTTCGTCGAATCCCAAAGATTTGATGCCCAAAAGCTCCTGCAAAATGAAAGAGAAGAGAAATTAGAAAAGGGAAAAAACAAAGAAAGAGAAAGGGTGCTACAGTATGTGCAATTCCTACCAAAATTTCACATCTAGAGAAACAGAGATGTACAGAAAGAGAGAGAGAGATAGAGAGAGAGAGAAAGAGAGAGAAAGAGAGAGATGTGTGTACACAATAGGTTTGGAATGTAGTTCGTGCGTGCAAACTCGACAGTAGCAAACTTTGGTTCAAAATGCAAGCAGATGTCGAATTTTCGCTCTCGGGCCCAGTTAAAAGTCGGCTCGGTATAAGCCTCGGTATGAGCGTCGGTATAAGCGTCGGTAACTTACAGTAAAGTACCGATGCCTATACAGGCGCTCATACTGACGCCGTGTATACCGATGATTAAATGACCATCGGTATTGCATCCGTGGTTTTTCAAGCATTTTCAACGGTCATACCGACGCCGAGTGGTGGCCATCGGTATGGGCAATGTCGGTATGCCCCTCATATGTTTTAGTGCTATATCTGGTTCTTACCTCTCTTTTGATGCATCTTTCTCATAGTAAAGCATCAAGTTCATTTGAGAAATATTCTCCACCACCACCTGATCTAAGTCTCTTGAGACATCTACCTATTTGGTTTTCTACAAGAGCAAGATACCTTTTGAAACAATTGAAAAGTTCATCTTTATGCTTCATAAAGTACAAAATTATCCACCTACTACAATCATCAATAAAAGATACATAATATCTTGAACTTGAGATAGAAGATTCTTTGCTTGGATCCCATAGATTTGTATGTACAAGATCCAATAGCTCCTGATGGATATAGTGTTTCTTGTTGAAAGGTTGTCTATGTGCTTTGCCAAATTGACAAGCTCCACACTTGTACATCATATTTTGCTTTGTGATGTTGGGCAATCGAAGTACACTTTGATCTCTACATATTTATGTCAAGGTTCTTTCACCAATATGAGCAAGCCTTTTATGCCATACCTCAAATTCGGAGAGTGTTTGTGATCCATAGCTAAAAAATGCTATATTCTTGGTGTCTTCCACTTCAACAGTGAGGAGTGTTCTTGTCTTATCTCCTTTGGCAATCCCTTGAAATCCTTGTTTGGGTTCTTCCACATATGCTCCATGTCTTGTAAACCTAACGTGCAATCCTTTCTCCACAATTTTTCCAACACTTATCAACTTTTTTGTTATTGTAGGTACATATTTCCATAAGATGTCTTGCCATTACCTATCTTTTCCATTGAGTGCCTTGTATCATCACCTATCTGCACTTCATGTTTATTATTGGGGTCTTCTAAGTCTAAGAGTCATGCTACATTTCTTGATACATGATTGGAGCATCCTAAATCAATATAAAAGAAATGATCATATTCAGCCTTACCTTGCTTGAATGATAGGTTCATGAGAAGTAGTAAATCCTCTTGGCTTTGGTCTTCATTGTAGTTATTGTAATCTTTCCTTCCTCTAAATCCATTTTGATGGTTAGTATTTTTGTTGTGGTAGTTATTATTATATCCTCCATTGTATGTGCCTCTATTTGATCCATAGCCACCTCTATTGAATCCCCTTCCTTTGGAATTTCTTGGATTCCTGTAACATGCTTTAGTAGTGTGATTAGAATAAGCACATATATTACAAGGTTGAGATGTTTTGGGTTTCCCCTGCTTTGCTTTCCTCTACCTTGCTTTCCTCCTCTTCCTCTTCCTCTACCTATGAAGTGGGCTTGGGAAGATCTACCTTCATCTTCATTCTTCTTAGTCTTTGACTTATCCTTAGATTTAGCTCTATCAGAGTATAAGGCAGAAGATTGATTACCACTTGAGGATTCTCGATTCTTATTTATCTTTGCTTCATGTGTGAAGAGTTGGCCCATCAAGGTCTTAACGTCAAGTACTTGCAAGTTCATGTAAAGATCCATGGTAGTTGTGAATGATTCCCACTTGTCATCAGCTTTGATGCCATTGACTATTTGCCTTATGATTTTCTCTTCTTCAGTCACCTCTCCAATGCTTCCCAACTTATTAGAAATCTCCTTTAGTTTCATGACATAATCAGTCACACTTTTCTTTGGATTTTTCTTCAAGGTAGTGAACTCAATCCATAACTGGCTCTTCCTAACTCTAGTGTTTGAAGAGAATGTAAGTGCATTCGAGGTCTCTCTTGAGGTCTTGCATCCTTTCACATGAGGTAAGAGAAAATCAAAAATTGAGTTTAGAATATGGGACTTGGCTAATACATCCTTTGAACACCAAGTTGTAAGCCTCTCTTGTTCTTCATGTGATGGTTTCCCTTTGCTTCCCAATGTTGGCATGACTCCATCTTTAGATATGTATCCAAATAGATTTCTTCCTTGAAGGTAGGCCTCCATCCTTAGAGACCAAGTTCGGTAGTTGTTTCTATCTAATTTTTCAATGGTAGAAGAGATGGTGGATACCTCCAAAAGATGAGCCCCAAAAAAACTGCACTACACCAATCAAGATGACTTCAAGGATAATAAGTAGCCACTTGAGCTTGCTAAGGATGCATATAGACCACCTTAGGGCTTTGTAATATCATTCTCAGATTGATACATCAAAACAGATAACTTAATTTAACACAAATGACTCAAAACTTGCTATTTTGGGATGAGGTGCATAGTGAAATTTCATTTAGAGTTCACAACCTGCTCAGAATTTTCCAAATATATTTTTCATAATTTTAATTAGATATATGATGAATGTAAATCAATATTTCTGATAAATTTTGATGAACCATACTGAGAGATTTTTATTTAGGAACATTCGGGTGTCATCTTGACATTTCAACAAACATGTACTTGCATACATATGTCACTTCAAATAGATGTAGCTCATAGAATATCAAATGAAGGATGATGAAAATTGATATGATGAAAATAAACTAAAACTTTACCTACAAAAATTTAAAATCTCATCAAAAGACTAAGTATACACAGAAAAATCAATGATCAAAGTTGACTAAAAATGAGAAAGTAGACCTGCAATTGTAGTCAAAGAGAACTCCAAGATATAGTTGAAATATCGATCTTTATTGCACATATGCTACATGATTAGGTTGGGGATGAAGCTTGGGAAGGATGAGCATAATGTGTGCTTCAGAAATAGTATGATGTTTGTTCAAAATCCCATCAGAGTGGAGCTCCAAATTCTACTCTAATCTGTGACTCTTTTTGAGTGTATATATAGAGAAATTTGAATTCAAAGCTTGGAGAGATTCCACCTAAATGTTCCCTTAGGTTAGGGGAATCTTTGGTTGATCATTATCTCCTATCTATCCTTGTGATTTATGCCAAACAAAGTCACGAGATTCTTCAAGGACCTTTTACTTTTAATGTGGTCAAACTTCAACTTTTACAAGAGATAGTTTCTATGGTTTCTCATTGAGAGTACACATAAATATTTCTATACTATGGATTAATGAAGCTCTAGTCTTGAATAAAAATGCACTAACACCACCTTCACCTATAATGATTCCAACAAGAGATGCATCAATGCACACTGTAGCTCTTGACATTGCCCCAAAAACAAAAGCCCCCATCAATCCAAGTGGTGTGTGCTCTCTATGTCTTCTATATGGAAGCTTATCCTCCAAGTGACGCACCAAGGAAGATTGAAACCTACCAATAATCCTCAAGATGGCATCCACAGAAACCCTTGATAACCTCAATTACTATGCTCCATGGGCAAAGTTGCATTTACATCCACATGGGCAGCCTTTAGAAGCTTCAAAGTTGTTGTACAAGCCTTGTGGACCCTACATTAACATCAAGTAAAACTAAAGCTCACATTTTTAATTGAATTCTGACCCTTCCCCATAAGCACATCATGAGTTTGCATATCGCCATACTAACAACCCACTCTGATAAGCATTGACAACACCAATAATAAATGAAGACTTTCTTCATCAACAACATGAGCAAAGTCATAAAAACTACAAGCTCAGTGTCTTGTTCCTCTTCCTGCTATAATATCTATCAATTGGTAGAACGGTAGTTTGAATCTCTCAGAAGAGGAGAAGTAGAAAAGGTAGAAGGCTGAATGGATGTGTTCTTCAAGCCCAGGAGTTGATTTTCATCAACGGAGCTAGTCCATCATGCATGTAGCCCTTCCTATTGGCATGAAAATGCTCTCAAGCATAGTCAAACATGCTACATCCCATGCTAAATCAATCACAGAAGGGGTAAACTTCTCACATTTGGAATTTTCTTCAAGGGAACTTGCTCTCTCCCTTTCGGTCTTTGCCCCCCAAGTTCTTGAGAAAGTACACGTTGATAAATGGTTGAGTCCTTGTCTAGATATTTTTGCAGACATCTTCAATGTAAGAATGTCTGCCTGCACCTTCAAAAATGTGTTGCAGTGTCTTTATCAAGAATAAATGATAATGGGGATAAAATTGGTGGTGAGATAGTTTGAAGATGGATAACATAAAGCAGGCAAAGTGCAAAAGAATTGAGTGTTCCTAGCTTCAGATCATTGATGCCATGCACCTTTTCCCAAAACTTAACCAAGAGAATCAATCCATGACACCGTCGATCCATTTCACAAATGGCACGTAGCAAACACGACTCCAAAATACCATCATTTGAAATAGAAATATCACAAGATATACTATGTTGTACGTCCTTGAATATGATAATTGGCACATGTGTAGACAGAATGAAGTTGATACCATGAGCTTCACCTTTCTTGATCAACATTCTTCAAAAACTTTCTAAAACTTTTTCTTTTATCCCTTTGCTTATGCCTTGCAGCTAGATACCAGTATCTGGCAACTCAAGGGACAATTCCTACTATGCCCATCGAGTACATAAATTGGAATCAAATGACCCAAAGGCATAAATTCTTGCACCTCAGAATCTACGCATTTTCTCTGTAACTGAAGAGAGCCCATACTCTAGTACATCCCAACTATGATGACAAGCTCAAGTACACATCTTTAGTTATACAGCAAAAACCCTTAGCTAACATAGATACCGGAATCCCAAGATGCCTGGTCTAGCGGTTGGGTCCCTCGCCTCTTGAGGCGGGGGCGAGGGTTCAACCCCCCAGCGCTGCGGGATATGTAAAACCGCCTTCGGGCGTTCACTCCGCGGTGCCTTCGGGCCGTCTACCTCGTTGTAAGTGCCTTCGGGCCGTCTACCTCGTCTACCCCTGTTCTTGTGGGATAAGGGGGGTCCCATGGGTACTATGCCCTTCCTTGTACAGTTGTTAATTTCAAAGTTAAAGTCCGGGGGAGTAGGCCTCGGCCGAACCTCCATTTTCAAAAAAACATAGATACCGGATGAATACACCTCTGATCCCTCAACAAACTCTTCATGAAGCTCGCTATTGAGTAGCCTATAGCCCATGACGTATTGCCCTTCAACTTGATCACCTCATAAACCATTTTAGGAAGCTCCTATAGGGATTCTCTGTTGTACTTTACTCCGTCCTTGTCACAGATGCTAAGAACTCACATGCTTGTGATCATTAAGGTCGACCATAATGGCACTAACTATCTCCATGTTCACCTATCATGTATCCATGTACGTTATGTGGATTTGCATAAACTTTGTCTAAAATTAAAAAAATGTAGACACGAGGAACCAAGGTTTGTTCCTGCACTGATAACTCGATTTGGTGGAAAACCCAAAATCATACAAGCTGGGGAATAATGGATTTGAACAGTGAAAGATTGTGTCCAAGGAGTGATAGACGGCTCTATCCTTCCCGTTGTTGGGCACCAGCTGTTACAATCCAGATATCAGAGCCCTTGGAGACTACGGAATCAGAGTCGTCCATAATATTTACGCGCGGCAGGGATGCAGCTGCATGTTGCTGATCAAGCATCTTCACCCCTGGAGCTTATCAGCCTAGATCATCAACCACGCCCTCGATGATGCAGCTCTATGCATATCCATGCCCACATTCCCAAACCCCACTATAGTAATTTTTGAGCTCGTCTTTACATGATAAGGTAAATCTGTACTAGCGATTGTGGTGAACATGGGCTTCGCCCCCATCAGGTTCACGATGATCTGCAGATACACCCAGGACATTATAAGGACGTGAAAAGGACACTCTTTTGGAGGGAGGAAATAGATACTTGGATGAGGATTTCAGGTGTGGAAAAAAAAAAGACTTCTGTCACGATCTGTGGTGTACATTAAGTAGTTAAAAAAAAAACATGATAGCACGAGCTTCCATTCACTCTCTCTCTCTCCCCTTCTCTCTCTCTCTTTCTATCTCTCCACATTGCGGATCTGAGTTGTGCGCAATCAGACGCGCTGCCAGAGAAGGGAAGAGAGAATTATTCTCTCTCTGTCTCTCTCTCTTTCTCTCTCTGTCTGCCTCTGTATGCGTGACTGATTCCACTCCATGCCCAGGTCTTGAACCATCTGTGGCTCTCTCTCTCTAGAATATATATAGAGAGAGAGAGGTAGCAAGATGAAGGTCATACAGCCGATGCGCTCATTCATTTGTATTCCTGCTCCTCGCGTGGGAAGAGATCATTAGTCTTTCAAAATTGAAGATTTATAATTACTTTCATTGATCAGTCTTTTAAAAAATCGTGAAAGAACAATTTCAAACACAATTCGGGATACACACTTAAGCTTGGACATGCAGCATCTTCCTTTCAGACTTTCTCAACTCGACACCTCTCGATGTGTTGCTGCATTTACTCTCTCTCGTACGCACCTACAAGAAAATCATCAAGAAAGTCCCTGTTCGTTGGCCTAATGGTTGGGCCTCTCGTCTCTTGAGGTAGGGGCGAAGGTTCAATCCCTGGCAACAACATGTAAGGGACATGTAATCTGGAAAATTGTTGCATTGTGACTGAGTGCCACCATTTGTCTATCCCTGCGGTAGTGTTGACCACCGTTTAACCCAGTCTTGTAAACCCCTGTTCTTGTGGGATAAAGAGGGTCCCATGGATACTATGCCCTTCCTTGTACAGTTGCAATTTCAAAGTTAAAGTCCAAGGGAGTAGGCCTCGGCCGAACCTCCATTTAAAAAAAAAAGATCATCAAGAAAAATACAAAACACATATTTTTTATATATATACACAATCTGATCCATACAAACATAACCATGCACACGCGTAGATATTATCTTATGAACAATTTCTTTGATGCTTTTCTATTTAAAATTTAAGACTTAGACTTAATATCTATAAAACTTAAGGCATATAATTCTTTTGAGACTTAAGTCATATAAGAAGTCATTGCCAACACATACGTATACATACAAACAGATAGGGGTAGATGTACATACACCTTTACTCCCTATACATACACATATCGTCACAAGTCTCATACAACATATCTTAGCACATCAACACATATATTGAGGTACATGTATAGCATGCAAGTTTATGAAAATTAAAACAAATTTAGAGAAATAAGTAGATGCAACCTTCACATACATCTTATCATGTTTTTGTTTCCCCAATCAAACAAGCAATTATATGAATAAATTATTGACTTCATAGATCTTTCGTTCATTTAACATGTTCAGTTTCAACAACTTATCTTAAGCACTAGCATATACTAAGGTCTACTAGCTTAGTTTATAGAATTGCACTTTGTTTCCCACATTCCTCTAATGCCGTCCAACTCTCCATCAGATCTTCTTCTTTTCTTTAATTATTATTTTATTTTTCCTTTTCCTTTTGTTTTTCTCTTCATCTCATGTCAACTCTTTTTACTTTCTATTTTTATTTTCACAAATCAACCTATGTCAAAATTGGGTGCGACTCATAGACTTGACTGCCCAGCCAAGTTTGTTCCACCTATCTGCCAACCCCACATAGTGCACGACATACAATGTCAGCCCTATATGAAATCCATGTTAGTTCGTGGTTCTCACCACGAGTTAGCATTACTCTAGCCGCCTACCAATCCATATAGGCACATGACAACATATAGGTCAGGCCTACAACGAAACTAACATGAGCTCGTGGCCTTGATCACCTGATCAAGGTTGTTCCACCTGCCTACTACACCATCAAAATGCACTAATAACATATGCACTCACATATATTGTTGGCTTGAGTATGAATGTTTTCTTAATTCATATTCAATATGGAGATAGGATCTCATATGAAATAAATAGTATGGTTCAAAGAATCCCACTCACTAAGTGTTCAAACTAATAGCATATACATGTACTTATTTTAAGCATACTATCACATCCGAACTTTTCATTCTTGAAATTTCTAGTCTACTAACTGAATCTATTGAAATAATTTCTAGTATTTCATACATCACTCGTATCCATAATAGATGTTCGCTATCTTGAACCTACTTATTTTTCTTAAATTTGTACAAATCTTAATATATCTATTTACATGCAAAAATGCAATGCATATATTCACAAAAGAAAATGGAATTTAAATTGGAAACATTTCACCTAATCATTCTTTTTGTAATTCTTTACCTGTATCATCTTCATCCAAGAATTCTTCATCTATCTTGTAGTCACTACTTGTTTTTTTTTAATAGCTTAATTCTTTTTCCTAGAATTCTAGTCCTTAAGGGAGTGCCATCTAACTCTCATAAAGCATAGATACTTGTAGAAGAAACAGAAACAACAATGTAAGGACAAAACCATCATTTAGTTAATTTTCATCATGCATCGTATTGCGTTTCAAAGGTATTTTCATAAACGAGTACCCAATCCATAGACTCTATTGAAAGACTCTATTGAACATGGCCTAAGTTGATGTATCTTATCAAAATAAATCTTATTTTTCAAACGTAATTATTTTAATTGTTTAATAGCTTCCTTTATATTCTCATTCTTGTATTCTAATTGTTTAGTTCTTAAAGTCAACAAATCTTCTCGTGACAAAATGTATTCCTATTTTAAGCTCATTCAGTTTATCATCTAATGTGTGTATAGGAAAATTGGCTTCTAACAATAAATGAAGTTCAGTTGGAATAAATCTAGTTCTTCTTGTGTATGACATTCTATCGGCCCATGAAGCAACTAGTAGATATCTTGGCCATTGCTTGATATCTCTATTGCATGCCTTCAAGATAACCTTCACTATGGAATGATGACCTTGCTCAATCTTCCCATTTGCTTCTAGGTTGTAGGCTGTCGTGAGAGACAATCAAATTCCATGGTCATCAAAGAACTCTCTTGCCTCTCTAGCATCTAGCTCATCTCGATCTGCTACTACTTTTTCAACATATCCAAATCAGAATATCACTTCTTCTAAAAAGAAATAAGCATGCATTATAAGTATTATTAGATCGAAGTGCTTGACCTTCTATGTTATTTGTCAAGTCCTCACATCCAAATAGTACTATATATCTCATGTCATCGCTACTTTTAGACATAGTTGCAAGGTCTACTACCCACTTGTAATGAAAACAAGGTCGGTAAATCGGATGTAAAGGGTCTCTATGTTTGATTGAGGAATGAAATTGGCATTTGGCACATGGGCTCACAAAATATTTCACTATTACATCTCATCCCCCAATAACTTTCTTGAATCTTTTCATAAATTGCTACAAAACCCTTATGACCAACCCATAGTCTTTCATGCATCTCTGTCATAACTTGCACTTGTAGACTTCTTAATCCTAATACTCTTTATGGGTTTTTTACCTTCCCTTTTGCATGTCGCCAAAGATATCCATCTTTCAAAAAGCAGTTAAAAGAATTCTTCCTGATATTCTGGAATTCATTTGTAGACCATCTTGGGATAGGCTAAAATGTACTTAGATAATAACCTATATCATTCCATTCTCCCTCATATTCCTCATCTCTAAATCACTCACACGTAAAGATAGATGGTTCATTATTAATCAAGTTTATCCCTCAATTTTCTTCTTCTTTATCATCATCAAACTTTATTCATGAGAGCATATTAACAAGAGGATTATGTTTTCCGAAAATATGAACAAAGGCTAGATTAATAAATTTGATAAAATTGATCCACCTCAACATTGCAATATGAGGAGATGAACAGTTAGCAATCATTCCTATTAATAGATGAAAATGAGTTTCAACAAGCACATTAGCTCCAATAAAATATTATTTATCTATTTTTAAGGTAGTGAATAGTCCCCATAGCTCTCTTTTAATTTAAGGATAATTTCTCTGCTTATCATGCAAAATTTTTGCACCAAAGCAAACTGCATATCTTTGCCCCTTCTCATGATCATCCTAATAAATCACCTAGCCTATACCAACAGGACTAATATCAACGGTTAGGATTATAAGTTTATTCTTTGAATAATCAATCATTTTGAAGATTGAAGCATTGATAAGTAATTTCTTTAGTTTTCTCATAGTTTTACTATGTTCATCTGTCTAGAAGGATTTCTTTTGCTCTCATAATAGATGATACAATGGGTTCACAACATGAGCAAAGTAAGGGATCTAGATTACATAGATAACGCAAGCTCCTAACAATCTCCTCACTTCACTAACATTATGACATGCCTCTAAAATCCTACTAATGGCATCAACTTTCTATGGATATAGCCTATGGCCATAATGGCCACATAGATGTCCAACAACAAAACTTCATTGACACCAAAAGTGGATTTCTCTAAAGAGAAAGTCACGTTGACCTCCTCAAGCCTTTGAAAGATTCTTTCATAGTCATAAATGTGGTAGGAGACTAACTTTCTACATCAAGATGAATCTGAAGTCACATCCTTTTCCCTTTCCACACACCCTTTTATCAGAATATTAAAGGCCTAGTCACTTTAGGAATGAGGTCATGTAAGACCACATTCATAGTGTTCATCATGTGTGCCATGAAATTTTCTGCTCCTTATGGTAAAGTACAGATATGCACTAGAATCAAGGAAGTATTCATCATGGTTATATCTCTACTTTCAATGGCTAATTGAAATTGATCATACCTTGAGTACAAGTCTCCCATTGAATAGATGGATTGTCCAGCAAAAACCCCTGCAAACTCATCGACAATGGGACCTATTCCTACATTTTTTATAGTGACTCTATTAATAGGTTGTAGATCCTGTATAAAGCATAACTTCCCATTCTTTTTAGGTAATGTGAACCACTGGTTTGAATAAGGTGTTGATGATGGTTCTAGGATTCTCATGACAATTTTAATAGATTGAAGAAGCAATGGATGCCAAAAAGAAACATAACAATACTCAATCTAATGATCCTAATAGTAATTATTCAACTAAAAAGCAACAAACCTGCATAAGTGTGAATCAAGATGAATAATTACACATAGATACAGAAAGATTTTAAAGAGATTTTGAATGAACAATTACAATCAAATAAAGAAGCACATGAAAAATCAATCAAACTCAAAAGTAAAGAAGATGAAAAAGCCTATGTTCAACTTGATGTAATGTTTTTGTATAATGACCAGTTTTTTGATCCTAAGAAGGTTAAAATATTTATGGAAGAAAAATACAACCATATGCTAACCTAAATTCAAGACAGGACTAAAGAACATGAAGATGATGGAAATATAAGTACATAAAATTATCGAGATAGTGATTCAAATCATGAGCAAAAAATATCATGCATAGCTAATAAAATCATAAAACAAATTGATAATCAAATAACATATTCTTTTGAAGAGTAGTAAGTTAGTATGAACTACTACTAATGTGTTTTGAAAATATTTTTTGTAGCTATTGACGATGAAGATGAAGAGATGATATGATTTTATGAGAGAACTTGTAGTGTGGAAGCTATGTAAAAAATCTATTTTTTGGTACTAATGCTTCACAATTCTATGAGACAGGGAAAATTGTTAGACGACCTTCTTCACAAATCTAATTGTGAAGATAGAGAAAATCTATAGAGTTTGAGTTATTTCAAAGATTTATTTGATTGAGGAGTGAGAATAGAGAATTGAGTTTTATGCATTTTAGTCTTCTTTTTCTACACTCCATTATTTTCACCATATTGATTCTATTTTTCATTTAGAGTATGCATAAACCAATGCATGTACACATATGTTTATTTCTTTAGCCTCCACAATCTATTTGCACTTGTAAACAAATAAAAAAGATGACACCCAATTGAAAAAACAAACATCAAAAATTTTGAAATACCTCCTCATCGACATCCATTTACCCCTTATGCACCATAATTGATTGAAATTGCACATAGAATATGCATGCTAGGGTCTGGTATGTATTGAGTTTTCCCTATGCACACAGAGTGATTGTAAGGATTTATGTATATGCACATTGATATGTATGTGAGTGAGTGCACAAGATTCATCATCAAATGCCATTTACTCTAATGCCTTAACCATATCTATTTACCTATGCATTTAAAAGGATGCATTCAATAGGGCTACATCATATGGTCTTGCATAGACACTTACCTTCTGATCATATGCATGTAACAAATCAAGAAAAATAATATGTGAAATGAATTTACTTTCAAAAAATAGGTTAATTTATTGGCCCATCGAGGACAATGTGCAAGTTTGGTGGAGGTGGATGTTAGACAGATTTACTTTCCCCATTTAAAAAGGCAAACAATAAAAAGAGCTCATTCACAGGAAGAATATGAAGACCAAAACAACAAATAAACAAATCAAGAGAAGCTATCAGAAATGGTAGCATGGTACATGGCTTTGAGGTTATCATGGAGGAAGACTTGGAAAAGTCTTCACATGTACCATGATATCCACCATTAGAACCAAGCAGTGTATCACTTTCTAGTATCTGCTTCACAAAGATGGGTTGGCATTCTGAGCTCTTGACAATTATTCAAGACGATCGATTTTAGGCTATGATGCATGTGGCACTGTCTAGCCAAAGTCCTCTTATTTTATCATCATCATCGTGGACACTTGAAACTCCAGTTATGGCTACAATATTGTTTACGTCACGCTAATGCGTAAACTCTAATGATAGAGTTTAATGATCAAAACAATAGTGATTGTCTTCCCATTAAACTTAGCCAAGCGTGTTTCTTATGAATTCTTAAAAGACTCTCCTAATTTATCTAATGCTTGTTTGTAGGTCCTGTGCAACTATAAAAGTCCATCAAAAGACAAATGGAGCTGCTACCTCAAGAGGAACCTACACATTCAAGAAGTGGCAAAACACATGTGCTTGCAATTCAAGAATATGAAAGGATCAATTACAAGTATTTTCACTAAACTTAACAATAGATGGAAGGTTGAGTGGTCCCCAACACAATGGACGTATAGATTTAATTGCATATGGGCTTTCTCTTCTCCACACACATTAAGAAGGATTTTTCCAATGGCTCATTATACAGAATGGGTTATGGACAAGAGCCAAAGCCAAAAAGAGTAAAATTAACGATGAGAATTCTCCCTTTTGTGGCAAGAAGAAAGATTTACACCATCTCTTTATTGAATGTCATCATGCAAAGAAATTTTGGAACTACATTAGTCGTTATATCAAGCCAAAGAAAATCCATTATCTTGGTGCTCAAGAAATATTATTGGTGTCAGTGAAGCATATGGACATTTCCCTGTGGCAATTATGGAGATGTAAGACTCTCTATTTCATTTGGTTAAGAAGGAACTTCAAGAAGCTCCACAATGCAGAGAAGAATTTCTTATTTATGATGCTCAAGGCCCATGAAAAATGTGGTATGCAGAGCATTCATCCCATTGAAGATGCCTTGGAAGTGGGTAAAATTTTTTAGAGATATTATGTTAGAACAACCCCCCATAGATGGGAGAAAGTTCTTTTCTCCTTATACTTAGTTGAGAGGCTTCAAATGTTTTCAATTGCAGGTTTTCTGTTGCCTTGATTTTATTCTCCCCTTGGAAAAAAATTCTTTTTGCCTCATTGTAAGACTTTATATGAGGTTATATCTTGTAATGTCCTTATAGTGCTTGTTCTCTAGGTGGTGTGCTAACTCTTGCCCCATGCACAATTTTTATTGTTCTATTTATTAATTTTACTCTTTTTGTTGCTCTAAAAAAATTGTACAATTTAGACTCTTGTTTGTAAATTGGAATCATTATCTCATATATAAACACCAGACGTGTGAGTCATGGCAATACTTGTCATAAATTCATAATTATGACTCACGTTGCATTAGCACCAAGGTTGAAAAGTAGAAAATTAATAGCCCTTTTGATTGGTTAAAGACATAGATTAGTGAATAAGAGCCAGCATGACACATTCTTTTATTATTGAGAGTATAATGAATCGGAAACACACTCACACACTAGACCTCATAAGCTAGAGGCACCCATCTTTGAGAAACTCATAGAAATGCCCAGCCGAGACTTGAACTCAAGACTTCCTCCGAGAGACTCAAGGTTTCAAACCATTAGGGTAGGTGGGCACCTTCTTGTCCAAGAAAATTACATTTTTTGATTCCAATCATACAAGCATGTCGTAGAGTCTCAGTAGTCTACTAGTTAGTCTAGAATCTAGACTCGTGAGCACATCCACTAGGCACTTCTTTAAAGAAGAGTGTAGGGCTCGGTCATCATGCGTTATAATAGAATGACAAAAATGTTGGCCATCAAGAGATCTATAGGTAATGCATTCAACCCCCTGGCTGAAGATTCCGAGTCAGAACAAAAAGAACGAATCTCCAAACGATAATTTGTAGAATAAAAGTGAGTGTGTCAACCATAGAGGAGAGTTGAAATTCCGTTCTAAAAATAATGTTAATTGTGAAAATCATACCGAGCAATTTGTGTTCAAAGGTGAAAATCCTAAGTCTAATGCAGGTGATATGTGGAAGCAATTATCTAGAAGAAACAAAGGCACAACCCTTTTAGACAACTCTACTTATAATCTCTCTTCTCACTCATCTAGTGAGGAGGATGAGGTTGTTAAAAGAGATGCCTTCATTGATCAACTAAATCATAGTGATAACAAAAAAAAATGAAATCTTTTCAAGACATTTATGAGGATGTACCTATGTCTCAGGGAGACGCTTCCCCTTCTCCAAAATTACCCAAATCTAAGAGAAAAGATGCCAATAGCGTCTAGGATTTTGTTTTAAAGCCACCAAAGGACCTTAAGAAAAAATGGTGAAAATTATAATGGATATGTCTCTTCTTTTCAATGTTTATTTTGATATTTATTATAAAAGCAGTTTCCACACTTTTTGGTTCACTCACGTGTGTTCTAGTGAGTCAATTCTCTTTTTGCAAGTATTTATCTCTAGTACTTTGAATAACCCATTTTCAACCAAAATAGACTTCTATGAAGTCCTTTAGCATCTTTAAAATTTCAAAAATGCTTTACTAATGTTTTTCCTGATGGTGATTAGATGCAATAAAAGTTTTCTCGACTACTTGTTTTCAGTAAACTTCCCCTTCCATCTATACGGACAAAGTACATTTGATCCCCTTAAATGTGAAAGGTCTTACCAACACAATCAAGGCTAAAGTTATTAACTGTTGGTTGAAGGACATCTTGTTTGGCCCTAATTTCATTTGCTTTCAGGAAATTAAGACCAGTAGTAACAGGCTTCCTCCCGACCTTCAAATGGTTTCTTCCAATCACACATGGTACTCTACTAAGCATGATCAAGGAAAAGGGGGTACATCTATTGGTATTAATTCAAGTCTCAATCACTTGGTTGAAAAAATTTGCATAAGCCCCACCAATTAGTGGGTGGGAGTCAAGTGTAATTATACCCTTAACCTGAGTTTGATCAATTTCAATGCTTCCAATGTTGTTAATGATAGAAAATAATTTTGGGAAGAGATTTTTTGCCTTTCTGGTGAAATTATTTGCATGGGTGATTTTCATAGGGTTGATAACCCTTACTAAGCTTTATTTCAATTGTCCTGACTACAAATCTGGTTGACCTCACATTGATGCTAGCGTGATCAAAATCCCTTGTGTTAAAGAGGACACTAAGGCTATTTTCTAGGAGTACTTCTTTGAGTTATCTCCCTTTGAAACTTGGGAAATTCACATAAGATACATTCAAAAGATGTTTATTAGATATAAGAAAAAGGCCAAAGAGATTAGGTATAAGAGAAGAATGAGGATAATTAGAGAGAGGTATAATTTAAGAAATTCTCCTAATTGTTCCAACTCTCTCCAGATGGTCCTTGATCTTCAAAAAGGATTTAGATTTGACGATTACCTTTCTGCTAGTGCTTATCTTGCCTCCTCTATAGATTTCTAGGCTGATAAAGTTGACAAGCCCAATAAGCACATGTTTGAATTGGTGAAGAAGAAGAAAGCTAGGGACTTTGCCCCTTCACTCAAAAAGAGTTCAGGCGGCTATGTTGATTCTAACAAGGATAATTTACAAGAGGATTTAAGCTTCTTTACTAATGTTTTATCTGGTCCTCGCAGGGGGGTGAGGAAATTTAGAAGGCTAGGGCCACTATTTCTCTTAAAAGGAAAAAAATGATTCCTAAGTTCCTAGCCTCCATCCTCAACCTACATCTCTTTGTTGGTGAGATTAGAGAGACTATAAGTAAGTTGAAGCATTGTAAATCCCCTCGTTATGATGGTATCCCTAATGAATTCTTTCAAGAGCTTAAAGATTTTATGGTTCCTTACATTCTCAAGATTTGGCAATAGGTGGACCTTAATCAATACTGGTGTTATTAAGCTCATCCAAAAAAAAGGACCTAAGGAGGATCTAAACAATTGGAGACACGTCTCTTGTTTGACTTCCTTATACAAAATTTATGCTTCCTCTTTGGCTATAAGAATCTGTCCCTTGATGGATAAGATTATTCTCCTTGAGCAAAAAGGTTTTATTAAGGGCAAATTCATCCTTGATGTGAGCATTTCCACATGGGAAAGGCTAGAGTATGCTAATGACAATAAGATTGATTGTCTTTCTTTAAAAATTTACTTTGACCAAGCTTACTATAGGATTCATTCGGATTTTATTTTGTAGTCTCTTCAAGACATTGGTGCTAGTAAGAAGTTCACAAAATTTACTAGTATTCGTTTTGGTAATGCCTAGTCCAAAATTCCCATTAACAACCCTATCTTCAGTCCCTTTAAGCTCAAGAGATCCATTAGGAAGAGTTGCCCTCTTGCCCCCCTTCTTTTTGCTATTGCAAGTGATGCCTTAGGCTAGTTGGTCAGAGATTGTATGAACTAGAATACCATTAAAGGCTTAGAGATCCCCAATGCCTCTTCCCAACTTGGCCTCCAAATGTTCATTGATGACACCAATATGAATATGAGAGTTGATAATCAATTAGCTGTTAGTTTTCTAACTGTCTGAACCTATTTTGTCTTGTTAGTGGCTCTCTTGTTAATCATAAAAAAGTAGGTTTCAAAGCTACTAACAACATCATACCTGAATGTGTTATTGAAAATAGGTGTAACATTATCAAAGAAAGTGAGGTTTTTAGACTACTTGGCATTCCCATGGGTGTCAATATTTCTTTCAAACAAAGGTGGAGTTCGGTGATGGACAAATTCAAGAGTAAGGTCTTTAGGTGGATGTCTCTTCAACAAGGTCTTTCTCAGAGAATATTTGTTCTTAACCGCTACATTCTTCCCTCTCTTACTCATTTCTTGGCTTGTTGGTCTCCTAATAAGAGGCAATTTATGCAAGCCATCGCCCTGGCTAAAAGATTTTTATGGGGAGGTATTGAGTAATCTAGTAGAATCCCTGAAGTAGCTTGGAAGATCTATTGTATGACGAAAAAGGAAGGTGGCCTTGGTCTGATGTGCCCTACAAGAATGTCCACTCAGATGGTTGCTAAATGGATAATGAGGGCCACATACTCCAATGACTTGTGGGTCTGTTTGATCAAAAGGAACACTCCTAATTTTTTCATTAAAAAATCATAAGTCTTGGACTAACTTATCCCTATGTTCTTCTCCATTGATTGTTATGTTTGTAGGTAGCAATCTAGTTAGATCTTTCTCAAAAGCTTGGATGGAGGTAAAGCAAAACTACAACATGCTTGAATATTTTAAAAATAACATTTCCTTTTTGCTTCAAAATTCTATGTGGTTCGGCTGGCAATCGTCCTTGATTCTCAATATCAAGATAAATTAAGTGAAGGAAGCAAGGATTTTGTAGCTATGAAACCCTCCAAACAGATGAAGGAACTCAAGAAAATTATGACTTCTTGACTAATGCTTCTCTTTCTTCTGCTTGCAGATCCATGCTGTATGACAAGAAGAGGAGGTTGTTAGATCTCCATGAGAGCTACTAATTTCAAAGAAACGTGCATCTTCAACACCTTGCCCTCGATATGTACCACCAATTCAAGAAGTCTCATATTTCCATTCAAACCATTACCAATAAGCTGAATAGACAATGTAACCTACAATGGAGCTCACATCAATGGAAATACAAATTTAAATATATTCGGGCACTTCCCTACTCCCAAAAACATTATGTCCTTTTGTGGTTGATTTTGCATAAGGGCATTTGAACCAATAGCAAGGCCAAGAAGATTAATATTGGTATAAGAAGATGTTGCTTTTGTGATAGAGAGGAAGATGTTTCCCATTTGTTTATCAACTTTTGGCAAGCTCAAAGATTCTTGAAGGGCATCAACACTTATCGCATTATTGTTGGCCTTCCTCAGTTGGGGTACATTAGAGACAATAACCATATGGACATTGTAAGTTGGAAATTACGTAGGACTCAAATCTTGTGGTCCATTTGGAAAAATAAGAACAACAAGAGTATTTATAGTCACCCTATTGATTGCTTATTCTCTTGTACTCTTGAAACTAAGAAGATCATTAAGATCTGTAAGGATTCCATGGTTGACGCACCTAGTCATCCCAAGCACTCCCATGGGATTATTTGTAAGTTTAGGCCCTTTAATTGGAGAGAAAATGCTTGCCATATATTCTAAGCCCATGCTAAACCTATTATTTCTCCTGGAATACCTTTGTAACAATGGGGAGTTGCCCTCTGTACATTAGCATCACTTTGTATTAATATTAATCTTTTTTGTTCTTGATAAAAAAAAGGGGACTCGAGAGTCGGGGACCACATGGGGTGATAAATGAATATCCAATCAAAACCTCATATGGGTAGTTGTCACAATTCACAGTAGCCCAGAAGTCGAGACATTTGAGATCTCAATCTCAAGTCAGAAGAGGTCATAGCTAGTGAGATGTTGGTTAGAATCCTAACAAGCTGGCATTAAAAGATTATTTGTGACACATTATGCCAATTCAAAACAGGTGCTAATGTCGAAGCAACCCAGCATAGTCCTTGATTATTATTTGTTATGATAGAGTATTGAAACAATGTGACAAAAAAGAGGGGGGCTTGGCCCCACATCATGTATCTAATGCAAACATAAACCTTGCAATATAGGACGCTTCGTAAGATGGTTCCACTTACTGATGGAATATGAATTTGAAGTGGTTGTTAGGAAAGGTAGAACCCACCTTAGGGCGGATCATCTTTCTCACATCCCTTTAGGAGAGTCACCACAAGGAGTGTCCAATGAGTTGCCCCACACATATTTGTTCAACTTAAAAGTTGTTCCCAAATGGGCAAAAAGTTGGCACTTGTCCTAACCTTCAGAACCGCAAATAAGAATGTGAAAACATAAACAATGAACACTACAGAATTTGAAACATTTAGGAGTGTACTAGCCTAGTGTGGATAGAGAAATACATGTGTGGATTAAGAATTTTCCAATGTGCTAAGAGAGATCCCTAGTAGAGTATGCAACCCTTTATCGCGTGTCATTAATTCCAGAGTGGAGTGCTCCATTGTTAGAATTTATGAGATCAAGAACACTACCCCATGAGGCTAGCCTAGGAAGAAAACAAAGCATGGACCAACAGGCTCACCACTACACCTTAGTAGGACACAACTTATATCAAAGAGGCTAAGATGGTTACTTAATACTACACGTTCATGAATCAGACTAAGATGCACATACCTATGTGGAGAAATGTGACATGTGCCAATGTGCACAATATCCGATCAAAAAGGTGAGATGCCTTTGAGGCCAATGATGGAAGGATGTGCATTCTCAAAGTGGCATACATACTTTTTAGGTCCTATTAACCCCTCAGCTAGAAACTCCCATGAAAAGTACGTTATTGTAGCCACATATTACCTTACAAAGTGGGTAGAAGTCAAATCCACAACAAAGAATGATGCTCAAACGATGGTTAGGTTTTTATTCGATGAATGTGTTTTTCAGATATGGGTTACCAATAGAGTTAGTAAGTGATAGAGCTACACACTTCTTGAACGAATTCATTGAAAAACTTCTCCAAGAACTCTTGGTGATACATAAGAAGTATTCCCCCTATCATCCACAAGCTAATGGAAAAGCCGAGAGCACAAATAAGATACTATGTAATGTATTGACAAAACTAATAAATAATAAATGCTCTGATTAGGATAAAAAACTTCATCATGCTATTTGGGCTTACTAAGGTGCCTACAAAATGGTACTCAATGCCACTGCATTGTTGACGGTCTTTAGGTAGAATGTTGTGTTACCATTAGAATTCTTGATCCCAACTTTAAAAGTAGCATAGAAGCACGAGTGGAAGGGACACATGCCCTCTAGGATATTTGATCTAAAATGCTTAGGTGAGACCAATCTATGAGCGGCAACATGCATCTAAACTACAAGGAAAATACAAAAGACATACTTTGATGCACACATCAAGGATAAAGGATTAAAACAGGGAGTCCTAGTTTTGGTTTGTGCACTAAAGCAACACACCCATAAATTGGAAAAATGAGGATATGGACCCATGGTTAGTAACAAAATTTCCACCAGGGGCACAGTTCAATTGACCACTCTAGAAGGTGACATCTTGCTAAGCTATATTATTAGTGGTTTCTGAGTCAAGCTATATCAAAAACCTCTTACAGAGGATATGTTAATGAGACTCAACACTGATAAGATTCGAAAAGAAGAAGGATTAAGGGTTAGAGAAGAAGCACAATTAGAGGCTAGAAAGTTCATTAGGCAAAATAAGTTACGATGAAAAGGCCTAGATATAAATTCCCATGCCCCAAACATATCACATGGCCATGTGACAAACATTGAGTGTAATTGCTCCCACAATAATCGATCGACATCCCTTTGTGACCATAGAGGTAGGACAAGGACAAAATGTAAGGACTCTAAGAGCGTTGATTGACCAAGGCCTACAATTGAAAATCAATTCCATAGAAGCCTATGCCATAGGATTGGGAGGTGTGGAGACCTCGTGTTCTGGCAAGGTGGAGCTTCGTGTCCACCTTCAAGCTATCCCAATGACAATCAAAATGCTAGTGTGTCAAGATGAGGACCTTATTGAACCACTTGTCTTGGGTCAAGATTGGATCTATGACCATGTAGTCAACTTAAACCTAAGAAGTCAACTTCTTCAAGTTTGGGTACATGATGCATTAAATTAGAATTAGAGAATTTCATGATCACAAATCCAGGTATCATAGAGTCTCTTAGCTCTTCTAAGACTAATATTAGAAAAGAAGATGTTGTATGTGTCAAAAGCTCTATGATGCAAAAGGATTCAATCATGGAAGAACAAGCTCGAAGGTGAGTGGATCTCTCTCCTTTTCAAAGACTAATGAAGCCATAGTGGTTCAACCACAGAGGCAAGTGAAACAATATACGACAACCGCTATACCAAA
Source organism: Ceratopteris richardii (assembly GCA_020310875.1). NCBI lineage: Eukaryota > Viridiplantae > Streptophyta > Polypodiopsida > Polypodiales > Pteridaceae > Ceratopteris > Ceratopteris richardii. Next base: position 75,290,196 of record CM035410.1, read on the forward strand.
TAGGTAAACAAAATTCACAAAGAAAGTAGTTCCAGGCTTGAAGCAAATCTGGGTACGAAAGGAGAGTAGTCAATCACACCCTTGCAATCAAAATCGTTATCAAAGAAGCAACAAAGAAATCCAAGGAAACAAGTAGAACAACAACAAAGATCTCCATTTCAAAGAGAACTCTCAATTTGGGTACCAAAGGAGTCAATGAAGGCCAACCACAATAAGGTACAAATTAGGGTACCTAAGAAATTAGATGTAGCTCAACAAGGGCGATTACACATGTGGGTGCCCAAGGAACTCTTGTATGCATGAAACCCTATACTCTCCCTCACAACAAAAGTCTTGACAATGAAGCCCATGAGAAGCAAGATGTAGAACCAAGCATAGAGATCAAGGAAGATCAACTCACCTCTTTGACAATAGTAAGGCAACAATCATCAAGGTTATGGGTTTGGAGGGCAAAAGTACCAATGCCCCCATAGAATCAAAGAGCCAATCACAAGGGATGCAAAATTTAAGAAAACACCCAATGATGATGCGGCCAAAAGTGATCTATATGTAGCTAAACACTATTCTAAAATGGGTCCTTATTAGAAGGCATGATTAGTTGTCATTCAACCATTGATTAATTGCATCATTTTGGGATCCAATGTATAATCCAAACAAAGATTGCATCAATATTTGTAGGTAACATTAGAAGTCTCGATGTGCAAAAAGTATGTGCCCTTGGCATAACCCCGTCTTTTGTACTATTGATGTCATGCATTTCCACATTATTCATTAATATAGGGCCACATTACAAGGTCATGCATAGATAGTAGAGAATCTATGGCACATAAGACACATTTGACACATGTAAACTATTTTATTACTAATCGTCTTCTTCTTGTTTTGTGAAATTTTGCAAAGAAAAGAAGAGAAAGAGAGAAGAAGATGGTCAATCACCATGATGGGGGTACAACATGAAGAGATGAATATCAACCGAACTTTCACCGGGATAAGAATCTCATACATTGGCAACACTAAAACAATGATAGATTAGGCAACCTCTTCATCAACATACCCTTGAGCACTTAGCTGAAGACCCAATTTTTTGCACCATACTTCTTACAATGCATTCCCCATGTACACATGCATAGGGTCACATTACAAGGCCATGCACAAGGAACATATGTTCTTCAACCATGCACTAACATGCTTACCCATCATTCATTATGGGTTATGAGTACTGGGCATGATAACTATGAAACCCATGTTTGAAAGATCTAAAGGACATCAAGGTTACAACATCAGTACCTATGAAGCAATCCATAGACAATAGCTATTCAAAATCAACATTGAAAACCTCTTTTGAGCACCTAGAAATTTTCAAAAGCTCACAAATACATCATCATGATAGAATCCAAGGACAAAGTGCATACAAAGGGACTAAAACTTGAAAAGGATAGCAATTTAAAAATGAAGAATAGGACAATAGACCCTACTACATTTGGAAGCAAACCACTCTTGTTGATACATGATGGACACTACCTCTCAATGAACTACATGGAACACCCACTCCAACAAGGTTCTCTCAGGGATGACAGATGCAAGAGGGGAGAGGGGGGAGTGTTGGCACTCAAGAACAATCACAAAGCACAAGAACACATCAACAAATGGACACACAAAAAGAGGGAGCATGTAGGGAGCTCCAAAAAATATATGTCAAATTTTCAAAAGATATCTCTTTCAAAATAATGATTTTGATCACTAAAAACCATTGTAAATATCGTTTCATATTTTGGAAACTCTATTTTGTTCAAGACCAAGAGTCCCTAAGCTGGAGAAGTATTTACCTACCAATTTCTATAATTTGTAGAATCCGTTTGAGCCCTTAAACAAGTCCTAGAACCTAATTTTTAACTAGGCAGGACACTAGATCTAAACAAGGCCAAAACTAGTTAAAAACCTATGAAAAGAGCTAAAGAGCTCATTTTTGTAGTGAGAATTTTTGAGGTCAAATTTTTAGAGATTGAAGCTTTTGTAAGAGATTTCTTTTGCAATACAAAGCTTTCCATTCTCCTCTCTTTGTTCTTACCTTGTGTGCATGTGTGCGTGTCTCTGTGTGCATGCTTGTGTGCTTCTCACTCACATGCTTGTGCCTTCACTTGCTCATGGTCTTCATACCAGTCCTCGCATCTCGATGGATTGAAATTTATGAGGTGGATCTCCTCACATTGGTACTTACCATTGCCCTAGAGTGACAACATGTGTATGTACACGTGTGCATGCTTGAGTGCTTCTCACTCACGCACTTGTGCCTTCACTTGCTCATGGTCGTCATACTAGTTCTCATGTCTTCACAGATTCACATTTATGACGTGGATCTCCTCACATTGGTACTCATCATTGTGCTAGAGTGACACCAATTTTTAACTAGGTCAGACACTAGGCCTGGACAAGGCCAAAGCTAGTGCAAAACTATGAAAAGAGATTGAGAGCTCATTTCTGAGGTTGGCTTGGTAGAGATTGAAACTTTCATGATAGATTTCTTTTGTAATCCATTGTTCCTCTCTTTGTTCTTGCATTGTGTTCAAATTTGTGTATGTGTGTACATGCTTGAGTGCTTCTCACTCACGCACTTGCCTTTCACTTGCTCATGGTCATCATACTAGTTCTCATGTCTCCAAGGATTGACATTTATGAGGTGGCTCCCCTCATGTTGTTACCCACCATTGTGCTATACTAACAACCAACATATACCCTTGTGTTACTAACATTGGTTGTGAGATTATCCAAGAAGGTGTTATTTTCAAGCTTGTGGGTATACTATCGGATTGAAAGTTACACTCCAACAAAGGTAGGATTGGATCATTCAAAAGTCAAGAGGAAAAATATTCAAATGGTATGATTGTCTCTCCTCTCTAGCCCATAGAGCTATTCTTTTAAATCATTACATCTTTCCTTGTATAATCCATTTTCTATCTTGTTGGTTATAAGAAGTATCTGTAGCTCAGTGATGAGTAGCACCTCCTTTAATGTCAATCTGGGAAGACATGAGGATGGTATGAAGATCTCGAGCAAGTAATGAGCACAAATGGTGATGGAGAAGCACACAAGCATGCACACAAATACACACACGCACACACAAGTAGAACAAAGAGAAAGACAATGGAAGACCTTCGATTACAAAAGAACTCACTTACAAAGGTCAAAACTACAACAAGCTAACCCCAAAAATGAGCTCTCTAGCTCTTTTTATAGTTTTTGACTAGTTTTGGCCCTATTCAGACCTAGAGTCCGGCCTAGTTAAAAATTAGGTTCTAAGGCTATTTTGGCGGCTCAAACCAGCTCCGAAAATTATGAAAATTGGTATATAAATACTGTATCGCGGCATTTCCCCCTCTCTCTCTTCCTTGCAACCCCTTCCAACCCCACCATCCCCTCCTTTTTCCCCCACCACCCCCACGGCCCCACCATCACCTCGGCCCCCTCCAACCCCACCCTCCCCTCCTTTTTCCCCGCCACCCTCGCGGCCCCCACCATCACCTCGAGCTCCACCAGCCCTCCTCTTTTCCCCCACTACCACTCCACACCACACCACAGCCCTCCACCACTCCACACCACCCCACAGCCCTCCAGAGCCCTCCACGGCCCTCCACAGCTCTCCATAGCCCTTCACAGCCCCCCACAGCCCCCCACAGCCCCCCATAGCCCTCCACGGCCCTCCACAGCCCCCCACAGCCCACGACGGCCCTCCACAACCCCCCACAGCCCCCACAGCCCTCCACGGCCCCCCATTGCCCCCCATGGCCCCCCACTGCCCCCCACTGCCCCCCACAATCCTCAATAGCCCTCCACAGCCCCCCACGGCCTCCCACAGCCCCCCATGGCCCCCCACAGCCCCCCACAACCCTCCACAACCCTCCACGGCCCCCCACAGCCCCCCACAGCCCCCCACAGTCCTCCACGGCCCTCCACAGCCCCCCACGGCCCCCCACAGCCCCCCATAGCCCTCCACAGCCCTCCACGGCCCCCCACAGCCCCCCCCACAGCCCCCCACGGCCCCCCAAAGCCCTCCACAACCCTCCACGGCCCCCCACGGCCCCCCACAGCCCCCCACAGCCCCCCACGGCCCCCCACAACCCCCCACGGCCCTCCACAACCCCCCACAGCCCCCCACAGCCCCCCGCCGCCCCCCACACCCCTCCACAGCTCCCCACACCCCTCCACCACTCCACACCACTCCACAACCCTCCACCACTCGACGAACCCCCACAAACCCCACACACCCCACAAATCCCACACTTTCCCACGACCTCACATAAGGCTCTCATGCAGTTTTGGATGGATATTTGGAGGATTATTTCTTAACCAAACCCTACAGTGTTATATATCGTTGGAAAGCTCTCGACGAGTACTTTCCAATGAGGCAATAATAACTTTGAAATCTTGGATCAATTTTTTACCACACCCCAAAAACCCCCACAACTCCCCATAACTCACCCCCTATTCCCACCCAACCCACAAAACCCACAAACCCCTCAAACCCTACACAACTCCACACAACTCCACACCCCTCCACAACCCTCTACAAACCCCATAATCTCTCTCAACTCCCCACAACTCACCGCCCACTTAATATGAAGGGTCAAAAGCTACTACAAAGAATTAGGTGAAGGATGTGCTTCTCAGGGACATTCAAATATCACGGGTGGCACAAAATGAGGATCTCAGCTTGCATTCAAAAGTGACAATAAAGGTGTAAGTGGTAAAAGTGAAAGTGGAGAAATGACTATTGCCGCCAACCATTCATGACGACTGCCTATTTTTGAGGATCCAATTCAAATCAAGTGGAATATTTGATCTACCCCTCCAATCTTGGGCAATCAACCGGCGCGTGATCAGTGAACGTGAGGAACCGGTAAGGCCCTCTTGGCCTATTGGAGCCTATAAAAGTAATGGATTTGTGTTCTTTGAGAGATATATTCAGATACACACATTTACATACGTACATACAGAGGTCCTCTCTTTGCACTTTGTGGCTTCAAGCCTACTGTAGGAAGTCACTCTGTGGTGAGGATACAGAGCGTGGGCTTCCCAGTGAGGGCTAATAGCACTATAGTGTGAAGAGAGTGGCTTGGTTTTGTCATTCAGTGTGAGTCATTGGTATTTCGTGCTCTTTCCCTTAGAGCAAGTCTTCATACTTTGTATTGATCAGTGCTAGTCTACATCTAGTTGAGTCCATTGTACGGATTGAATGAATCCCTTGTATTGATGTTATTTAGTTTTGGAGTGGCATGTTAGGCCAGAGCATAAACTTTTGAGCATCTCTTTTGCCTATATTGTAATCATCTGATTCGAACTAAGGAGTGGTTGGTCTCCCATTATTGTCATTAATATTTTCTTGAGTATTCACAACTCTGTGCAATCATTGATATCTGCCTGCTCACAGAAGTGTTAAAGGGTATATTTCCCTAAGGAGAACCTCCCTTGAGTAGGTGAAGTACTCGAATGCTTGCTGCATGCTCCTGTTAAAAGTAGATACCCCAGTACCTCCTCTACAAATACTAATAATATCCTCAAGCTTGAGGACTCCTTGGATTTCACAAAATGTAGCTACAAAAAGGTAAAATGGTATTTACAATGGTTTTTAGTGATGAGAATCACTTTTAAAATAATTTGAGGATTGCAAAACTTTGATTGGTTGCCTCAATGCTAGATCTCCATGTATGCCTCTACTTGATTCTTCCAAGATACCAACACTCTCCCCCACCCTAGCATCTATAGTCTCTGACAGACCTTTGTTCCATGGGGTGATCAATGTAGTATTGGACTATGTCGGTGGCTAGCTCATGTTCTCTTATCCTTAGTCACTTGACTAGATCTCTTTGAAGAGCATCGCAATTAATCGCACCTTGAATGTCAGAGTGTGGTGTTGTATAATGCTCTGAATACATAGTATGTTCATACACAAAGAGCTATAGAAGATGGGTTGGTCGTGGTGCGAACACTTTAGAGTGATATTCCCAAAAACCAGTGGTAAACATATTGTCAAAGTTTGTTTATAACAAGCTGGGAGATATTGAATCCTCGCATGCCAGGCATAAGAAACCCAAATACTAGGAGTGGTGCTCATGTCATAGAGTAAAGCATAGTTATCATTCGTAAATCTTGGGATAGAAGCTTGGTTGTCACTCACATCGCGGAAAGTCTTGAGTACTATTTGCATCATGTCCAAGATCTTTAACATTATCTGGGCAACGACATTGAGCATGGGCTGCAGTCTGGGGAACTAGTGTTTGATTGTAGCCATCATGTAGGCAACAGTTGGTGTGCCTATTGGTGGAGCAATGGATGGGTAGTTGAGCCATTCTTTGCAATTAGCATTATTCTGAACTTTGCTGGAAAAGGCTTTCCATGAATGCCTTTGTTGCACTGGTCCAAAGCACGGGTTATACTTTAAGTGCATGGGGGCATGGTCCCATGTCTGGAGCATCTCTAGATATGTCTCCAGTATCTTTTGCCGCCAGGTGGATTGGAAGATGGCACCTTTTCGGGTTGCTTCAGGGATGTCTTCTGATTGGAATTGTGTTGGAAATGAGGGATAGTGATTGGTGATTCATTTAATCTCAGCATTATAATCGGCCAATAACAAAAATTAAGGCTTCTACTATAGTTTGGAACTGGTTATTATTCGTCTAGGAGCAAGTTTCTTGAAATATTCTGATTGAAGCACAATCTCCTCAATAGCTTTCATGGCCAACCTTTGAGTGAATATTCGCTGTTGAGAGCAGTATGGGCACCCAAGGACTGAGGAGACAGGGAAGCCAGCAGAGAGAGTCAGAGCAAGGCGAAGGATTAAGTAGACAAAGCAGTCGACGCAGATCTGGCAGATAGGCCCTTCAAAATTTTCCAAATCAACATCTCTATAATAGTGATTCTTAACACTAACCATCATTGAAAATACCATTTCTTATTTTTGTAGCTCCATTTTGTGCAAGCCAAGGAGTCCTTGAGCTTGAGGAGCTTTAGAAGTACCTACCTGTCAGTTTTCACATTTTTTAGACTTCGTTTGAACCTCCGAATAGGGTAGAGAACCTAATTTTTAACTAGGCCGGACACTAGGTCTGGACATGGACAAAACCTAATCAAAAACTATAAAAAGAGCTAGAAGGCTCGTTTTTGAGGTTAGCTTGTAATAGTTTTGAACTTGTATGAGCTTTTTGAAAGTAATCTAAGAACTCCATTGCTTCCCACTCTTTGTCTTGCCGTGTGTGCGCATGTGTGTGTATGTGTGTGCATGTTTGTGTGCTTTTCACTCACGCACTTGTGCCTTCACTTGCTCGAGGTCTTCATACCATCCTCACGTCTTCCCGGATTGACATTAAAGGAGGTGCTACTCATCACTGAGCTACACCAAATTTTGGCGCCGTTGGTGGGGACCGAGCTTTGAGGACGAGCGTGTGATGGTAAGACGTAGAGTTATGACATTGGCGTTGTAGGTAATTTCTCTATTTTTTCTTAATTTTCTCTTTCTTACTACACCATCATCATCACCATCATCATCCTCACCATATCCAATCTCCATCTCCATCATCGCGAAAAAAAAAATCAGTTTTTTGATCATATCACCTTCTCCACCTCATTTCCCTCATTCCACTTGTGAGAGAGAGCAAGAGAGCAATATTGTGTGCATTGTTTTCGCATGTGTGTTGGGTTTTCTTGCAGGATCCAGGTGTATCATCCCCTCCAGCACGTTACGCAGGTACGGAAATGTGCAGAACTGTCTCTGTGTCGCAAGCTTCTGTCGATCGCGATTGACAGAAAACTTCATCTTTTGGTAAAACTGAGTGCACCACAGTAGACTAGAGACCTTGCACTTCACAAATCCACAAAAATTTCAAAAAAATTTTCATTTTCTCTGTCTATCGTGATTCATAGCATCAATCGTGATTGACACTGTCCATCGCGACGGACAGCCAGTCCATCGTGACTGACAGACCCCGACGAACACGTGTCCATCGCGACGGACACCCCTGTCCATCGTGACCGATAGAAAAATCGTGACTGATACCTGTCCATCGCGACTGACACCTGTCCATCGCGATTGATACCTATCCATCGCGACTGATACGTGTCCATCGCGACTGACACCTGTCCATCGCGATTGACACCAGTCCATCGCGATTGACACCAATCCATCGCGATTGATGCCAGTCCATCGCGATTGACACCAGTCCATTGCGATTGACACCAGTCCATCGCGATTGACAGCCCAGTCCATCGCGATTGACAGCCATTTTCGGCCATTTTTTAAGGTTTATTAAATTGAGGAATTTGGCTAATTTTGGGCATAACTATTGGTCTATAGGACATATAGCGAGGCTATAAACAAGCAATTTGAGGAAAACCTATTGCCCTGTTTGAACCCTATTTTAATCCCTAAAGCCTGAACTGACATAACTTTCTCATACAAAATCCGTTTGCTGTGATTCTTGTTTTGTTGGAAAGCTCCTGTGAAAATTAATATCAGAATTATTAGATAGGGTATTTTGAAGTTGACCATACCCCGAGGTAGGAAAAATGAGGGATCCTTGGGATTGTTTTCCATAAAGGCAAAGGATAATTTGGTCTGTGAGTTACATGCATGAAAGTGGTCTATTGTGTCATTTGAATCTAAGTCTTGTGCTAACCGTGGGACTTTTACAGGTCCAGTAAGAGCACTTGAGGGCATTCTAAGCAAGAGTAAGTGCAAGCTTGGGAACACGCGTCCTGGGCACACCAGGACAACAACACAAGGAAAGAAACTCAAGGTTGGAAAATCCTCAACACCCTCTATCAATTCATAGCTTAGGCTAAGTGTGGGAAGTGCTAGGAGTAAGTCAGGGCAACGATAGGCATCAATCAAGTTGAAGACTACCTATGCACTCAAGTTCAAGATTAAACATAATCTCTTCGTGATGCGATAACCTTAAAGGAAAGAATCTAACGTGGAACGATCAACTTATAGTGCGAAAATTAACTCAAATATTCCTGACGACGTGATTTCTGACAAGAGCATAAACACGGTAACCACTAAAAAGAATCAAGTAACTGATACAAAAGGACTCAGCAACGAGGTTGTACTTGGGCAAATTTGGGCTATTCAGTTAGGCTTATGAACCTTAGATCAGGGCGACATCTAGGGAGAGATAGACAAAGTCTTAGGTCTTGAGAGGCTAGTGTCAACCACACTGTTAGGTCTTGGGCCCAGCAGTTGAGCCACCACTCATACTACCCTAGCTCTGAGACTAGTGAATCAGAGATGTCTCAAGGCATGGACCGACCTACGAGAAGTTCAGGAGTGCCATACTTGCACCGGGTAGAAGGCCCGTACAAGACGCAGCTGGAATACCTTAGGACCAACCGATTAGGTGCTAGCATCTATGAGGACGGCCTAGGAAGATCCGTGGTCCAAATCAAAAACCCAGACCAATCTATTGGGCTAGAGCACCCTGTTGTCAAGTTTGAAAATGGTGCATACCTTGATAAAGAGGGAACCATATACGTGGTCACTAGTCACCCGGAGAGGACAGATGAATTCGGGAATGTGATCCCTGAGACGGACATAGATGACCTAGAACAAGGGAACATAGGAGGGGAGCCCAGGACCCCTCGAGGGAAATCTGTTCTTACTAGAATCCTCAATCCCGAGTGGGTTCCCCAGGACAACAAGAGCATAGATCTGCTTCTGAACCGAGAGACTGACGAAGCATTTTGGAGGTATAAATCTGATGGCCAATTGATATAGGAACACCTCATGATCTATGAGTTTAAAGATCCAGATAGCCCAGGCAGAGTGACGTACTTAGATCACGCTTCAGAAAGGATCTTTGTGGTTACAGAACATGATAGACATGCTTATACTCGGATGGGTGAGTTTATTTTCCCCCAACCAAAATCTAACGTGTCCTTTGGCCACCTGGGAGCTGGAACCTCCCAAGCTCATGGAGTTCAGAGAGACATAAAGAGAGACAGACCTGAGGTAAGCTTTGCCAACTCCTTGGGAAGAGGAAGAACGAGAATGGAAACAAATAGAGTGGAACTTGAGGGACATAGAGCCCCAGGAAGCCGAAGAAATGCGGATGAATTCCCTCTACCAAGACCAAGAGAGCACACGAGGACCCTGAGACCGACCCAGCTTGTTAAGTCCATGAAAAACTACTTCGATGGCACTGGAGATCCCTACGATCATGTGGCTGAGTTCAGGCAAGTCTTGAGAGCAGAACAAGTGGAGGATCTATTCACGCAGTACAATGCCTTTGGTCTAACCCTTAGGAACACAGCCCTTACGTGGTTTCAACCATTGAATGAGAGACAGTTCAAGAACATAGACCAACTCCTAGAGGCTTTCATTATTGAATTCTCTAAGAGTGGCATAAGGCATAATACCTCCTCATTGATCCACAGCTTCAAGAAAACCCCTCAAGAGACCGTGAGACTTGCAGGAAGAAGATTTAGGCAGTACCTAGAGAGATGCCCTGTTCGTGAGTTACCCACACTAGCTAAGCAAGTGGCTTTATTCTTGGATGGATTGCTGAGTACCAAACTGAGATCATATGTGTACTTGAAGGACCCCAGGACCATAGAAAAGTGCGTACACATGTGCATCGACATCGAGGATAACCTAGGGGAGGAGTTAGAGCTTTCCAAAATCTACAAAGATTCAGATAGTACCTCTAGCCTCTCTTCCTCACAATCCACATCTATTGAGGAACTTGCGGAGAAAGTAGCTCAAAAACTAGGTGTGTCTAGTAAACAAATTCCTAGATTTGCCCCAGTCAAAAGGTGCTATACCTGCAGTGGTGACCATATGGCGAACGTGTGTCCCATTATGGCTCAACCCCAAGTAAATCCGAGTAGCCAATACTGTACCATAGAATGGAGATACACAAATCACATAGCACAAGACTGTCCATACAATAAGCAAGCGGTTAGGCAAACCTACCCTCAGCCATACCCTCAACAAGGCAGATATCAGAGTCAATACTCACCACAACAGTATACTAGGCCTCAGCAAAATTACCAACTGCAATATCAGGCCCAACTAAGACCCCAGCCAGTGCTAGCACAACAACCATCTGCTCCTACTAATGTGATCCCTGTAAAGTATGCAGCTACAGAAGAAAACCTGAATAGGGCCATAGTGCCAGTAACCCCACTGCTATCAGAAAGTGACCCCAGTGACCATAGTTTTGATTCTACACATGTTGATAGCCCCTAGGCCTACTACATGCAGTCTCCTGAACATGGTGAGTCCTACTATAGTGAAGAGCCAAATCAACCTAGTTGGGAGCCTGATTACACAAACGTCATGTATGCAAACCCCAACCCTAGACCTCAACTTAGGCAAGTAAGACCCCCATTCCCTAGAGGACCATGCTACAGATGTTAGGGAGACCACCTCATTCATGATTGCCCCATGCCTCCACCTACACAACCCCAGTCAGTGACGATCCAAGGCTATTGCCAGGAGTGTGGAAAGGAGCATCTCTTACGAGACTGCCCAAAGAATCCTAATAACATGCCGAAAATCACTTCTATCAATGTTGTTGGGTTAGTTGTAGACTCCACAAGAAGTGTCACTTCCACTGCACCAGTACAGGTAGTCATTAGAGCTCAGGCCTTGCAGCAAAACCAAGGGGTAGGCCAGGAAAAGAGCCCAAATGTTAGTGAAACAGACAGCATGACAAAGAAAAGGACTAGAGCTTGGAGAGATAGCCGAGAAAGAATGAAAAGGCAATGGGCAAAAAAGATGAGTGAACTCGAGGAAAGCCTCAGAGAAACAAAGGCTAGGATAACTGAACTCACATCTCAAACTCCCTCTCACACTACCCCACCACCACCATTCCCATCTCCATCCGACCCGCCACCTTCCAACCCGCCTCACATAATCCCACCACCCCCTAGAGTAGGATCAGTCTTAGCAGATCCCACTCCCGTGGACCTAAACATGATGCTTAAGGCATATCAAGCGAGAATCCAAGAAGGGACAAACGTAACTGATCATGAAAAGTGTTACCCTAGAGCAGAACTAGAGCTAGAACGAACCAAAATTTGTGCCAAAATGGTGGAATTGGCTCATACCATGTTTGAAGCCAGTCGCCTCTTTAACATCTCTAGTTCAGCGAAGACACAGTTGCACTTTGAAGGCCTGTTGGAAAGAATAGAGAAGCTAATTGCACAATCAGAAAAGGAACCCGCCTCTCAACATAAGGACAAGGCAAGTGAAAGAGCAGGTCTTCCTGCCCAGGAAGCCTATGTGCCTGAAGCCTATGTGCCAAACTCTACGGAGCCAGACACATCTTCTTCTATGAATCCGTTCACACCAGAATTCCTACGAGAGATTCAAGAAGACAAATGGGCTAAGGAAAGTGAAGTCCCTCCTCCTATTGAACTGGTGGATGATGCACATGACCAATTCCCACAAGACATCCCATCCATTTATGAGGAGCAGGAGAGCACCCACTCTCAGGAAAGATTAGACTTTGAGTCTAACTCTCTACAAGAATTACCCCACTTCACAGGCCCATGGGAAGCTAAGTCTACTTGTATGAGAGCCCACATGGTCATGGTACGAAACTGTGATGAGGATGGCTATGACATTTGAGTTTTCTCCATAGAGCCAATAATTGGAGAGGTAGTGTTAGAAGAGTGTGAACCTAACCCTGATGCATTCGAGGATGCAAGTGACTCCGATCTAGAGTCAATCATTATGGACCCACCTTTTCCATCAGATGAAGAATAGAAGTAGAATTTCATCCTCAAAGGCACGGAGAGCTTACAAATGATGTAAGGCTAGCCACACATGTAACTCCTAAGGAAGAAGGAAAGAAAAGAAAGAAGAGAGAAGTCACACAAGAAGAGGAAGAATCTTTGTTTGAGGTCTCGGAAAATTTTAAGAAGTATGAGATAGATGACAGGAGAGTCATGATCAGAATGCCTAAACGAGAGGCGCAATCAGGGGAGGCCTATGATAACAAAGAAACCACCAAGAAAATAATGGTAGCTGTGGAAGAAGGAGAAGAGAGATGCACGTACATAGGCCATGACCTGACAGAAGAGGAAGAACAAGAGTTGATAGCCTTGCTAAGAGAATACAGAGATGTATTCGCTTGGAGTTACAAGGATTTGAAAGGAGTGGACCCTGACATATGCTCACACACTATCCCCATGACCGCAGATGCCAAACCCTCTAAGCAAAAGCCATATACATATAATGATAATTATGCTACCAAGATCAAAGAGGAGATAGATAGACTAGTTGAAGCTGGATTCATCTACGAAATTGAGCACGCTGAGTGGGTATCCCCCATCGTAGTGGTGCCCAAGAAAAATGGAAAGCTGCGTGTGTGCATTAACTTGAAGAAGGTCAATGCAGCCACCATTCGAGATAACTATCCACTTCCTATCACAGAACATCTCTTAGAAAGAGTAGCAGGCAAGGAAGTGTACAGCTTCCTTGATGGATTTTTGGGCTACAATCAAGTAGCCATAGCTCTAGAAGATCAGCATAAGACAGCTTTTTCCACAGAGTGGGGCATATTCGCTTTTCGTGTAATGCCATTTGGGCTGACCAATGCCCCTACAACTTTCCAAAGGCTGATGTGTCATGTATTTAAAGAGTTTTTGAGGAAGAATTTGGAAGTCTATGTCGATGATCTTTGTGCTCATTCCAACATTAGACAAACCCATATTCCTGAACTCAGACAAATCTTTGACAAATGTAGAGAATATCAAGTCTGCCTGAACCCAGAAAAGTGCGTTTTTATGGTCAGGCAAGGCAAGATTCTGGGACACATAGTGTCAAAGAATGGCATATCCACTGATGAAGAGAAAGTGAGAGCCATAGCGGAGCTACCTAGGCCAAAGAATGTTAAGGAAGTACAAGCTTTCATGGGGCATTGTGGTTATTACCGACGGTTTATACACATGTATGCCATCATAGCAAAGCCTCTGTATGGACTTCTGACTAACTTTGAGTGGACTGACGAATGTGAGAATTCCTTCAATGAGCTTAAACGGCGATTATGTTCAGCACCAATCTTAACCACACCAGATTGGAATAAGCCTTTCCATGTTCATGTGGATGCATCCAATTATGCTATTGGGTGCGTGCTCGCACAACCTACCGGTGAAGGTAATATGGATCTTCCAATTGCCTATGCTAGTAGACAATTGAATGCAGCTGAACGAAATTATACCACTACTGAGAGAGAAGGATTAGGCATGGTATATGCAGTTAAAAAGTTTAGGCATTATTTGCTTGCAAATAAGTTTAAATTTTTTACTGACCATCAGGCACTACTATATCTCGTAAACAAGCCATGCAATACAGTAAGATTAGTAAGATGGTTTCTCTTACTAATGGAATATGACTTTGAGGTAGTAGTAAGGAAAGGCATAACTCACCTGAGAGCAGATCATCTCTCAAGGCTCACATCAGGAGAAGCCCCACAAGGAGTGTCAGATGACTTACCTGATGCTTACTTGTTTAACTTGGAAGTTGTACGTCAGTGGGCTAAGCCATTAGTGCCAGTATTGTCATACGGACCTAACCACCCAGTAATAGCCACACAAGATAGAGAGGTAGTAAAAGCCCAAAAGTATCACATCATGGCAGGAAGTATGTACAAGCACACGGATCAAGGGATCTTGGCTTGTTGTGTGGAAGAGGATGAGTACGCTAAATGGTTGCAATTAGCACATGTAGGTGCATTAGAGCAACACTACTCAAAGCAACGGACCCTACAGACACTAAGGAGACTCAGAGTGCATTGGCCTACTATGGAGGTTGATGTCCAAAAGCTGTGCAAGGAATGCCCAATCTGTTGCACTAAACCACCTGTGGAACATGCCACTCTTTATCAAGTGTCCATAGTGCTAGATTGGAGTGAACCACTAGTATCCTTCCTGAGGACGAAAACATTCCCTCCAGACATGACTCTGGCTAGGAAAAGGAGTTTAGAACAAGAAGCCCAGGATTACTCACTCATTGTGATAATCTATACAAGCGTGGTAAAGATGGTTACCTGAGACTATGTGTCCATGAAAGTGAATATCTCAAGATCTTGGAAACCGCTCACCAAGGTGTAGCAGGACAACACTTTGGACTAGACCGGCTGATCAAGGCAATACTATTTGCGGGCTTCTGGTGGCCGACCCTTCACATGGATTCACATACCTATGTGAAACGGTGTGATGTTTGTCAGAGAACTCAGTATCCTATACGCAAAGATGAGATGCCACTGAAACCTATGATGGGTGGACGTGCATTCTCTAAGTGGGGAATAGACTTTGTAGGTCCTATTAATCCCCCAGCTAAAGGTTCCCATGCTGAATACATCATTGTTGCCACAGACTATCTAACAAAATGGGTAGAGGTAAAAGCTACGACAAAGAACGATGCTCAGACAACTGCTAAATTCTTGTTTGAGAATGTATTCACAAGATACGGGCTACCTATAGAGCTAGTAAGTGATAGGGGCACTCACTTCTTGAATGAAGTGATTGAAAATCTGCTCCAAGAATTCTTGGTAGTTCATAAGAAGTCTGCCACCTACCACCCACAAGCTAATGGGCAAGCCGAAAGCACAAACAAGATTCTGTGCAATGTGTTGACCAAATTAGTGAATAATAAACGCTCTGATTGGGACAAACAACTACACCATGCTGTTTGGGCATACCGAGTCGCCTACAAAACGGTACTCCAAGCCACCCCCTTTTAGATGGTGTTTGGTCAAAATGCAGTGCCACCATTGGACTTCTTAATACCTACATTGAAGGTAGCACAAGAGCACGAAGGGACGGGTCATGAACTCTCCTCTAGATTTTTTGACCTTGAACGATTAGGAGAAACAAGACTGAGAGCGGCGACAGGGATATATGCAGCTAAGAAGAGATAGAAGGCATACTTTGATGCCCATGTGAAGGATAAGGGCTTGAAAGCAGGAGATCTAGTTTTAGTCTACACATTGAAACAACACGCAAGGAAGCTAGAAAAGAGAGGCTACGGACCTATGATCATAAATAGGATCTCCACAAGTGGAGCAGTACAACTAGCCACTTTAGAGGGTGATGTTCTCCCGAGCTACATTAGCGGATGTAGAGTCAAGTTATATCAGGAACCTCTCACAGAGGAAATGCTAAGTTGACTCAATACTGCTAAGAAACGCAAAGAAGAAGAAAATCGAATTTGAGAAGAAGCTCAAGCAGAAGCTCTAGAGCGCATACAGAGAATGAAATTAAGAAGACAAGGCAGAGAGCAATCTAGGCCTGATGCCTATGCAGATCAAGGATATCATGTGGCTATGTGTGAAGTTTTAGAAATCAGCTCTCATAGGATAATTGATTGACGTCCTTTTATAACCTTAGAGATAGGACAAGGAAAGGGTGCAAGGACTGTAAGAGCCTTGATTGACTCAGGTGCAGCCACTAGTGCTGTCAAATTGTCTTACTATCAAGAATTGAAATTAACTGTCAATCCGATAGAAGCATATCTCATAGGATTGGGAGGTGTGGAAACCCCTTGCATGGGCGAGGTGGAACTTCCCCTCTATATTCAAGACGAAGCAATGACAGTCAAAGTTCTAGTGTGTCAAGATGAGGACCTCACTGAGCCTCTTGTCTTGGGCCAGGACTGGATCTATGACCATGCAGTCAACCTAAACCTAAGAAGTGGACTTCTTCAGGTATGGGTAAATCATAGTCGAATTACAGTTGAATTGGAAAATGAGGCACTCAAGGAACTAGGTAAGGCACGAACTCCTAGTCCTTCCAGGGGCACACATGAAGTTGACAATGTTGTTCTTGTCCAAAACTGTATGATGCAGAAAGAGGATTGTCTCAACAACGGAGTCAAGGATACGACGGCACTCCCTTCTTTTCCAAAGGCCAGAGGGGCACAGAAACCAACAGCAGGTCAAATACAGAAGGAGCAGAGTACTACTTATACCTGAGGCCAAAAACACGTGCGAAGCAGAATGTCTCTGCCATTGAAACAAGTGTGGGTGCAGAAAGGCAAACACCCTGTTGCGACCACGCCAACCCCACGGCCAAAACCTCTTATTAGTAATCAACAACACGACACTAATAAGAAGTCTTTCATAAATTCTTTTGCGAAAGTAAAGTCTATTTGGGTACCCAAGAAGTCGATGAAGGCCAGCCCACAATCACGAAAAATCTGGGTGCCTAAGGCTTGCTTGCAGGCTCAAATAGCTACACCGAGGCCACACCCGGTACAACACGTTTCACTCACTCGAACATCCGATGCCCATTCTTACACATCACGCACGAACACATATCCTTCCATGAGCACAAGTAGAATCACTTGTAAATGGGTCCCTAAAAAGCCTCATTTTCAAGCAGATACTTCCATCAAACTCTCCAGAGTCTCCTCAAAATCAAGATCAAAACCCATCCACTGTATTTGGCAGCCTAAAACTTGTAATAAACCCCCGAACCCCAGGTGTAAATCCATGCCCACCTACTAACTACATCACTCTCACACTACATCATTACACTTAGCTCCTAGGTCTACCCAATTCCTAACTACACACACAAGCACCGCGCACTCACTAACTGACTGACTCATCACTAAAAGCTCATGTTAATGTTGTAACGGGGACACAATGTCATTTTTGTGTCCATTGCAATGTTAACATTTATTCATATATTCTCACAGAACCGGCTGTGAAGTTTTTAACATGACGGAGGCTGCAGGAACTAGCTCTCAAACAGAAACGAGCTAGCAAGTGGTGGACTTAGACAGTTTACCCGTTTTGCCTGAGACAAATGAAAGACCAGAAGAATTGCAGGCCATCAAAATCATACCTATAGCGGACCCTCCCAGTGGCCATACCATGCCCGTAGGAAAAGCTTCCCACTGGTTTAGTGAAGTTACAGGACCCTTGGGAGAGGGAACATACCTATGGGAATCAGAGTTGGACTTCAATGGGAAGCAAGGTAAATACCATTTCTTTACAAGAGAATTCGAGAAGTTACAAAATACAGAAGGTCTACGTTCGGTATGGGAGAAGGCAGGATTGGATGCATATTTTAGTGCACGGCTCCCAAAGCCTGACTTCATGCGATGCTACTATCTCATCAACACCTTGACTCCAAACAAGAACCCAAAAGGTGCAAGCTCATTTGTGATCCCATCTCTAACGAAAGGAAATGAGCTCAAGAGGTTTAGGTTATCCAACAACTTGGTGAGAGAGGCCCTAGATATGCGCGGAATGCATATTCCTACAGAGAAGGAGACCCTAGTGCCTGATTACATGAAGAATAGAAGCCTCACCAAACTCAAGGACATGGTGTCCATGACGCCTATATTGCAATACACCTTTGCATGTGCATGCAACACTTTGCTTTTCCTGCCCAAGATAGATTCACCATGCCGCCCAAAAAAATATGGTTTAGTTTGTATCTAGCAGAGACATAGAGCCTCACCATCAACTTACCCCACTGGATAATTGATCAGATACACCTAGCTCACAAACGATGGCCGCGGAAACAGGTTTTATATGGTTGTTGTGCTCTGACGAGAATCATTTATAGGTGTTTGGCTTATGACATCCCTATTCAACGGGCCCTGATGTGGAATCGTGTAGAGCAGTTTAGAGGCAGGACATCCACTGGACCCCCTTCTAAGAAGATGAGAGGTATTGTCCAAGTCCCTTGCGCTCAACCACGTGGAGCCACCCTAACACCAGATGTTACCCCTCCACCCCGAAGAGTCCGACCATTCACACTCCGACTTCCAAGACGCAGCACCGATGGTCCTAACTTGATATTCCCTCCCATCCCAACTGATCTTGAATTTCCTGGTGGTGCACCTTTGGAAGAACTCACGAATAAAGACTTCGAACAATTATTACAAGATGTAGAGCTGGAGGCAGAAGAGGCACAACAAGTGGAGAATGTGCAAACGCAGGCAACAACCTCCCAAGTACCTGTCACCACAGTTGAAGTGGATGAAGAGGATGATGAAGATGAAGAACAGGAGGAAGATGAGGAGGATTATGATCAAGAGCATCATGACGAGCAACAAGAAGTGCTAGAACTTGTAGGTGCACCTGCATATACAGCTCAACTACAAAGGTTATACGACACAATCAAAGCAGTACAAGAAAGGCATCAACTCTCTCTTGTGTCAGGTCAAGCCTTGATGCAAGAAATGCTATCAGATGATGGGGTGGATCAACATTTCATTGACACCCTCAAATTAGTGTCAGAATCTTTAGGAGTTCCGAAGGCTGTCCACACTGCAGTCCGCCAATCCGTGAGGTATGACAAACGTAGAGTCGACACATTACCACGAGCAGGTAAGACTATCAAGATGCCCGTCACAGAACAAGAAGTAACCATTGAAGCCACAGCAACTCCCACCACCACCATCGACCTCTCTGCTGAAACCTTCGTTCAGACATCACCCATCTCACCTCAGCACCCCCCATCACCACCTTCTCCACCCCCACCACCACCTCCCACCATGGAAGAAACGACAGTCATCACCTCTACCTTCACTTATAACCCAACCTCATTCACATCATTCTCATTTCGAGAACCTACCTCACAAGACACCCTCTTCTCTTTCATCACCAATCCCTTGTACACTTCAACCCTTCTATCCTCTGAACCCATAATTTGCCATCCCATAATTCCAAGTATGGTTGGAAACCCTGCATCCACAGAAGGCACCCTGTGTTTCCTAGCCTATCCCCCAATACGGGTACCTCCATTCCATGACCCTCACTTCCCATCTGCCCCCTACACCTCATTCAACCTAACCTCACCACCCCAATACCCGTCCTTTGTGGAGCAGTTCATCCGCAGTCCAATGTATCAGAGGCACATTCCCCACATATTCTCAACCACATCAATCTACACAAACACCACACTCACTTCACCTACCATACCCACCTACATGGTAGCCCCTGTACACACCACTCTGTCTGACCCAATGGACATTTCACCCACCACAGCACCTCTCCCCACAATTCCACCCTCTCCCCCTCCACTACCCCCCACCTCACCACTCAACACATCATTAGCAGACACAGCATTCACTACCTCCCTTCCCATTCCCACCTCCCCTGCACTCCAAACTTTTCCCCTTGCATCTCATAATGTAAATAGCACGTTCACTACATTACTTCAGTGTGCACATCAACTACAACAAGAATACCATCAATTGGAAGAACGCACGGTTGCCCTCCAAGCAGAATCTCAGCGTCTACAAGCTAGAGTCAACACTCTTGAAGATGATTACCAAACGCTTCTCTCAGAACATACCACCTTACAACAGGCTCACACAGAATTGGAATCGAAAATTTTGACAGTGGATGATCAAGCAGTGAAGGAACTGGAAAGTATGCTCGAGTCCCAAATGATATCCAATGCTACACTTAGACGCAATCTTGGGCTATTAAGAAAGCATATGGCAGCAGCACTAGAAGAGAACAAGAGGCTTCAACAACAAAACCAAGACAACTTTGAAGCGGCTATGGAAGGAACTGCAGGAGCAACCATTAGCCCTACCAAGTATAGAGCAGTCCCATCTGAAGACATTCGCATCTTACTCGAAGAGCATGCAAATTTCTTGGAGTCATATGAAAAGTTAGAGGTTGAATGTGCGGATCTAAAGAAGCAGAGAGCTAGTGCCCTCACAGCTCAGTAGGAGCCGATACTCTTGCAACACTCTACAGAAGAAGTAGAGACCCTCCAGAAACAGGTGGCAGAACTCCAAGCACGCCTCTTACCATATGAAAGGCCACCCTCGCCAACTGAATAACCAGAACCTGAAACAGTTGTGGAAATCCCTGTCGAGGATAGCTATGAAGAGCCGTATGAGCCGATGCCTACACCCGGCGGTCAGGTAACAGAAGAAGGACAAGACACTTTAAAAAATTGGAGTTCCAGATTGGGTCAAAGAGATCGAGAAAGTAGGAAAGACACATGATGATCGCGTTGCCGTGCAAATTCAATCTCTCACAAATCTGGAAGAAACTGTCCTTCGATCTTCTTACTTTCAGAACCTATCCCACCAACGCTTGATCACAACATCAGAGACGCAATACATGCCTTACTTTGTTTTGCTACATGATTATAATGCAGAAGTTAGAAGGCATACAGGGAAGGAGCCCACATTCGCCACTCAATTTGAGCCAGCAGACTTATCGGCAGATGCCCGTGCTGGCTTGATCTTCCAACCTAATTGGCGTGCACGTCTACTAACCGATTACCCCGAGATGATGAGCACATGGGCAACCATGCCATTGTATATCAAGTATAATCCATGCTATTGCCCAATGGTACGTCGCAGATCCTGGCAAGCATTTGCAATCAAGGTACGCAACAATAAAGAATGCTTGGCTTGGGTTAACTATCCATATTTTGCTCCACCTCGAGGGACCCCAACCGTAGCCTACATGATATCAATAATTCGACACTGGTCTACACGTCTAAATAATGTACCCGACATAGCAGCGAAAATGTGTATGAAAATATTCGAGCTCATGACCATTGTCTTCAAAACCTTTCGGAAGGTACAAGCTCCATACATCTCTGCCCCTGGATTCTCTCAAGGTAACAAGGATTTAGTCTACGACATGAGCCAGACTCCCTCGGTCAATATAATCTTTGCCTTGCATGCACGAATAAAGTACTTACCCGCATGCTTCAAGCAGACATTTGAGGAAATGTTCTCTACGGGATTCTAGGAATATCATTCGGAAATTTTCATTCCCAGACCAACACATTTGCTACATCTATTTGCATTAGAACAAGCCATCCATGCAGATCAGTTACGTCTGCCACATTTGGACATTCCAGGACCAATTGATTGGGATCGCATGATGACAGATTTGGCTAGAGGACTACGCATACAAGAACATCAACTTGCCACTCATGTGGTGGACTATTACATCCAGCACTCCCAGCAACAAGAGTCTGTCAGAGACGACAGACGCGAGAGAGGGGGGGGGGGTGTTGAGAGCAGTATGGGCACCCAAGGACTGAGGAGACAAGGAAGCCAGCGGAGAGAGTCAGAGCAAGGCAAAGGATTAAGTAGACAAAGCAGTCGACGTAGATCTGGCAGATAGGCCCTTCAAATTTTTCCAAATCAACATCTCTATAACAGTGATTCTTATCACTAACCATCATTGTAAATACCATTTCTTATTTTTGTAGCTCTATTTTGTGCAAGCCAAGGAGTCCTTGAGCTTGAGGAGCTTTAGAAGTACCTACCTGTCAGTTTTCACATTTTTTAGACTTCATTTGAACCTCCGAATAGGGTAGAGAACCTAATTTTTAACTAAGCCAGACACTAGGTCTGGACATGGACAAAACCTAGTCAAAAACTATAAAAAGAGCTAGAAGGCTCATTTTTGAGGTTAGCTTGTAATAGTTTTGAACTTGTATGAGCTTTTTGAAAGTAATCTAAGAACTCCATTGCTTCTCACTCTTTGTCTTGCCGTGTGTGCGCGTGTGTGTGTATGTGTGTGCATGTTTGTGTGCTTCTCACTCATGCACTTGTGCCTTCACTTGCTCGAGGTCTTCATACCATCCTCACGTCTTCCCGGATTGACCTTAAAGGAGGTGCTACTCATCACTGAGCTACATTCGCTTTTCGTGAGTTTGGCTCATCTCTTCTACTTGTTTCATCCATGCAAGAGGGGGTTCCTCATATGTGTCTCGTCCTTCATCGATGACTCTACCTCTTTGTTCATAATTGTCATCAAAGGTCTCTTCGACTGGAATGGTAACTGCCTCTTCTTCTAAAATGTGCTTGGGTGGAGATGGTGGTCATTCATATTGTAATAATTTAATCTTTAATTCAATGACTTGTTGTTGTAGCTCAAGTAGCTCATTCTCGATTGAGGACTCTGGTTATGGTGAATTAGCAACGCTGACCACATCTCTAGGTTCTATCATATGTGGTGTGGGTATTGGTTGTCTTTGTAGTTCCTTCACTTGGTCTACAAGTTGCTCATGCACTTCCAAGAGGTTTGCATAGTTTTCCAATATCAGTTGGATATGTTCCAAGGGAATAGCCTGGAATTTAGCAGGATCTATGGGTGCCCCTCGAGTGTTCTCTATGGCCTCTTCAAGATTTTCTTGATTTTGGTGTTGTAGCCTTCTATTCTCTTCTTGGGCCGCTGCTAAATATCGTCGAAGTAATGCCATGTTTTGTTGT
This sequence comes from Ceratopteris richardii, assembly GCA_020310875.1. NCBI lineage: Eukaryota > Viridiplantae > Streptophyta > Polypodiopsida > Polypodiales > Pteridaceae > Ceratopteris > Ceratopteris richardii. Next base: position 75,313,408 of record CM035410.1, read on the forward strand.
AGTCGAGCGTTGCACGCAAGTTGATCTTTGAGCTACCCTTTGGTCACCTTACCTATCTCTGTATGTTTAGCCTCAATCTCAACATAAGATTGCTTGAGTGAGGTATATTCATGTTGCAATTCAATATTACTCAGCTCCAAAGCATGAACGCGTGCTTGGAGGTGGGAAGACAGATCCCGTACCTCTTTATTACACTCTTCCAATAATCTATATTCCTATTTAAGTTGTATTGCACATTCGAACATGGTATCTAGTGCATGACTAAATGATGTGCGTGCACATTCAGTGGTGGAAAATGCAAGAAGTCGAGAAATGGTGAAGGGAATGGTGGATGTTGTGCTTACAGTGGGTGTAAGTGGTGATGTGAGTGAAGTGAAAAGTGGTGATGTTGAAACGATAGTGGTGGTGGGTGGTTCTATGGATGGTGAAATGTCCATGGGGTTGGACATGAGTGTGTGTGTGTGAAGTGTGAATCATGAATATTGGAATGGTTGGTGGTGTGTCGATGGTGGGTGTGAACATGGGTGAGCTGGGGTGGGAAAGAGGATTTTTACTATAATCACCAATTCGCAGCATGATAGTTACAAATTTTTCCCCAAATTGGGGAAGAGTGGTTTGTATCAGTTCTGAGGAGGTTGAGGGGGGCATTGTGGGTCGTGATTGGGAAAACGAATGTTGTAGTGAAGGGAAATGATGGTGTAAATGGTTGAGTAGAGGCGAGTGGATGTCTCAAGGCTGGTAGATAAGAAGGGTGACCTATTATGGTTTGTTGAGTGGTTGGATGACCTATTTGGGTTTCCAAATTTGGGTGGGAATGGTGGAGGTAGGGAAAGGTAAGGATGAAAATAGGGCGATGTGTGATATGGGTTCATGAAAGGTGAATAGATAAGAAGGGTGACCTATTATGGTTTGTTGAGTGGTTGGATGACCTATTTGGGTTTCCAAATTTGGGTGGGAATGGTGGAGGTAGGGAAAGGTAAGGATGAAAATAGGGCGATGTGTGATATAGGTTCATGAAAGGTGAATGTTGGGTGTTCAAAACTGCTAATGGTGAGGCTTTCGATCGGATGGATAGGGTATGATAGCATAGATAGTATCTCTGTGCTTTCATCAAGGGCACTAATGTCAATGGGGTTGGTCATTGGAACTTCTTCTTGAGTTGTGGTAGGGATTGGGGAGGAAACTTCAATGTGAATCATCTTACCCCTTCTCGGTCACATGTCTAGTCTCTGTTGGTTGTATTGAGTGGGAGGGTGATGTATCATAGTGTGGATTGCTTCTACAATTCCACAAGTTTCTCCTAGAAGATTTAAAGATTCAATAAAGTGAGGGTCCACATCCTCTACTTGTAGCTTCTGGTTCACCATTGCTATGTTTGCCTCTTCTGACAACTTGTGCCTTTTTTATACTTGTTTGATCATCTCATATAACCGTTTGATTTTTGCCATGTATGCAGGGGCTTCCTCCTCACTCTCCTCTCATATGTGTTCCGGTTCCTCCTCTTGTTCATGTGTGCCTTCCACTTAAGTTTGTTGTTCTTCATCCTCCCAATGTACTCGTTGTTCTTCTCGATGTGGACATCCTATAGGGGATGATGATCCTGGGCCTTCCATGTCGGAAAAGAACTCCACATAAGATAGCTATGTTGTTTGTAAGAAGGTCTCAAAATCAAAGGAAGGAGCTCCCACCAATTCACTTGTGGAGACAAACTCAAAATCCGGGGGTAATGGAGGATCCGAAGGAGTGGCTTGTGTGGTGCCCTCTGAATGGATCGTTGGAGGTGGATGGCGAATGGGGCCACTTGTCCTTCTTCTGTACAGGAGACTCCCGAGGTGGACCCAGGAGGAATTGGGAAATAGGAAAGTGATCCCCACATGTGCTTTGCTAGTTGAACCCCCTGACTTTCATCCTTTGAATAACTGCATCTGTGAGTAAGTTAGTGCTCGTTCTATCAATACATCATATGCTAGACATCTATATATGATTCTGGTAATGGCACAGTAGCCATTCAAAGTAGGCTTCCTTGATCCTCCTTTGCTTGCTTCATACAATTGATCAAGAATCCATACTGGCATTTTGATGGGTAGACTCCTTGACTCTGCTAAGTATAGACTGAACCAAATCTTCTTGTGAGGTTGCGTGAATTGATCTTGAGCAGGGAATGCAAAGTGTTGAAGGCACATGCGCAATGGGATGGCAATGTTTTGTGTGAGGGCACACATGTCTTTCAACTTCTTTAGCTTACTTTTCTTCATAGTTTCCGGTATCAAAGAGTCCCGTCAAAGGGCATGTGGGTGTTGTACATTTGGAGCACCTCCTTAATACGAGTTACATTCAACTTGAACTTTTTCATTTCTTCGCGGTTTGATAGAGATGGCACCAAGCATGTGCCTAACTGAGCATGATCACTTGTAGCCTTGGGGGTTGAAATCAAATAGTAACATCTAATGAAGTCCGTCTTGGGCAAGGGTGCATTGAAGTAATCTTTCAATCCCTTTATGTCAAATATCGTGAAGAGGCATTGTGCTCTGTAGTGACTCAAACTATCTCGAGAAGAACTAGAATGTCCACCAAATTGATCCAAATTCCATCTTAGGCTCCAGATGTGAGCTACATTTCCCAACGCTCCTGGCATCTCATTGAACCAATGAGAGTGTCCTTTTACTCTCTCTATTAAGCCGCCTGGTGGATCCAAAATGGGTATTTGACTTACATTGCGATACTCTTTAGGCCTAGCTTCCAATGGGGCCTCCACAAGTAGGGCCTCCCAATCCACTTGAGAACTAGTGCATGCTCCATCCGTCATGGATGTAGTCAGGTCTGATGAGAGCCGATGTCTGATAGATGAATGGAAGACCATATTAGTATTACAATGGACATAGTAATGTGTGGGCTTTTGGGGCCTCTTCGGATGTGAGCCTCGAGAGATGATCTACTCTCAAGTGATTCTTGCCTTTTCTCACCACTACCTCAAAGTCATATTCCATTAGTAAGAGGAACCATCTTACTAATCTACCTGTGTTGCAAGGCTTGTTTACCAAGTACAGTAGAGCTTGATGATGAGTAAAAAATTTAAACTTATTTGCAAGAAAATAGTGTCTAAACTTTTTAACCGCATATACCATGCCTAATCCTACTCGTTCGGTGGTAGTATAGATTTGTTCAGCTGCATTCAACTGTGTGCTAGCATCTGCAATTGGAAGATCCATATTACCTTCACCAGTTGGTTGTGCAAGTACACACCCAATAGCATAATTGGATGCATCCACATGGACATGGAATGGCTTGTTCCAATCCAGTGTAGTCAAGATTGGTGCTAAACACAATCCTCATTTAATCTCATTAAAAGATTTCTCACATTCATTCGTCCACTACAAATTGGTCAAAAGTAGATACAGAGGCTTTGCAATGATGGCATACATGTGTATGAAACGTCAGTAATAGCCACAATGCCCCATGAAAGCTTGCACCTCCTTGACATTCTTTGGCCTAGCTAGTTCTACAATAGCTCTCACTTTCTCTTCGTCAGTGGATATGCCGTTCTTTCACACTATGTGTCCTAGAATCTTGCCTTGTTTGACCATGAAAATGCACTTTTTTGGGTTCAGGCAAACTTGATATTCTCTGCATTTGTTAAAGATTTGCTTGTTATCATAGGCCTCTCTTGATTGTGTCTCATGTTTAGGAATTCTTATTATGACTCTCCTGTCTTTGATCTCATACTTCTTAAAACTCTCGGGGACCTCAAATAGAGAATCTTCCTCTTCTGATGTGGTTTCTTTCTTCTTCCTTTTCTTACCTTCATTTTTGGCTCTCACTTGTGTGGTTAATCTCACATCATTCATGAGCTCTTTGTGTCTCCGAGGGTGAGCTTTTACTTCATAGAAGTATTCTTTGTCTGATGCAAAAGGTGGGTCCATAATGATTGACTCTAGATCGGAGTCACTTGCATCCTCGAATGCATCAATGCTAGGTTTGTATTCTTCTAAAATCGAATCATACATAATTGGCTCTATTGAGAAGACTAAAATGTCATAGCCATCCTCATGGTAGTGGGGTTTCCATTGTTTTTCATTGATGGCTACATCCATTGTTGCTAAAATTTCTGCCCAACCATGAAGGAATACTACAGGTGCATAGGATGGGTCTTGAATTGATCTATGGGCTTCCTTCGCACATACCTCTCTGGCTTTTTCTCACTTTTCTTCTTCTACTGCAACCTTGCACATCCATAGGTGGGTGTCTTCATGCATCCATGAGGATCATGATCCTATGGAATGCACTAACTCTATATCATCTTTAGCTCTATGGATGGGATTCCATTGGATGGGGGGTACATCTATATGAGAGAAATCTTTGAGATTCACTTTGGTCATGACACCCAAGTGTTACAAATACAAGAAATTTGTCCCCCAATCATGTACTACTTGCAATTGCCTCAAGAAGGGTCTTCCCATAATCATTTCATAGGCCTGATTCTTGCAAAAGTCACATATAGCAAAACTATGCTCGAACTCAATACCACATGTGGTGAGAGTTATTCCTTCTAGCAATCCTAAGGATCTTTCAATGTGACCATCGGCCATCTGCAGTTTCATTCTTGTTGGCCTAAGTGTTGGCTTGCCCCAACGCTTCCATAAGGAAGTGGTAGCAATTGCAACTCCAGCACGTGAGTCCAAAATTACCTTGGTAGTGTACCCTTGATGAGTAATGGGAAGATATGTGTTTCTTTCCTCTCCTTCGATCACCTCTCCTATCTTGTCCAAGGGTATTTCTGGCACTATTCTATGAGATCCTACCAAAATGAGGTTTTTCTACTTCTTGAACTTGATTGGCTACGTGTTTCCATAGTTGTGGCCTAACCTTGAGTAGCTCTTCTAAAGTGAGATTGCACTGCACTTTTGTGTTTTTTCACTACCTCTGTATTTCTAGGTATGACTGAGTCTTCATTTCTTACCATGACCGTGGGTGCTCTCATACAAGTAGACTTAGCTTCCCATGGGCCTCTAAAATGGGGTAGTTCCTATAACAAATTAGACTCAAAGTCTAATCCCTCTTGGGATTGGGCACTCTCCTGCTCTCCATAAATGGAGGGAATTTCTTGGGGGAATTGATCTTGCGCGTCATCCACAAGTTCAGTGGGAGGAGGAGCCTCACTTTCTTTAGACCATTTCTCTTCTTCAATCTCTCGCAAGAATTTTGGTGAATACCGATTCATAGAAGAAGAGGTGTCTGGTTCAGTGGAGTTAGGCACATAAGCTTCCAGGGGAGGAATGCTTATTCTATCACTTGCACTCTCCTTAGCTTGGGACGTGGCTCCTTTTCCAAAATTTGCAATTAACCTCTCCAATCTATCTAATAGACCATCAAATTGCAATGATGTTCTAGTGGAGCTAGAGCAATTGAAGAGTCAAGTGGCCTCAAACATGGCTTGAGCCAGTTCCACCATCTTAGCACAAAGTTTTGTTCTCTCTATCTCTAGATCAGCTCTAGGTTAATCTTTCACATTTGGCCCTTCTTGGATTTTGGCCTGATATGCTTTAAGCATCATGTCTATGTGTGTAGGAACTTCCTACTCTAGAGGGTGGTGGAACTTTGTGAGGTGGTTCAGAAGGTAATGGATTGGAGGAAGATGGAAAGGGTGGTGGAGGAGTAGTGGAGTGAGTTTGAGATGTGAGTTCAATTATCTTTGCTTTTGTTTCTCTTAAAATTTCCTCTAGTTCACTCATTTTCTTCGACCATTGTCTTTTCATTCTCTCTTGGCTATCTTTCCAAGCTCTTGTCCTTTTCTTGGTTATGCTCCCAGTCTCTCTAACCTCGAAACTCTTTTCTTGTCTAAACCTTGATTTTGCTGCAAAGCTTGAGCTCTATAGACAACTTGCACAGGGGCAGTGAGGAAGTTACACTTCCTGTAGAGTCTACAACCAACCCAATAACATTGATGGGAGTGATTTTTGGCATATTGTTAGGGTTCTTAGGACAATCTCCCAAGAGGTGCTCTTTTCCACAATCAGGACAAAAACCCTCAATTGTCATAGGTTGGGGTTGTGTAGGTGCAAGCATAGGACAATCACAAACGAGGTGATCTCCCTGACATCAGTAGCATGGTCCTCTAGGAAATGGGGGTCTTACTTGCCTAGGTTGAGTTCTAGATTTGGGTTTGGCATACATGATATTTGCATATTCTAGCTCCCAAATAGGTTCACGAGGTTCTTCACAATAGTAGGACTTACTATGCTCAGGTGACTGCATGTAGTAAGCCTGGGGGCTATCAATATGTGTAGAGTCAAAATGATGATCACTGATTGGGGTTGTGTAGGTGCAAGCATAGGACAATCACAAATGAGGTGATCTCCCTGACATCAGTAGCATGGCCCTCTAGGAAATGGGGGTCTTACTTGCCTAGGTTGAGGTCTAGAGTTAGGGTTGGCATACATGATATTTGCATATTCTAGCTCCCAACTAGGTTCACTAGGTTCTTCACAATAGTAGGACTCATTATGCTCAGGTGACTGCATGTAGTAAGCTTGGGGGATATCAATATGTGTAGACTCAAAAATATGATCACTAGGGTCACCTTCTGAAAGTAATGGAGTTATTGGCACTATAGCTCTATTTAGATTTTCTTCTACAGTTGTGTACTTTACTGGAATCAAATTAGCTAGAACAGGGGGTTGTTGTGCTAGAACTCGTTGAGGTCACTGGTGCCCTTGATAGGGTGGTTGATAGGGTTGCTAGGGCCTACCATATTGTTGTGGTGGGTACTGGTTCTGGTATCTACCCTGTTGTGGATATGGTTGAGGGTAAGTTTGTCTAACAGTTTGTTTGTTATAGGGGTAGTCTTGTGTCGTGTCGTTGTCTACCTTTGCTCTATCGTGCACTATTGGCTATTGGGATTCACTTGGGGTTGAGCCATAATGGGACATACACTTACCATATGGTCACCTCCACAAGTATAGCACCACCTCACTGGGGTAAATCGGGACATCAGTTTGCTTGAGACACCTAATTTCTGAGCTACCTTCTTTGCAAGTTCCTCAATAGATGTGGATTGTCTAGAGGAGAGGCTGGTAGAACTATTAGAACTTTGTACATTTTTGAAAGCTCCAAATCCTTGCCTAGATTATCCTCTATGTCTATGCACATGTGTACACATTCTTCTATGGTTCTAAGATCATTCAAGTATACATATGATCTCAATTTGGTACTCAGTAATCCATCTAGGAATAAAGCCACTTGTTTTGCTAGTGTGGGCAACTCAGGAACAGGGCATCTCTCTAGGTATTGCCTAAATCTCCTTCTAGCAAGTCTAACTGTCTCTTGAGGTGTCTGCTTAAAACTATAAATCAGTGTAGAAGTGTTATGCCGTATACCACTCTTAGAGAATTCGATAATGAAAGCCTCTAGAAGTTGATCTATGTTCCTGAACTCTCGCTCGTGGAGTGGTTGAAACCATGTAAGGGCTATGTTTCTAAGGGTTAGACCAAAAGCATTGTACTGCATGAATAGGTCAACTTGTTCAGCTCTCAAGACTTGCCCAAATTCTACCACATGATTGTATGGGTCTCCAGTGCCATCGAAATAATTCTTCATGGACTTAACTGCTGGGTTGGTCTCAAGGTCCTAGTGTGTTCTCTATGCCTTTGCATGGGAAAATCATCAGCATTTCTTTTGTTTCTTGGGTCTCTAGGTCTCTCAGTTTCCACTCTGTCCATCTCCATTCTCGTTCATTCTCTTCCTATTAGGTTAGCAAAGCTTACTTCTGGCCTATCTCTCCTCTTGTCTCTTTGAGCTCCATGAGCTTGGGATGCTCCAGCTCCTTGGTGATTGTTGGAGACATTAGATCTTGGTTGGGGAAAAATAAATTCACCCTCCCAAGTGTAGGCATGTCTACCATGCTCTGTGACCACAAAGATCCTCTCTAAAGTATTGTCTACGTAGGTCACTTTGCGTGGGTTATCAGGATCTTTAAACTCATAGATTATAAGCATTCATATGTCATTAGCCTAATCTGGCTTATACCTCTAGAAGGCTTCTTCAATATCTTGGGTAAAGAGCAGATCTATGCTCTTGTTGTCCTCGGGAACCCACTCTAGAGTAACTATTCTAGTCAAGACTGATTTGCCTCGGGGACTTCTTGGCTCTCTTCCTAAGTTCCCTTGCTCTATGTCACCCATGTCAGCATTTGCAATCACATTTCCGAACTCATCTATCCTATCTAGGTGGGTGGTGACCACATACATCGTTCCTTCTTTATCTAGGTATGCTCCATTTTTTAACTTGACTATCGGATGTTCTAGTTCGAGGTTTTGATCTGGGTTTTTAATCTAGACCATAGATCTTCTCAGGCCGTCTTCATAGATGCGAGCACCTAGACCGTTGGTCTTAATATATTCCAATTGAGTCTTGTAAGGTCCTTCTGGCTTTTATAGGTACGCCACTCCTGAGCTACCTATTGGCCTCTCCATGTTATAGGACATCTTATAATCGCTTGTTTTTTAACTTAGAGTGTATGGATAATCACTCAATTGCTGGGCCCAAGACCTAGGAGTATGAATGACACTAGCTTCAGAAGATCTGAGGCTTTATCTGTCTTGGCCTAAGTGTCTTCTTGACCTAAGGTTCATATGCGTGGTTTCTCTACCCCCTAGTCCCAGGTACAATCTCGTTGCAGGTTAGTTGGGACCAATCACTATTCTTTTTAGTTGATTATTGTGTTAAGCCCTTGTTCGAAATCACATCGTCAGGAATACTTAAGTGAATTTTGCACTTGATAATTGATCGATTCAAGTTTACTTTTGTCCCTTAGAGTTTTCACACTTAAGACCTACTTAATACATGTACTTAGTTGATTAGTTCTCTTGGACTTGATTTGTGCCTAACATCACCTTAATTAATCTCCACACCTAAGTTGTACTTAGCCTAAGCTAGGACTTGACAAAGGAGGGTTGAGAGAATGTCCAACCTCAAATCACTTGTTCCTCACATCGCTGCACAAGCTGAGGAAGCCTGCTCACCCTTGCTAGCTTGCTTTAGATGCCTTGATCACTCACAATGTTCCTGCAAAGGTTCACAAGTTAATATTGCCCTTTATCACAATGGATTGACAAACACATCAAAAAGTATAGACCCCTTTGGAATAGCTCACTATACCCCCAAAATCCTATGACCACCTAATCCCACCTAATGGGCAACTTAAAAATACATGTTCTATAACTCCATGTATGATTCTTACACAAATGAGGTTTCCAACGAGTCCAAAATCTCATCAATCAGAGTTCATATGGTGAAGTTATGACCATTTAGGTACCTGGGGGTCAAAACAGGTTCTCAGGGTTTCAGTAATTCCTACAAGTTCTAGGTGTTTTTCCCACTTCTAAGTGTCACGAGGAAGGAGATAAGGAAGAGAGCTCACACACACACTCTCACTCTCAAGGAGAAGCACACACACAGATTGGGGCAAGGAAGAATAATCTTCTTCTTCTTCTTCTATTACATAAAAGGAATGTACAAGAATGGCCTAAAAACAAGAATACAACAAGTGCAATATATAAAGATCAGTACATAAGGAAAAACCTAATGTCTGCAAATGAGTAAGCTGGCAAGAAACAAATGTGCCATCACTCTTGGTAGATAAATCTAATAAAGCTCAATGAAGTATCCTTGACATATACCAGCATAACCACTATACATGTCAGAGAAACGAAAAACTGGTATGTGTCATCCTGGATCATCACATGTTGAGCTTGATATCTCAACACTCCCCCTCAAGCTCAATGCCATATCTTGTAATCCAAGCATCTCCCAAAACTTCTTCAACTTCTCAGCTCCAAGTGCTTTGGTGAAAATATCAGCAACCTGCTCATCTGTTCTCACATAAACAAGATCAATATCTCTTGCTAATACCTTCTCTCTGATGAAGTGATAATGCACCTCGATATGCTTTGTTCTAGCATGGAAAACAGGGTTCTGTGCTAACTCTATGCTGCTAAGATTATCACAATAGATAGTGATAGGCTTTTGCACTTACACGCCTAAATCTGCAAGTAACATCTCCAGCCATGATGCGTCACATGCTGCCATTGCAGCACCTCTATACTCAGCCTCTGTACTCGACAAAGCAACAGTGGGTTGCTTCTTACTGCTCCATGTAATAGTTGCACCTCCATGTGAGAAAAGAAAGCCACTAGTAGATCTTCTATCTGGAGTACTACCAGCCCAATCTACATCAGTGTATCCATGAACCCGCAAATGTACACCTGCTTCATAAGACAATGCATAATCCAAAGAAGCACTCACATAACGTAGAGTGCGCCTCAGAGCATCCAAATGTGGCTTCCTGGGAACCAGCATAAACTGACTTTCAAGTCCAACAGTATAACCAGGCCTTGTAATTGTGAGATATATAAGACTTCCCACAATTTTCCTATACATAGTAGCATTTTCTAATGCTTCACCTGATGTAGTATCCAATTTCAAATTCTAATCCAATGGCATAGAAATTGGCTTACAATCAACCATACCATACTTTTGTAGCATATTCAAGGCATACTGCCTTTGTGACATCCATATACCTGTTTCTGTATGTATAAACTCAATGCCCAAGAAATAGTGCAGCACACCAAGATCTTTCATGTCGAATTCCTGCATAAGAAGTTTCTTTACCTCTTTGATGCTTTCTTCATTATCACCACCTATAATCAGGTCATCAACATAAATAGCCACAATAGTGATGCCATCATCACCCTTCCTTGCATATAGCAAGTGATCTGCATCACACATAGAGAACCCAATGCTGGTTAAGTAATCAGCAATCCTTGCATGCCATGCACGAGGGGCTTGCTTCAACCCATACAAAGCCTTTTGCAACATGCAAACATATTCTGGATGCTTTGAATCATCATATCCTTGTGGCTGGTCCATATATACTTCTTCTTTAACTCACCATGTAGGAAACCATTCTTCACAACCATCTGATGTAAAGTCCATCCTTTTGCTATAGCTAATGCAACAAGTGTTCTGACCGTAGACATTTTAGCTACAGTGCTGAATGTTTCCTCGGAATCAATGCCATATGTTTGTGCATAACCTTTAGCTACCAATCGTGCTTTATACCTGCTTATGCTACCATCAGCATTATGCTTTACCTTGTAAACCCATTTGTAGCCTATGGGTTTCTTTCCTTGTGGAAATGGAACTAGCTTCCATGTATCATTTCCATAAAGTGCATCCATCTCCTCATCCATAGCTTTTTTCCCAATCTACATTACCAATTGCATCTTCAAAACAAGAAGGTTCAGCATCTTGTATTACCTTTGTCATGTAAGCACAATGGCAAGCCATGTAACTATCGTATGTCAATCGTTGCACTGAATTACGCATTCTCCTAGATCTTCTTGGTCCTGGGTCACTTCTCCTTGTATCATCTGCATGTGCCCTTCTTACTCCTGGAGTCTTCATAGAGGGCAATCCAACTTCCTCATCAAAACTCTTTTCTGAACCACTTGAATCTCCATCAACATCTTCAAAACCTGCACATGTTTTACTACCAACAGAAAGCTTTTCTTTACCTTTCTTGGATGTATTTGATGAATTTGTTGGACTGAAATTTCCACGCAATCTTCCACTCCATGGATTTCAGTTTGAACTATTGCTTGGTGATGCATCTGGTCCACTCAAAACTTGAGATTCTGCACTTGATTTTTTAGCATTTTCTTTGTCATTTGGTTCAAGATTCAGTCCTTCTTTGGCATCTGCATAGAAGCTTAACATTTCATCAAATACCACATCTCTGCTCACCTTCACCTGTCGTGTGAGTGGGTTATAATATTTGTACCCCTTTTGCTCAAGCGAGTATCCAATGAAGACACATTTTTTTTCTTTTGGATCAAGCTTCGTCCTCAATTCATCTGGAACATGTACATATGCAATACAGCAAAAAACTTTCAGATGTGATAAGTTTGGCTTTTTACCTATAAACTTCTCTTCAGGTGTAACTTGATGTACAGTAGCAGTCGGAGTTATGTTCATGATGTATACAACAGTATGCACAGCTTCTGCTCAATAACAATGAGGCGTATTCTTCTTAGCCATCAAGGCTCTTGATATTTTTGCAATATGTCTATTTTTGCGTTCAGCAACGCCATTATGTTGTGGTGTACCTGCATGAAAACTGATGCCGAATTCCATCATCTTTTAGAAAACTCCTGAACTCATTTGACATGTATTCACCTCCTCCATCATATCTTAATGTCTAAATGTACTTCCATGTATGCTTTTCCACCATAGCTTTAAACATCTGGAAGTGAGTGAACACCTTGCTCTTCTCTTTCATGAAATATACCCATACTTTGCGTGTATGGTCATCAATGAAAGTAACATAAAACTTGCAACCACCCATAAATGTGGTCTTTGCTGGACCCCAAACATATGTATGTACTACTTCTATTACATTCTCACTAACATGCTTGTCATGTGGAAATGATGCTCTTGACTGTTTACCAAATTGACATGCTGCACATACCTTTTGCATTTTTGCAACTTTGAAATTTGGTAGTCCATGGACAATCTCCTTTGACTGCATCAGTTTCAGCCTTTGCAAGTTTGCATGTCCAATCCATTTATGCCATATCTCTATATCTGCAAAAACTCCTATGCCTTTTGCAAACATGGCTGCATTCATTTCAGGCATCTTCACATTTAAGGTGAACATCCTACCCACTTTGTCTCCTTTGGCAACCAATCGTCCATCCTGCTTGTACTCTTCTACATATAATCCATCAGCATTGAACTTGACTTGTAATCCCTGGTCAACCATTTTTCCAACAGACTCCAGATTCTTTGTTATATTTGGAACATGCAACACATCAGCAAGATGTTTTACCTTCCCGTCCTCCATAGACAATGCTATGTTTGCTGTATGCTCAATAGGATGTGATGTATCATCACCTGTTTCAACATATCCAGGAACTGGCATTTTTTGCAAAATACTAAACCATTCTACATGACTGGTCATGTGATTTGAAGCACTTGAATCAACATACCAGACATTATCATTCAATTTTGAAACACCAATAGACATCGTATTCATCATGTGATGTTGAACCATAAACAGCTTCTCAGAATCATCTGCACTTGTGGATGCATAGTTGTTTTGCTGCCTTCTGTTATTTTGATTCTTCAACCTACAATCACGTTCAAAGTGTCCAGGTTTACCACAATTCTAGCATCCTTTACTATCATTACCTGAATCATTTCTTTGGAAATTTTTGCGACCTCTTTGGCTCCCCCTGCCTTGAAACTCTCCTCTTCCTCCTGCATGATTCTATTGTTGACCTTGGTCTTGGTTACTGTTTCCTCTTCCACTTCCAAAACCTCTACCTCTGCCTCTTCCTCTGCCAGAGTAGAATACCTGCTCAGAACTGGGCTTTCCTCAGGAGTTTGAATCCTCGCCAAGATTATTTTCTTCAATAATCAGCATAGATACCAGATCAGCAAAATTCTGAACATTTTCCCTGGTTTGTATGGAAGTTTTGAACTGCTTATATGCAGCTCCTAAACCATGAAGGCACACTTCCACCTTATCATCATCATCTACATTCACGCCAATAAATGCAAGTGACTCACATGTGCTTTTGATTTTTAGAGTGTAGTCACTTATCGACATGCTCTTCTTTTCCAATGTATGCAACTCGTTCTTGAGTTGCAATTTCCGTGCCTTTGTATTAGTCTCATAGAAAGTGACCAAACTGTTCCAAGCCTCTTTTGGAGTCTTGGCATCCTATATGTGTCCAATCATGCTATCGTGTATGCTACAGATAGCCAATACATTACCTTTCATGCTCCTTGATTCCATTCCTCATATGCTCTTAACTGTTCTGCAATCTGATTCCTCTCTGGTAACTACGGAGCATTTTCATTCTCTCCTTCGATGTACTTCCAGTAGCCTTTTCCCATCAAGAAATTTGTCATTCTGAATCTCCAAACATGGAAGTTATTCTTGTCCAGCTTATCGCTCAGAAGCTGACTCATTCCATCTGCGTTTGCCATTTCTACAACAATTCACAACACCACAACACACTACAAGAAGCACTTCTACTTGAACACTATCGCACTATGATTTGACAGTTTGATCTCAGAAAAACACATTTTTCATGTATCAACAGTACACAGAATCACTTGAAATTCTGGATCTGGAATATATGAGTGTTGCCAAACACAACGCAAGTTATAGTTTTTGAAACTGACCTGGTTTTTCTATGGGCCCCACCTTGCAGGCTCAAGACAGAGGTCGAGATGGCTCCGAAACTTTGATCTGACAAAAACGAGTGACCCTAAAGGGTTAACTCACAAAACTATTTTGAGGTCTTCTACCTTCACACCGATTTTCATAGCAAACGGAGGCCGTTTGTGAAATCACATTTTCTCCATGCTACGTAGTCTTCACCGTCGCCTTCTCCACGAGCTCTCTACAGCCACGCTGGCTCTGATACCATGTCACGAGGAAGGAGATAAGGAAGAGAGCTCACACACACACTCTCACTCTCAAGGAGAAGCACACACACAGATTGAGGCAAGGAAGAATAATCTTCTTCTTCTTCTTCTATTACATAAAAGGAATGTATAAGAATGACCTAAAAACAAGAATACAACAAGTGCAATATATAAAGATCAGTACATAAGGAAAAACCTAATGTCCAGGAATGAGTGAGCTAGCAAGAAACAAATGTGTCATCACTCTCAGTAGATATATCTAATAAAGCTCAATGAAGTATCCCTGACATACACTAGCATAACCACTATACATGTCAGAGAAACGGAAAACTGGTATGTGTCATCCTAGATCATCACATGTTGAGGTTGATATCTCAACACTAAGGCTCTAAAAGAGCCCCTATTTGTCAAACATTATGCCAAAAAATACCAAATTAAACACCCAAAAATATGCAAAAAATTGGTCTATCGCAATAGATGGGGCTCTATCGTGATAGATGGCAGTGTGTCACGACCAGTGGTCTGTCGTGATAGATAGGTTTATCGCGATAGATGGGTGTCTATCGTAAAAGTGGTCTATCACGAAACTCGGACTATCGCGATATGTGATGGTCTGTCGCAATACCTGAGTTTGTCGCCTATCGTGGAGCCGTCTATCATGATAGACGGGCAGCTTGTCGCGATAGATAGCTCTCTATCCTATGGGGTCGATCAATCACAATAGGTTGGTCTATTGTCTATCATGGAGCGGTCTATTGCGATAGATGACCATGTGTCATGATAGGTCAGGCTGGTCTATCATGATAGCTCGTGCCTATCGTGATAGACAACGTGTGTCGTCTGTCACCGATTTGGTCTATCATGATAGCTCAAAATATGGGAAATTCTTGTGATCAAGCTAGTGATTCTAGAAGCTCTCAGCCTGCACAGTGTTGTGGTGCACTCAGAATCACGATAAGGACGAAATTTTGGTCTATCCCAATAGGTCAAGGTCGACGTCTCGAGGCTTGCAGAGATAGAATTTGTTCTTGCAAAGCTTGCTGGAGATGATGATGATATTGAAACCTGCAAGAACAAGCAAGAAACACACACAAACCACTAGTGCACTCTAGCTCTCTCTCTCAAACTCTCACTATGCAAATGAGATGAATGAAATGGGAGTGGAAATATGAAAGGAAGATGGAGATGGATGTAGTGCAGAGATGGAGATGGAGATGGAGGTGAAGAGAATAGTGAAAAATAAAGAAGTTACCTACTACTTACCTTTCCCATGCATCCCCTCTACATCTTACCATCACACGTTCATCCTCAAAGCTTGATCCCCAACAACAATACCAAAATTTGGTGTATTTCAGTGATGTGTAGCACCTCCTTTAATGTCATTCTTGACCCACTGGTTCACTAGTTAGTCTGGAGTCTGAACTCTTGAATGCATCCACTCCTTTAAAGAAGAGCATAGAGCTCAGTCATCATGTGCTATATTAGAATGATAAAAACATAATAATAGTAGATCTTTTGACTTTTGACAAGAAAATCCAAATTAGAGCTCACAGTATTATCAATCTCTATCAAGATCATCATCCTTCTTTTACACCTAATCTCATTTGCTTGAAATTCTACTTAGTGAAAATCCTTTGAGTATCGTTTATATCTCTCACATAGGCCACAAGTAGGAATTTTTGGTAGCAAAATGAAAATTAAAGATACTATTGGTTTTCTCTTTCACACAATCTAGCTTAAGAAGAGAAGAATCCATGTGGGGCCAATTGATTTTCTATAAATCTTAATAATCAGAGGGGAATGATAAGACAACTAAAGGGAACGATCAATATCACTATCCGGGGAGCACTAGATTGCACCCTCTAACTACAACAGACAAGATTTTGGAAATATGCTTTTGATTACAAGAACACCCATGTAGGGAAAATAATACAAGAATATGTACCTAATACAAGAAGTCCCACAACCCGAGATTGATATGTATGAATAACTTGACTAGAGATGATACAAGAGATCCCACAAGTCAGGATCGTAGGTATCAAAGAAGATGTCTTGATCACAAGAACTCCCTTTTGGGAGATGAACTAGATACAAGAAAGAACTTGATAAGATCTCGTACTATGAGATTATAATAGGAGAAGAAGGAATGTCCACGATACAAAACTAGACAAGACTAGAGCAAGAGACAAGACAAGAACTAGAACTGGAACTTCAAGAGTACTTACTTGGCCGTCATGACCCCTTGAGCTCCCAAGTCTGGTATTGGCAAGAGTGAGAATGAATGTGGCCAACCTCTCCCTTATGGAAAGTCACATGGAATCTAAGGCTCAAGGTGGTTTCCTTTGTGTCCATGACATCACCTCCCCCTCAAGCGACGAGTTCAATGAAGAGCAGTTATGTGACTGTGAAATCTTCTAGAACTTGAATATTCATAGCTCTTGGTCTTTGTAGAGCTCTTAGTATGTGGTACTAGAACATGATGATGATGGATATCCATGATGAAACATGAAAGGGTTTGTAGTATATCTAGGGGTAGAATCAAGTCCATGATTCTCATGATGGGTAGTACTCCTCTTTTGATTCTCATAATGATCCTTCTGATGTGGGATGGTGATTGTAGAAGTCCTAATTCCAACTTGCTTCTTCTTCTTAGGCCATTTGAATACCATATGATCATGATCTCTGTTGGGAAAGATGGATGGATCCTTCAGAAGATTAAGTAGGTGCTGCTAATCCTGCTTTGCACCAGCCCTCAATGACTCTAGATATGATTAGTAGACACCCTTAGCTTCCAAATGATACCAAGAAATGCTATATGTACTTTGGAAATGGTTTGAGTAATGATTAGATCAAAACAGATGAGTTTGTGAATCACAAGGCTAGAAAACTTTCTATTTTGGTGTTGATACCTGCTCAGTCTTTCACTCAGTATGACCAGTACACTTACAATTGGCAAAATTCCTTCTAGAGGTATTCTAATAGCTTAGTAAGCTACCATTTGCAAGTGGAATGAGATAAAATGATAAACTATACTGGGAGAAATCACTTTATCAAAATTATGGACATCCCCGACTTTTTAGGAAGTATGCAGACAAATACCAGTGAGCACTTCGACCGCGATTTCTCGAGATTGGCTGAACCAAATTGCTTCAAACTTTGTATGCTTGTAGTATGCTTTGAGCTGGATCTATCAAGCTTTGAATCACTTGATTTGGTGCAGTAGGCACTGAGATATGCCTCTTTGAAGTTGACAGACTTGGAGTGGTACACTCAGAGAACACAGAAATGATGTATGTAAATATATGTATTAATTCACATTGATGTACAATGTCATTGGCATGATAGACATTGCCAAATGGTACTCAGAGGTGTAGGCTATGGAGTAGAGCTCACACACTCAGGGATAGTTGAGATTAGCCTCTGGAATAGTGACACACTCACCACGACTTTTCAAGTACATCTTATATATGAAGTGAGTAAGTGTTTGAATTCAAATTTGAATTCTTGGCTCCCTTCAATCTAGTATCTAAATGTAAGGAGATATTCTCTCAATCATGTAATCTACTTTTCCACGACTCAATCAAGTAGGTGTATGCATAAGATTCCAAGTCACTTAGACTTTTACAAGGAGTAAATGGTAAGAACTTATAAGCATAAGTTCCTATGATCCTTCCTTCAAGTGATATCTTCATGAAGTAATCCAAGCCAAATTGTGAAGGCTTGAATTGCACCAACAGCTCCCCCTCAAGCCAAACACTTTGGCTTAAGTCTTCATCTTCAATCCTCAATTACATCCTGCAATCCAATCATGGATTTGAATCTGCATAATTTGTTTCCATCCAAAGCTTTAGTGAGTAAATCTGCACATTGCATATTAGTAGACACATAGGTCAACTGAATGTCCTTGCTTAGCAATTTCTCTCTCACATAGTGGTAATGAACCTCTATGTGTTTTGTTCTAGCATGATATATTGGATTAGCTGCAAGGTGAAGAGAGCTTGTGTTGTCTCCAAAGATAATTGGGGGCCTAGTGTATAGGCCTAGCTCTGTATACAAAAGCTTTAACCAAATAGCTTCTTGAGTGGCATTGGCTAGTCCTCTATACTCTGCTTCAGTGGATGACAATGCCACTATTGGTTGTTTCTTGGCTGACCAAGAAATAGGTTTATCACCTGCAAAAGATAAGTATCCTGATGTGCTCCTCCTATCATCCTTGCATCCTGCCCAATCTGCATCTGAATACACTTTAATGTCAATGTCTGATGTATAAGGAAAATACAAACCATGGTTTTGAGTTCCCTTTAGATATTTCAAGATCTTCTTTGCTGCCTCAAGGTGAGGTACCCTTGGTTTGTGCATGAATTGGCTTAGCACACTAACTCCATATGCTATGTGAATTCTAGTCAAGGTAGCATAGTTCAAACTACCTACCAAACTTTGATATCCTGTAATGTCTTGGACTTCATCCCCTTCATAAGCACTTAGCTTTAGGTTGACCTCCATTGGAGTACTTGAGACTTTAGCATCCTGCAAGCTAAACTTCTTTAACATGTCCTGCACATACTTCTTCTGAGTGATATATATACCTGAATTAGTATAAACCAATTCAAGTCCTAGAAAGTATTTCAATAATCCAAGATCATTGATCTTGAATTCCTTCATCATCTGATTTTTGATGTTTCTGATTCCTTGGACATCATTACCTGTAATGATGATGTCATCAACATAAACACAGAGATAGATTACCTCTGAACTGCTCTTTTTGATAAACAATGAAGTATCTGCCTTGCTCATAGTAAACCCTTGGTCTTGGAGGTATGTTGTCAACCTATAGTTCCATGCCCTAGGTGCCTGCTTCAATCCATATAGAGCCTTCTTCAATTTACAAACATAATTTACCTTCTTGGGATCTTCATAGCCAGGTGGTTGTGACATGTAGACTTCTTCAGATATCCATCCATTCAAGAAAGCATTCTTGACATATAATTGGTACATGTTCCAATTTTTGGATGCAGCTACACTCACCAATACTCTGATTGTTGGCATCTTAGCCACAAGAGAAAATGTCTCCTCATAATCAATGCCTTGGGTTTGTGCAAAACCCTTGGCTACCAACCTAGCTTTGTACCTGTTGATTGTACCATCAGAGTTCCTCTTTAGTTTGTAGATCCATCTGGATCCTATCACCTTCATAGATTCCTTCTTGGGTACCAAGTCCCATGTGTCACTCTCCTTGAGAGCTTCTATTTCTTCATCCATAGCTCCTTTCCATTCTGGTTTGGTGATTGCCTCTTCATATGAACCTGGTTCTTCACTTAACAAGTCCTTTGCATGATAAATTGAATGTTTAGTTACAAGAGATGTATCATACCCATATATGATAGGCTTCTTACTTTCTCTCTGAGATTTCCTCATTGCTTGAGTTGAAGATTCTGGTATATCCTCAAGCTTCTTCATTTTTATCTTGCCTTTGGACTTCCATGCCTTGTCTTCAAGATTGATTGTGTCATCATCTTCTGAACTTGAGTCTTCCTTCTGGATTGGTTCTTCCTTTGAGAGTTTTGGAAACTCCTCTTCCAAATCATAGGGTAGACTAACCTTCCTGCAATCATTCTCATACCATGAGTCATTCTCATCAAAGATGACATCTCTGCTTACCTTGAACCCTTTATTGGTTGGGTTGTAAAATCTGTACCCTTTTTGATTCAAGTCATAACCAATGAAAATACATTTTTCTGCTTTAGGATCTAGCTTTCCCCTTACCTGTGAGGGAATATGCACATATGCTACACAACCAAAAATTTTGCAATGATCCAATGATGGTCTCTTACCATGCCAAGCTTCATAAGGTGTCATTCCATGAAGTGACTTTGATGGGAACCTGTTTATGAGATAGGTGGCTGTAGATACACTCTCTGCCCAAAGATAATTTGGCAACTTCTTTTCATTAAGCATGGACCTGGCTGTTTCAACAATAAGCCTATTCCTTCTTTCAGCTACCCCATTTTGTTCAGGTGAGTACCTTGTGGTTATCTCCCTTTTGATGCCTCTTTCCTGCAAGAAGTCCTCAAACTCATTTGAGAAGTATTCACCTCCTCCATCTGACCTTAGCTTCTTCAAGTTCCTTCCTGTTTGATTTTCAACTAGTGCAAGATATCTTTTGAAACAATTAAACACTTCATCCTTGTGCTTCATAAAGTATAACACAGTCCATCTGCTATAATCATCAATGAAAGACACATAGTACCTTGATCCTAAAATTGATGGGTCCTTGCTAGGTCCCCAAACATCTGTGTGTACCAAGTCTAGGTAGTCTTC
The DNA here is from genome assembly GCA_020310875.1 of Ceratopteris richardii. NCBI lineage: Eukaryota > Viridiplantae > Streptophyta > Polypodiopsida > Polypodiales > Pteridaceae > Ceratopteris > Ceratopteris richardii. The sequence continues at coordinate 75,334,219 of CM035410.1, forward strand.
ATGCATAAATCCTTTCCTTGTATAAGGTAACCTGTGAGACTTACCAAATTGACAAGCACCACATTTGTAAATCATGTGTTGCTTGGATACATTAGGTATCCCAAGCACACATTGATCCCTGCTCATTTGCTTCAAGGTCCTTTCACCTATGTGACCTAATCTCTTGTGCCATATTTCTAATTCTGAAAGTGTTTGATCCTTGTAATTGTATAAAGCAATGTTTTTGGTGTCTTCTAGCTCAAAAGTAAATAATCTACCTGATTTTTCTCCCTTGGCTATCCTTTTGAATCCATGTCTTGGGTCCTCTACATATGCTCCATGTTGATTGAATCTGACCTGCAAACCTTTCTCCACAATCTGACCAACACTCATTAGGTTTTTGGTAATGGTTGGTACATAAAGTACCCTGCTCAATAGATTCTGGTTACCATCACAAGTTTTTACATTTCCAATCTTTACTACAGAATGCTTAGTATCATCACCTGTCTGTACTTGATGTTTGCCCTTGGGTTCCTCAAGATCAGAGAGTAGTGCCACATTGCCAGCTACATGATTAGAACACCCTGAATCAATATAAAACAAATGATCATCATTGATACCTGACTTGGAAGTCATATTCATGATCAATAGGGAGTCATCTTGCTCCTCTGTGTAGTTGTTGTAGTCTTTCCTATTTCTGAATCCTCCTTGGTAGTTACCATTATGGTTGTTGTTGTAATTGTTGTTGTAGTTATTGTTGTAGCCATTGTAGCCTTGGTGTTGGTTGAACCTTCCTCTACCTTGAGAGTATCCACCTCTTTGATAGCCTCTTCCTCTCTGATTTTTGTAGTTTCTGTAGCACTCATATGTGGTGTGGTTAGACAATCCACAAATATTGCATGGTGATGAATTGTAGGATCTCCCCCTACCTTGCTTACCTCCTCTGCCCCTGCCTCTTGAAGATCTACCTCTCCCTGCATAGTTGGCTTGGGAGGTAGAACCTTCATCCTCTTGCTTTTTACCTTTACCTTTGTCTTTAATCCTTTTATCAGTATATAGGGCAGAAGGAGTGTTACCTTTAGATGTATCTCCAACCTTTGTGATCTTTGCTTCATGTGTGAATAGTTGGCCCATCAGAGTTGTGAGATCTGGGGTATGCATGTCCATGTAGAGATCCATTGCAGTGGTGAAGCTTTCCCACTTATCATCTGCCTTTAGTCCATTGGTTACTTGCCTTACTATTTGTTCTTCTTCAATCTCCTCTCCTATGCTTGCTAATTGGTCTGCCACATCCTTGATTTTGGTCACAAATTCTGAGACTGATTGCTTTGGTTGCTTCCTAAGGGTTGTGAATTCAATCCACAATTGATTCTTCCTGGCCCTTGTATTAGATGAAAAGTATGATGACAAGGTTTCCCAAGTTTCTTGGGAAGTCTTACAATTCCTGATGTGAGGTAAAAGGAAATCAGATATAGAGTTAAGAAGATAAGACCTTGCCAATGCATCTTTTGCACACCATGTATTAAGCCTTTCTTGTTCTTCCTTGGTGGGTAGACCCCTTGCTTTGAATGAGGGCAATTCCTCATCTCCTGAGATGAATCCAAATAGACTTCTTCCTTGTAAATAGGTCTTCATCCTCAGAGACCAAGCTTGATAATTGTTCCTGTCCAATTTGTCAATGAATGAAGGAAAACCATCTCCCATGTTACCTTGTTTGCTCTGATACCACTGTTGGGAAAGATGGATGGATCCTTCAGAAGATTAAGTAGGTGCTGCTAATCCTGCTTTGCACCAGCCCTCAGTGACTCCAGATATGATTATTAGACACCCTTAGCTTCCAAATGATACCAAGAAATGCTATATGTACTTTGGAAATGGTTTGAGTAATGACTAGATCAAAACAGATGAGTTTGTGAATCACAAGGCTAGAAAACTTTCTATTTTGGTGTTGATACCTGCTCAGTCTTTCACTCAGTATGACCAGTACACTTACAATTGGCAAAATTCCTTCTAGAGGTATTCTATTAGCTTAGTAAGCTACCATTTGCAAGTGGAATGAGATAAAATGATAAACTATACTGGGAGAAATCACTTTAGCAAAATTATGGATATCCCCGACTTTTTAGGAAGTATGCAGACAAATACCAGTGAGCACTTCGACCGCGATTTCTCGAGATTGGCTGAACCAAATTGCTTCAAACTTTGAATGCTTGTAGTATGCTTTGAGCTGGATCTATCAAGCTTTGAATCACTTGATTTGGTGCAGTAGGCACTGAGATATGCCTCTTTGAAGTTGACAGACTTGGAGTGGTACACTCAGAGAACACAGAAATGATGTATGTAAATATATGTATTAATTCACATTGATGTACAATGTCATTGGCATGATAGACATTGCCAAATGGTACTCAGAGGTGTAGGCTATGGAGTAGAGCTCACACACTCAGGGATAGTTGCGATTAGCCTCTGGAATAGTGACACACTCACCGCGCTTTTCAAGTACATCTTATATATGAAGTGAGTAAGTGTTTGAATTCAAATTTGAATTCTTGGCTCCCTTCAATCTAGTATCTAAATGTAAGGAGATATTCTCTCAATCATGTAATCTACTTTTCCAGGACTCAATCAAGTAGGTGTATCCATAAGATTCCAAGTCACTTAGACTTTTACAAGGAGTAAATGGTAAGAACTTATAAGCATAAGTTCCTATGATCCTTCCTTCAAGTGATATCTTCATGAAGTAATCCAAGCCAAATTGTGAAGGCTTGAATTGCACCAACAATCTCCACAATAAAAGCATAATACATTGTCTTTCCGAGGTTTTCTTTCCTTTGGTGTAAGACATCTGACCCTAATGTTATCCAACTACATGAGTTCTGGTTGAGATTCTTCCAACATTTGAGGAATGGAGGTAAACTTGTATTTTCAATCATGAACAGAAATCTTCTTCTCTTGCTTTCTCTCAAAGAACCTATTATCACACTCAATTGCTTGATTCATGAATTAATTCAAAGTATTTACATTGGGAATGGTTAACATGAGGTCCTTGACATCATCACGTAAGCCCCATTGAAATTGGTTGATAAAATAATCCTCGTTCCATGTGAGATCACAAAGGATTTGTCTGGATTATGATGCATAGGTAGATGCAGGCCTATTTCCTTGATGTAGCTTCCTTAGCTTTGTTTCGGCAACACGTGAACAATCAATTGGTATCTCTGAACAAAGATGTGAATTCTCAAATAAAGGCCTTGAAATCATGAAAAATATCCATATGCTTCTCAACGATAGGCGCAAACCATGAAAGAGCAAGACCACATAGTAGAGTTCCTATGAGTCCTACTTGAGACGCATCATCTAAGTATCTATCTGGTTGCATCCTTATGAATAGCTTCACTTGTTGCACGAATTGTAAAAACTCTATCTTGTCCCATCAAATTTCTTAGGCATGCTTACTTTTGGACTTTTCTTCATGTTAGTTGTCATGGGGGTACTTGAAGAATATTGATTTACAATGATTTGCAGCTCTTGGATTTGCCTTTAAAGTTCTGTGATTACATCTTGAATATTTTGTTGTTGAATACTTTTTTGGTTTTCTCGTATCTCTTGGACTTGTTGAATGACTTTAAGTGCAGAAACAAGTTCTTCTCCAATAATCTCCATGGTTCCTAGTCTTTATGAAGGTAGTCTTGCCTCAGAGTCTTTCAAAGTAACTAAGGTCTTAAATTTTGTAGAAATATCCACTTCCACCAAGATTTGGGGGTCCCATTTGGCACTGAAGCCATTCCTTGGTCCTTGACCAAGAACCTTACCTAACAATTTTCCAAGTTGGTTAATCCATGGGTAGTATTCTACAGATAAGTCAAGAAACTCAATCCACACAAGCACCCTCATAGGTTAAGGTCCTCTAGGATAAAAGCCAAGATACCACTTAAACAAGGAAAAGGGAGTATTTTTAATCAGCTAGTGATCCTCAAATATGACCTTGATAGCACTACTAGAATCTTCAAGAAAAAAAGCAAGAAAAAAATATTAGGTAAAAACTGAATATGTTTTACAAGCAATCCTCCATTATCCTAGTTGTTTTTAATCTAGGCTCTAAGAACTTCTTGGGTTGGCCTTGGTCCATGGTAGAGACCAATAACAAATTTCTAATATAGATGTTTATGCCAGTTGTTAAGAGAAGTCATGTGAATTATTAAAGTGTTGTCCTCATTTTTTTAATAAAAGGATGTTCGGCCTTAGCCTATTCTCTCAGAATTCAATTAAAATAAAAGAAGAAAAGTTACAAGTGAATGGGACTAGTGCCCATGGGACTCCCAAATCCCACAATGTAGGGGAGGAGTACGACAACCTAGAGGGCATTACAAATGAGGCAGACAAATCTATCATCTCCCTCATGTGGGACCCATTTGGGTCTCAACTTGTTATTTTTTAGGAGATAAATACAGTGTTGTCTAAATGGTGGATATCTCTTATCTCAGGAGATTCTTTTACCTATAAGGAACAAGGATTTCTCAATCGACCATTCCTTTGGAGTTTGGCCAAAATTGACAACACATCGCTCCCACCAAATCTTCCAAAGAGTCTCACCCTTGATGGCATTCCACAACCTTGATGAGTATCCTACCGCCTCACCCAATAGTGCTTGTTGCCAATTGATTTGGCTCATGAGTCTCAATACCCATGTCACGTGATTCCAGATAACATGGGACTTGGGGCAATCAAAGAAGAGGTGAACTAAATCTTTGATGCATTCATGGCAACGTTTGCACCATGGCGGCACACCACAAATTTTGTTAGCCCTTGCATTGGACCAGATACCCTTATGCAAGATCTACCACATGAGTATGAACTTTTTGATCTCAATTAGGGGGTGCCGAATAGACATGAACTTTAGTTCCAATCAAAAATTGGTCAAAAAAGCCAATGTCATGGACACAAAGAAAACCATCTTACACCTTAGATTCCATGTGAATTTTCATATCTCATGATCAACTCAGATTTTGGAGAAACTAATGCTTCCATTGCATCCGAAATGTGTGAAAACCCAAAGATCGACTGTCTATTTGCTAAAATATGACACCTGGAGGTCCTATTTCTAGTTGATGATATCATCGATGACATCATCAGGTCATAACCGCCCTTGAGAAACTATATAAGGAGGGGTTGGCCACATTCATTCTCAGTATTGCCAAAATGTCAAGGGAACACTAGATTGTGCTCTCTCACTACACTAGACAAGATTTTGGAAATACACTTCTGATTACAAGATCACCCACGAAGGGGAAATGATACAAGAATACGTGACTGAAACAAGATGTCCCACAACCCAAGACTGATAGGTATGAACAACTTGACTAGAGATGATAGAAGAGACCCCACAACCCGAGATCGTAAGTATGAAACAAGATTCTAGATTATAAGAACTCCCTTTGGGGAGATGAACTAGATACAAAAAAGAACTCGACAAGATCTCATACTACGAGATTACAAGAGGACAAGACAAGATGTCCCAAGATTGGTATTGGCAAGACTGCCTTCATGAAGACTAGGCACCATGGATTCCCTATGCAAGCAGATCCAATCTACCATAAAGGATTTGATCGAACATGTCCAAGAGATGAAGAGATTGCTACGAAAAGATGATCGATCAATTTCAAGCTGCCTTGAATATCAAGATGTTGTTTCGTGGAACTACCTATCAAGAAGACTACATGGTTAATCAGTTTCGAAGTGGCCTTAATCCTGAAGTCAAATATCTCTTACTATCCATGCCTCAAGCAAATACCTTGGAGGATGTTATCAATGAGGCAATTCAATGTGAGAATCAATTGTTAAAAGAAAGGCAAGTCCAAGAGTCATAAGTGGTGAATAATGAACAATCTATTCCTCAGGAATCCGAATCAAGAATCTTTGAAGCCCTAGAAGTCGTTCCAAATGATATGGAGTATACATATTCTGAAGATATCAAGAAGGAAAGGATAAGGCAGAGTTCATATTCAATCAAGGAGGTGTGCTTACTCAACACTCTCCATCAAAGATCTTGGAAACACCACAACATTCTCCTATAAGCTCAAAGGATCTATTGCATAAAGAACCCAAGGAAGCTCAAGAGACACCCATTCCTTCACCATCTATGAAGATTCAAGATCATGAAGAATTCAAGGTCGTGCATGTATTAGATTCAAGGATCTCTCGAGGAAGATTGGAATGCCTTATTCATTGCAAAGCATATGATACCACTGATTGTACTATGGAACTTACAGAAAGTCTTTTGAGAGCAAAAATCGAAGTTCATGAATTCCATAAGAAGAATCCAATGAAACCCAAGCTACAAAACATGGCCGCTCCTCGTGGAACTTGTCGCTTGAGGGGGAGGTGATGTCATGGACACAAAGAAAACCATCCTAAACCTTAGATTCCATGTGAATTTTCCTATCTCATGATCATCTCAGATTTTGGAGAAACTAATGATTCCATTGCATCCGGAATGTGCCAAAACCCTAAGATCGACTGTCTATTTGCTGAAATCTGACACCGAGAGGTCCTATTTCTAGTTGATGACATCATCGATGACATCATTGATGACATCATCAAGTCGTAACCGCCCTTGAAAAACTATATACAGAGGGGTTGGCCACATTCATTCTCAGTGTTGCCAAAATTTCAAGGGAGCACTAGATTGTACTCTCTTACTACACTAGACAAGATTTCAGAAATACACTTCTGATTACAAGATCACCCACGAAGGGGAAACGATACAAGAATACATGACTAAAATAAGATGTCCCACAACCCGAGACTGATATGTATGAACAACTCGACTAAAGATGATATAGGAGATCCCACAACCCAGGATCGTAAGTATGAAACAAGATCTCTAGATTACAAGAACTCCCTTCGAGGAGATGAACTAGATACAAAAAAGAACTCGACAAGATCTCGTACTACGAGATTACAAGAGGACAAGACAAGATGTCCAAGCTACAAGACTAGACAGGACTAGAACAAGGAACAAGACAAGAACAGGAACTAGAACTTGGAGAGTACTTACTTGACGGTCACGGCTCCTTGAGCTCCCAAGACTCGTATTGGCAAGACTGAGAATGAATGTAGCCAACCCCTCCTTATATAGCTTTTGAAGGGCAGAAGGCAGTTACAACCTGATCATGTCATTGATGATGTCATCAAACCCAATAGGACCTCCGAATGTCAAAATTCAGCAAATAGACAGTCGATCTTAGGGTTTTGGCATGTTTCAGATGCAATGGAAGCATTTCTCCTAATTCTAAGCCAATCATGAGATTTAGGATTCACATGGAATCTGAGGTTCAGGATGGTTTCCTTTGTCCATGACAAGCACCACCTCTTGTTAAGGGTGTGATGAACATCTAAGTTCTCTTTGAAGTTGGGGATTTTCGATGGTTTCTTACCATTGCTCCATTTGAGGCCCTCCAGGCAAGGAAGATCCTCTCCACAAAGAAGGCATGTAGTTGAGTGGTCTCATGCTAAGCACCTTCTTTAAAGAAGAGTCCATTCCTCGAGGGTAACTCTATGTCTTGGTTCTAAGTCTTCGAACCTAATCCACTCCTTGGTCTCTTGTTTCTAGAGTTGTTTCCACTGTTTGAACCCCTTGTTCCATAGCTACTTTATAGTTTGGAGGTTCCAAGACTCCACCCCCCTAATGCCACCAATTGGGAACCAGATAGAGTCATTTTGTCTTATCCCATCCACCCACTTCCACTCATCACTGATTCTGATGAATTGTTTAGCCTTGTTCCAACTCTTCCATAAAGAACACACGAGGCTAGAGGCTTTAGAGGACATTGGGTGGGGGGAGAACAAAAGCGTGAGAATCCCTATGTAGTTCCAATTAGGATGGCCAACTAAGGTAAAGTCTTCCATGTTTCCAAAGATCAATTCAGCCCAATAGGACTCACTATTGCTCCAAGCCTTGATAAGCCACTTTGCCGCCAGCTTGTTAGCCAACCCAACGATATCCAAAATTCCCAAGCCCCATGAGTCTTTTGAGCTAATGCAAGTTTCCCATTTGATTTTGGGAATCCCCCTCCTATTGGGGTCCCAGTCCATAGGAAGTATTTGTAGATTATTTCCACTTTCACCAACTCTTTCTCCTTAGGTCTCCAACACGAGATAAAGTAAATAGTCATAGAAAGGATAAATGTGTTAACAACCATAGCACACCATCCCAAGTGGACTTGCATACCTTTCCAATGATTTAGTTTGCTATCAAGCTTGGGTGGCATCCACTTCCATTAGTGGTCCATTGATATGTCAAAGACCATCAAAATGCCAAGGAGATAGAAGACTTGACCTCTAGGGATAACTTGACACCCCTGATCTAACAAAAATTGGGGTGGAGGTCCGCTAATTGCTCTAAAAGTAGTTCTAGCATGGTTGATTTTTCAACCTGACGCCACACAAAAGGTGTCGAGGAAACTCTAGAACACCTCAATGTTGTTCATATCATTATGTACAAAGGCATTCATGTCATCGACAAAGAGTCTTGCAATCATTTGGCCATGATTTAGAGGTAGGGAAAGAAACTTGAGATCGCCAATGTCCATGTGATGCTCTAATACGCGACTGAGGCCATTTGAGGCGATAGCGAAGAGTAGTAGAGCTAGAGGGTAGCCTTGCCTGATAGATATTTTTAATCGTATGGGCTCAGAGAGATTACCATTGATATTCATTCTAGTTGAAGCATTTCCAAGAAGAGCGGAAACCATTTTCATGGACTTTTGGCTGCATCCAAGGTCTTTTTGAGTGATTGAAGAATAAATTCACATTTCAATCTATCATACGCTCTGTTGAAGTCAATCTTAATGAATATCAGATCTTGTGCAGACTCCTCAGGAAACGCAAGGCCTTCCCAAATATTGACAATTACTTCAAGTACAGATCTACCTTTGATAAAAGCTTTTTGGCCCTCACAAAGCCATGACTTTAAATGACAAGAGATTGTGTTGTAAATAACTTTGGCAATTATCTTGTATCCAGTTTGGAGCATGGTAATCAACCGCCAATTTTCAATTTTGTTCTTATCTCCCCTTTTGTGAATTAACTTGATGATACCATTATTAAGACACTCAGGGAGGGCGCCAAAGGAGAGAGCCTCTTGCCACACCAGACGTAGTGGGGTGGCCACCTCATGCTTGAAGAACTTGAAAAACTCATTGGTGAGGCCATCAGGACCTGGACTTTTCCCACTAGGAGGAGCATCAATAACCTCGATAATTTCATTCTCGGAAATGTTAGCAGTTGAGAATTCATGTTCTGTGGGATTCTAGATTGAGCAACCCTTGAGGTGGTTGCCATGGAGTCATGCCTATGCGGGGAAAGAGGAGCTGAGAACACGAGAAGATGGATAAAGTGCTCGACGATGATAGATATGTTCTCAACTTCTGTGATACATTCGATCCCATTGTTATCGACTAAGAAGGGGATGGATTCCCTAGCTTGTATCGTTTTGAGGATGTTTCGATGGTTTGTCGGCCTTCTGCACCCACTAATCCTTGAAGAATATTTGAAGATTTTTCCTTTGAACCTCCTCATCGAATCTTAGTCTTCCCCTGATTTGCAAAAGACCTTGTTGGCATTGCAAGTTACCTTTGTTCACCGCTTCTTCAAGCCATGAGAGCCTTCAGTACACAGTTTCTCTTCTTTTTTTCTGGACATCTCTTATAGCCTTATGAGTCTTGATCAGAATTTCTCTAGTCCTTTCCACCGTGCTTTTCTAGCACTTAGCCAGTTCATTACATTAGGCAAAGGCTTCTGCCTACACTACGAAAGTTTCTTGGTGGACAGAGGGGAGGGAAAACGACGTTTGACAAGCATGAAACCAAGGAGCTTTTCGGAGCATGGGAATCAGTTTGAAAGAAAGAGTAATCGGGTAGTGGTCCAAGATAGTTTGGTCCATGTGTTCGGAAATCAAAGGAATACCCCGTTGGAGGATGGTGTCTTGGTGGGTGTAACATCTATCAAGTTTTCTTTCCTTAGAGAGTCCCCCAATTGGAGATTTCACTATGAGAACCCCTTCATGTCTTTCACCTCGACTAGGTCGAGATGGACCTTGATTTTATCCCATTTCTCTTTCTCCCAACCATTAATAATTTCCCCTTGTTAATCCATCGATCCTCAGGAAACTCAACCATGTTGAAGTCCCCACAAATCAGAACATTGTGTGAGAGGGAGTCGAGGGAAGCCCACATATTGATTCTAACCGCTTCTCCATTGGGGGCATAAATTGAGACCACAATGAACTAAATAGGGAACCAGATAGAGGCATCAATCCAATTATGATTCCAATCTTCAAAAGTCGAGGTTAATCTGCTTGACTAGGAGTGACTAATATCAATCACAACAGCCCCCACTAGGGTGCAAAGTCAAGAACCAAGGGTGGTTTGGAGAAATGCATTTAAGTTGTTTCTGGAGATCCTCCACGTTGATTTTAATCTCTTGTAAGCAGATAAAGTCAGGTTTGAGGCACTTGTCTTTGAACCACCGGATAAGAATCAGACAACCCCTGACGTTTAGCCATGTGCATTTCATTATTGATGGTTGCCCTCTTTGAGGGGAGGGATCCTAAATTTTTTTCTTGTGAACTTATTTTTTCCTCCAGCTTCTTGACTTAGGATCCTACTCTTGAGGGGGCTCTTCCTGGGCATGCCTGACAATTGTTTCCCTTTAAGCTTTGACTTTTGTTGCGGTAAGCTTGGCATGCAAACCGGAAGAGTAGGACCAAGGAAGGAGCTTTCACTGTCTGGGTTGTCTTCATTGCTAGTAGTGAAGATTTCCTCTTTACCCATGTTGTAACCTTCCTGGTTGTCTTCTTTACTGGTAGAGCACCCAAGGGTATTATCAGTGGGGTCTTCTTCATAATGGTTATCCCCTGGGAAGTCGAACTCATTAATCTCCTTTTCTAGGTTACAGTACATGTTACTCGAAGGAGCAATTGTCGTAATGTTCCTTGTTGCTGATCTTTGAGGGCTGACTTTCCTCCTACGTTGTAATAAAGTGATAGGTTGGAGATGGGTGAACCACATACTTGATAGGTAGGAGATGGTTGAACTACACCCTAAGAGGGAGGATTAGGAAGTAATCCTCAACCATGACTTTTGGGGTAAGTGGTTAGCCCATCACATTCCTAACCAAGAGGTTGTGAGTTCAATTCCTTACATTGGTATCAAAGCAGGAAGTAGGCTTGGGCAAGGTGGAATGACCCAATGGCCTCTAAAAAAGGCACTTGGGCACTCTATCATGTGAAAGGGTAGGAATTTGCAAAGCGGTGCTTTGAGAACTCTATTCAAGAGAGATTGGGGTGTATTTCTCAATCCGTAGGTCGGATTGAGGCATATAATATACCGTTGGAAAGCTCTCGGAATGAAATTTCCAATGTGCAAGCTTGGAAGTACAAAGTCCTTGGGAATCCTTAGGTGGCACTTGATTGAGTGTTCAAGATACAAAGCATGGGTGAGAACAAGATTCAAGACTGAGGTTGAGAACAAGGGCTCGAGACACCAAGGTTGAGAGCAAGGATTCAAGAGACCAAAGTTGCAAAAAAGGTTCAAGAAACTATGCGAGGTTGAGGGACATCAATTCAATGGCACCTAGGGAAATCAAGGGGTTGATCACCGAGGCTAGAGGGATACAAAAGTAGATCACTGAGGAAAATGATCGACCAAGGGGGGAAGAATGTCATAAAGCGATAGGTTGGAGATGGGTGACCCACATACTTGATAGGTAGGAGATGGTTGAACTACACCCTAAGAGGGAGGATTAGGAAGTAATCCTCAACCATGGCTTTTGGGGTAAGTGGTTAGCCCATCACATTCCTAACCAAGAGCTTGTGAGTTCAATTCCTTACGTTGGTATCAGAGCCTAGGAAGTAGGCTTGGGCAAGGTGGAATGACCCAATGGCCTCTAAAAAAGGTGCTTGGGCACTCTATCATGTGAAAGGGTAGGAATTTGCGAAGTGGCGCTTTGAGAACTCTATTCAAGAGAGATTGGGGTGTATTTCTCAATCCGTAGGTCGGATTGAGGCATATAATATAGCATTGGAAAGCTCTCAAAATGAACTTTTGAATGCGCAAGCTTGGAAGTACAAAGTCCTTGGGAATCCTTGGGTGGCACTTGATTGGGTTTTCAAGATACCAAGCATGGGTGAGAACAAGATTCAAGACTGAGGTTGAGAAAAAGGGCTCGAGACACCAAGGTTGAGAAAAAGAGTTCAAGAGACTAAGGTTGCATAACAAGGTTCAAGAAACTATGCGAGGTTGAGGGACATCAATTCAATGGCACCTAGGGAAATCAAGGGGTTGATCACCGAGGCTAGAGGGATACAAAAGTAGATCATTGAGGACAATGATCCGCCAAGGGGGGAAGAATGTAATAAAGTGATAGGTTGGAGATGGGTGAACCACATACTTGATAGGTAGGAGATGGTTGAACTACACCCTAAGAGGGAGGATTAGGAAGTAATCCTCAACCATGGCTTTTGGGGCAAGTGGTTATCCCATCACATTCCTAACCAAGAGGTTGTGAGTTCAATTCCTTACATACGTCTTTCTTCAGTAAATCCTTCTGAATCCATCTCTGCAACACGAGTTCCCTCTTCTTCCTCCATCAAAGGGGGATGACCCCAAGTGTCAACTTGAGGGAAAGGATTTGGGGTCCCATTTGGTTTAAGCTTGTTTTTATTGGTACTTTGCTTCAAGGGGAAATCTTTGATCCTATGACCTTGGTGCCCGCAACGGAAGCACGCATTTGGAAAATTCTTGTAAGTAACCTCCTGTACCCAAATCTTTCCATCTCCACAATTTATGGAGATCTTTGAGGGAAGGGCCTGGTTTAGGTCTATTTCAACACAGATTTGTGGATGCCATCATGCATTGTAAGAATATTGAGCTCCATCGTAGATTATCCCCCCAACATCCTCTCTTGAGGCCATCAGGCGACCGATCGGTAAAACGATTTCTCGAAGAAATCAATACATAAAGTACAGCAAATTGGGAAGCTCCACCCATAGCGGGTAATGAAGAGGTTTTGACCTATTCGAAACAAATTTTGGGGTCTGTTACCGTTAGTGTCCATGTGAAAGGCCAAATGGCCACCGGGCACTTCTTTGGATATGTTCTTTAATAAAACATATAGCGGCTTGATCAGTGACAGACTGTAAGTTCGACCGCATTTGTAAGACCTAAGAAGTCTGTCTTTGTGCTCCCTACGTACTGTGTTTTCTGTGTATTCTGCAACCTCTGTGCGGAGTACCGCGTGCGGCCTCAAGAGCTTGGTTTTCTACTCTGAGCATATCGTCGTGGAGCTCTCGAGCAGGAGAGCACACTGTGGTGCATCACCATCGAAATATTTCACTAGTATCAGAGCAGTTTGGTTTTGTTCCTTTTGTGCGAGCAAAGCGAGCACCCCCCCCCCCCAAGGCTTTCTCCAAGGCTTACGACTAAGGCGGCGACCAAGGCATAGACCTTGGCATACCTTGTCATCCGAGTCACCGAAGTCAATGCTGGTGCCGTTGGCTGTGCGCAAGGGAGGACCTCAACGATCAAAGAATATAGAGGTTCCTGGTACTTCCTGGGAGGTCACCCATCCCAGTATTGTTCCCCCCAGAGCTCGCTTAACCGTGGCAATCTCTTGCCACTAAGCTACACTCTTGTGGTGTCTGAAGAAGGGGAAAGACTAAGGTTGACATTACCTTGAACAAGTTTTGGTCCCTCAAAGCTTCATTTTTTGCTTTCAAAGCCTATTTCTGAAGCAATTTTTGGGTGTTTTTGGAGCCATTTTGGAGTACTTTCACACACAGTTCTCTTCACACAGTCCAAGAATATCAAGAAGAGCATTCTTTGTACTTCTCAGACAATAAATATCAACCATTGGGGTTGTATTTTTAGCCACACTCGTAAAACTACAGATTTCTCGAGAGGTTCTCAGTTTTGGTGGGAGTAGTCGCTGCAAATTTATGCAGGTTTTTTAAGCCTAAAACATCAGAGTTGACAAACACTTGCAGGTGTCATTGGCTAGCTTTTGGGCTATGTATTCAGCCTTTTAGTGTCATTTTACTGCATATATTGAGCACATACACACCATGTACGCTTCTGTGGATACCGCTTATGTACATCCATGTGGTCATTGATATAGCGGTTATGTTCTTTGCATAAAGCCTTTTACGTTTGATAACGAGGGTCGTGGTGAGGTTTTCTTAACTAGGAGACACCCAGATGTCGGGGTCTCTTCTGTGATGCAGGTGGAAGACTTACCCAGCCTCGCCATAGGAGATGTATGATAGTTGTTCATAGGTGCTCGATAAGCCTAGTTGGCTTCTATTGGGTAACTGATTATATGCAGTGGAGTTAGTGATTCACTATGCAAGTAAACATGTCAGTACTTGCAGTTTTATGATACTTTGACACTGTTCATATGCTAATTTTGTAAAGGATACTCTGGCAAAATTTTTCAAGATTTCTGGTTTAGTCAACTATATAGTGGTCGATTTACTCCTTGATACACTTATTTGTTGGTGCTTGGACTCTTCTAGCTCCATTATCATTCTATTCAGTTCTCTACCATCATGGCATCAGAGATCTCAGGCACATTCCGATGGATCAGGGTCTAGTGTTAGTGTTCCGAGGAGGAGCTATAACTTGCAAGGCAAAGACCATTTTGAGATCCGAAAATCTGATGGCACAAACTTTGCTCTATGGAAGAATCAGATTAAAAATGTGCTGATTCAAAGGAGGCAATGGAAGCCAGTAAATGGGATTTCAAAGAAGCCTGCTGACATGGATGAAGATGATTGGGATGATTTAGATGAAATGGCCAGGTCTACCATTTGCTTGCACCTGGCAGACAATGTTTACTTTACAGTATTAGACTGTGAAAGTGCAGAGGAGCTTTGGAAGAAGTTATGCAATACATATGAAAAAGAGACGGCATCAAATAAAGTGTATCTGATGAGAAAATTATACGACCTTCGTATGAAGGACACAGATAGTGTTGCTGCTCATCTAAATGAGTTTGATGCCATCTCCCAGTTACATGCTCAGAAAATGGATATGGACAATGAAATGAAAGCGGTATTGCTGTTATGCACCCTGCCATCATCATGGGATACGTTTTGCACAGCTATTAGCAACAGTGCACCTGGTGGTAAACTCGTCTATGATGACATATGTGGAGCACTCTTGAGTGAGGAGATTCGTAGAAAATCTATGGTTGGCACTCAGAGTGGAGATGCATATAATGTTCGTGATTCTTACCAAGGAAAGAATCAGCAACGTGGCAGGAGCAAGAACAAGGAAAAGAATGGTCAACGGAATAAGAGTAGAAGTAAATCAAGGAAGAGGGATATCGAATGCCATGATTGTCATAAGAAAGGACACATGAAGAAAAATTGTTATGCATTAAAGAATGCTAAAGGTAAAGGACAAAATGTTGATGGGCATGTTAAACAGTTACTTGCACCATCTACTTCGACTGTGAAGATTGAAGAAATTAATGCTATTTCTGATGATGGTGATGTGTTGACACTTGATAGTACTGTGCCATCTGAGGCACTTATGGCTGATTCTCTTTCCCACACCTGGCTGCTAGATTCTGGTGCTTCTTTCCAAGTGGCACCACATAGAGAATGGTTCTCTAATTATGCAGCAAAGTCTCTTGGTACCGTGAGACTTGGTGACTCTTACCAGTGTGATGTTGTGGGGATTGGAGATGTGGTTGTGCAGTTCATTGATGGTTCAAAATTTACTATGCATAATGTACGCCATGTACCGCAGTTATCACGTAGTTTGATGTGAGTTGGTCAACTTGATGACCTTGGTTACAAGGTGGTCTTCTATGCTCAGTCCTTTCGTATATCAAAGGGCAATATGGTTATTGCAAAAGGAAGCAAAGTTGTCTCACTTTATCCTTTATTTGTATCACAGAAAGAACACTTCTTAGCTGTTACTAAATAGCATATGGCTTGTATTTGGCATGATCGTTTGGGCCATATATCTCGTAGTGGAATGGAAAATCTTTCTCGTTCTGGCTACTTGCCTGTGTTATCCTTCTCTGATTTTTCATTTTGTGAGCATGTCAATATGGAAAGCAAACTAGAAATGTGCATAAAACGCACATTGACTCTTCAAATCAGCCTTTAGATCTCGTTCATACAGATGTGTGTGGTCCTATGCCCACTAGGTCTTTAGGTGGTTCTCTTTACTTTGTCACTTTCATAGATGATGCTACTAGAAAAGTCTGGGTATATCCTATCAAATCAAAGGATGATGTGTCATTTTCTCTTCACAAAGAGATGCTCTGATGGCAGCTTGATATGCTTCATACTTTACATTGATGATATGTTGATTGTTGGGAAGTCCTCTTATGATTTGTCAATTCTCAAAAAGAAGTTGAGTCAGACATTTGATATGAAGGATTTGGGGGATGCCAAACATATTCTTGGCATGCGCATTACTCGTGATAGGGGTAAAAGATGCATATACTTGTCTCAAAGTGAGTACATATCCAAAGTACTTCATCGGTTCAATATGCAGGGTGGAAAGGCATTGAGTACACCTTTACCCACATATGTGAAATTGAGCAAGGATGACTGCCCCAAATCAGATGAGGAAAAGGAATTCGTGACCAAAATTCCTTATAAGTCTGCTGTTGGTAGTCTCATGTACGCTATGGTAGCTACGAGACCAGACATTGCATTTGCAGTGGGAGTTGTGAGCAGATATATGTCTAATCCTGGCAAGAAACATTGGGAAGCAGTCAAGATGATTTTGAGATATCTGAGTGGCACTAAGGACAAGTGTCTATGCTTAGGTAGAGGGAAAGCATCCATTATTGGTTACACAGATTCTCACTATGCTGGTTGTGTAGACAATCGTAAGTCTACATCAGGGTACATTTTTCATTTTGCTGGAGTTGCTATCTCTTGGAGATCTCGTCTTCAAGAATGTAAAGCTGTTTCCACCACAGAAGCAGAGTATGTTGCAGCAAGTGAGGCATGTAAGGAAGCATTGTGGCTTTCTCGTCTTGCTTGTGATATGGGTTTACCTCAGCATGTACCTCGCTTGGTCAGTGATAGTCAGAGTGCCATTGCTTTGGCTAAGAATCCGGTCTATCATGCAAAGACCAAGCACATTGAGGTGAGGTATCACTTCATTAGAGATAGCTTAGCCACTGAGAGCATTATTCTTGAGAAGGTTCACACTCGAGATAATGCCGCAGATGCTTTGACTAAAGCTCTACCATAGGATAGCTTCCAACACTGTTGTCACTTGATGGAGGTTACTTGACAGTCACTTGTATACTGTGTAACATGCCCATCAGGTGGGAGGTATAGTTTGCATACTTACACTGAGGTATTCTTTATCATTCTTTATTTTTCTCCCATAATTACTCTAGCCATATTGGCCTTTAGTGGGAGATTGTTACCATTAATGTCCATGTGAAAGGCCAAATGGCCACCGGACACTTCTTTGTATATGTTCTTTAATAAAACATATAGTGGCCTGGTCAATCACAGACTGTAAGTTCAACCGCATTTGTAAGACCTAAGAAGTTTGTCTTTGTGCTCCCTGCGTACTGTGTTTTCTGCGTATTCTGCAACCTCTGTGCGGAGTACTGCGTGCAGCCTCACGAGCTCAATTTTCTACTCTTAGCATATCGTCATGCAGATCTCGAGAAGGAGAGCGCACTATGGTGCATCGCCATCGAAATACTTCAAGGTCCACTTAAAGAGACATAAGGTGGGCTAGCCCACTTGCCAAGAACTGGCTTGCAAGGTTTGGAAGGCCATCTCTTCATTCCCAAACACTAGAATCAGGTGATTTGCCAGCAGGAATTGACATTTGCACACAATTAGACCATGTCGGAACCAGGGGGCATAGGGCCAAATACTTGACTGATCAAAAACGTTTTCATCAGTTCTTCTTGCTTTTCCACCACAGACTCTTTGCACAAAGATACCACCAGAGAGGCGATGTCCGATGGGATGGAATCCATCTCAAGGGGGCACTAGCACTGGGGGAGCTACATTCTCAGGACCAATGAAGGAAAAAAGGTCGACATTGAGGCGAGAACAACCAAAAGCAAACTACATTGATTCCAAGTTTTCAAAAATAAAGCAACAAGAAACACTTATGACTAGTCTTGAGTCAGTAGATCAAGAAGAGCCATCCCTAAAAAAGCCAAACACTTAAAGCAATTCTTGACATCCCTTCTCAAACTAAAATACCAAAAGATCTTAAGTCTTTTAGATTCAGATCTTTGTGGGCTTACCCTGACAACAACAAGCATTCTTTCCTCCAATGGTTGATCATCCATCAAGGGTTGTGGGTGGACCCTAGAGTCAGGAAAATATTTATTGATGGAGGCAAATATGCATTTTGTGGCAGGGTGGAGGATGTTTTTCACCTCTTTTTTGAATGTGCACATGCTAAGCCTTTTTGGGACAGTGTGGAAAACTTCCTTCAAAAAACTAAGGCTCCCAAGTTTGATGCCTTGCTTGGATGTTGCAAAAATATGGATCTTTTACTATGGAACATTTGGAGAGGCCACATCCTATGGGCCATCTGGTTGAGCAGGAATAACTGGATTTTTGGTCATGTGAGGAAGAACTTCCTTATCACCCTCCCTAATACTCTGAGAAAGGTGTCTCTCAACTAGATCAAATGTATTATCAAGCCCTCTGTGTCCCCTCATGAATCACACTGTATCTTGTTTGACCATAAGTACACTAGATGGAAGGCCCTGTTGGCCCAATTGTATTCTCACCACAGATTTACTGGCATCCTTGTAATTTTTTGGGAATGAGGTGGGAATGAGGTGCTCGTGCCCTCTGCACTCATGTAACTTTCCTCGTTAATTTATATTTTCCTTCTTTATAAAAAAAGGGGGGAGGGGGATTGGGGCAACATCGTTATCCAATCCAAATTATGTGCCTCATATATTGTGATTGTTGGAGCCTGGCAATTAAAAGATTATTTGTGACGTGCTATATATCAGGCCCACTGAAAGGTGCTTTAATCATGGACAGACACACAAGTCCACAACCCTTTGGCAATTTGACAATTGCTTCAAGTATAGATCTACCTTTGATAAAACCTTTCTCGTCCTCAAAAAGCCATGACTTTAAATGACAAGAGATTCTATTGGTGATAACTTTTGCAATTATATCCTGTTTGGAGCATGGTAATCGGTCGCTAGTTTTCAATTTTGTTCTTATCTCCCCTTTTGTGGATTAACTTATTAAGACACTCAGGGAAGGTACCAAAAGAGAGAGCCTCTTGCCACACCAGACACAGTGGGGTGGCCACCACATGTTTAAAGGACTTCATCAGGACCCAAACTTTTCCCATTGGGAAGAGCATCAATACCCTCGAGAATTCGAAAATGTTAGCATCCAGCAGAGAACTCATGTTCTTTTTTAGTCAAACATAGATTGACAAGAAAGTGAAGCCAATAGCACAACCACTTCCTAAGTTTAATGATAAGATCATTAGAAAGGTAGTTCATGATCCAATTCTTTGATATCCATCAAGAATTGGCCATGAATTTACTGAGAAAACACTAAATATAGTGAAAATAGATTCAAGTGACTTTCTTCTCCTTGCAAAAAAATAACATTTTCTAAAGACCATACAAAAACATGGAAAAGCTTTCACTTTAGAGCGTCACAAAATAGGTTGTGGACATCCTAGGATTATCACTCCCATGATAATTTTCACAATTCCAAACATCCCTTAGAATTTACAGCCTATTCTACTACCTAGAACTCATCATCCTTAATTGATGAGGTTAATCAAAGGAAATATAGGTATGAATATTCTTGAGTCCTCATCTGCCCCTTATTCCAACCGTTGGTCCACCGTACCAAAGGAGAATGGAAAACTTTGATTTATCCAAGTTCTTCAACTAGTCAACAAAGTAATGATAAAAAATGTTAGCAATGAACAAATTGTTGATGAATTTGTGAAAGCATTTGTAGGCCATGCTATTTATTCAATGGGTGATCTCTATTTTTGTTATGACCAATTTTGATTGGTTGTAGAAAGTAGATATATAACCACTATGAAAGCACCTCTTGGTTTGGTTAGAATGTGCATATTACCTCAAGGTGTGACTAATTTAGTTGCTCACATGATGAATGCAATGAACTTGGTCTTACACAATTTTATTCTAGACATTCCTATGCCCTTCATTGATGATATTCCCATTAAGAGATGTTTGGAAAAAGAAAAAGACTTTACCTTGGATGATGACAGATGTCGAAACTTTGTCAAAGACCACATTATTCATTGTGAAAAGATGTTAAAATGGTTTATTGATGTAGACTTAACTTTCTCAATTGAAAGATCACCTTTTGGAGCAAATGAGGTACTCATCATTAGACATGAGTGTGTTTTTATGGCCGAAAACCTTATCCTCCTAAAATGGATGCAATTAATAAAATAGAAAATATTTGTAAATCTATGAGTGAAGTCAAATGGTTTTTAGGAGCATGTGTCTTTTATGCCATTTGGATTTCTCATTTTACCCATGTGGTAGATGAATTATATTTCTTGTTACAAAAATATAAAAAATTTGTGTGTCTTGATAAACATACTGAGGCTATAAAAAAAGTAAAGGCACTTTTGATGAAGACATCAATACTGAAAAGGGTAGACTATTTCAATAGAAAACCAATCTTCTTAATAGTTGATACTAGTCCAATCTGTATTGATGGGTAGTTGGACAAGAGGATGAAAAAGGAAACAGGTATGCTACACAATTTGGGGCAAAAATCTTACAAGAACATCACTGTAATAACCACAAATAAAAAGGGAACTCTAGGGAGTAGTTTTTGCACTCAAGTGTGATCGAAACTATTTTATTGGTGCTAATGTAATTCTGGAAACTGATTGTTTACCCCTATTTGGCATGAATGTGAATTGTTCAACTCTAGATATAGCTATACTATGATGGATTGCATACATTCAAGGTATAAATTCTTGGTACAATTTGGCAAGCCTAAGTGCATTCCTAAAGTCTTCGGACCACATATTGATTTAGCTCACAAGAGAGAACCACTTGTGAACATTCGCTTGTAAATTTGGTTGTATTCACCTTGGATAAAAGTAAAAGTAAACAATATAAGCAATCTCATGGTTTTAAGGAGTTGAACCCATGAATCATGTGGTAGGAAGAATCTATTCAATCATCCCTAAAGTGTAGGATCACTTTTAGGTGAGGAAAGACTCAAATTCAAAATGAGAGCATGTGTATAAATATACACTCTTTTAGTCGCAAGATAGCAAAGCCATTCTGAGATGAACCCATGAATCATCTAGTAGAAAGAATCTATTCAATCATCCCTAAAGTGTAGGATCACTTTTAGTTGAGGAAGAACTCAAATTCAAAATGAGAGGATGTGTATAAATACACATACTTTTAATCACGGAATAGCATAGCTATTTTGAGAGGCTTTGAGCTACTTCAATGAGCATACATTGAGCTCAAACTACCTAAGTGTAGTCCACTACACTTCAGTTGTATCATATGTTCATTATCATATACATCTTGATACATTCCTTCAAGTACATCTCTATCTACTATTCTATATTTCATCTTCATCATTACAGTGATTTTGTGGAATTTATTTCTCTATGCGTACTCAAACATTTGCTATACTTTAACTTGTCATAGTCAGATTAAAACGTCTAATACTTGCAAATCAATTTTCATCACATTTAGTTCAAAGGACCTCAAGATATAAAGCATAGAATGTGAGTATGTCTACACATGTTCTAGATCTTGAAAAGTCATGATGACCCCCCTAACTTGTTAAATTCATTCCTCAGTATACGATATAGCTAAATTAGTGAAATAACTTTCTTTAGTTAGCTATACACTCCAATTAGATGTATGAAAAATCTCTTTGGTCAATTCAAACCAAGTTATGAGATCTGAGAAAAATACAAAGCACTTCTATTCCCAAAATAGAAGGTTTCTTCACATTTCTAGAATATGCAAAGTATCTATTTTAATGCAAAATTTTGGGAATGATGTTCCAAAGCACTTAGTGGTTCTAAATGCATTATTGTGAAGCCAAAGAAGTAGTTAGAATCCCTAGATTTAACTTGGCAGGTGTAGAGCAAGTTTTGTGCAACATCAGCTTATCTCTAGAGCCCATCAATCTATCTCCTCACAATGGTATCAGAGCGAGCAATAAACATGGGAGATGGCTTTCCTTCATCCATAAATGAATTGGATCAAGGAAACTATTCAACTTGACCACTTAGAATGGAAGCTTATCTTTGACGAAGAAACCTCTAAGGCTACATATCTGGAGATGAGATGAGGCCAATCATTAGAAGCCAAGGACAATCAAGTCAAGATGAACAAGAGAGGTTAACCATATGGTGTTCAAAGGATATTCTAACAGGGTCATATATTATTAACTCAATCTGTGATTTTTTACTTCCACACATCAAGAATTGCAAGACCTCACAAGAGACCTGGAACTCTTGAAGAATTCTTCTCATCAAGTACCAAGGCAAGAAAGGATCAACTATGGATGGAGTTCACCACACTCAAGAAGATGCCTAAACAAAGTGTGACTGATTTTGTCACCAAAATGAAGGACATAACAAATCAACTTGGTATCATTGGAGAAATCTTTGCTGAAGAGCAGATAGTAAGGAAAGTGATCAATGGAATAAAGGAAGATGACAAATGGGAAGCTTTCACCACAGACATGGACCTTTACATGGACATGTAGGTTCCTGATTTCAACACCCTTATGAAACATTTGTTTGCAAATGAGGGAAATCTTATGAAGAATGGAGACAACTCAAAAGGTAATTAATCCTCTGCTCTCTATACAGATAAGAACAAGAATAAAGATAACAAAGGTAAAGATCAAAAAAGTTTGGTGATGAAGGAAGTACCTCTCAAGCAAACTTCTCAAGAAGAGGTAGAGGCTCAATAGGAAGAGGCAGAGGGGTAAGACAAGGTAGGGGAGAACTCAAAGCTCCTCTTCATGTGCCATAGGTGGCTCAACTAATCACATTATTGAGCATTGTTTCAAGAATCCAAAAAACCAAAGAAACGAGATTACAACAAGGGAGGCTATGGAACCTCAAGAGGTAGATTTAACAACAACAATAATTGTCAAGGAGGATATAGAG
This sequence comes from Ceratopteris richardii, assembly GCA_020310875.1. NCBI lineage: Eukaryota > Viridiplantae > Streptophyta > Polypodiopsida > Polypodiales > Pteridaceae > Ceratopteris > Ceratopteris richardii. The sequence continues at coordinate 75,357,396 of CM035410.1, forward strand.
GAAGAGAGACTACAACAATTATACAGATCATCAAACTCAAAAAGGTTCATTACTTATGATGAACATGACCATGAAGCAAGGTTAAGCAGATGAACATGTATTCTATATAGAGTTAGGTTGCTCAAATCATGTAGTAGGGAATGTATCTCTACTCATAGACTTGGAAGATCCAAGGAATAGACATGAAGTCCAAATAGGAGATGAAACAAGGCATCGAGTGGAGAAGATAGGACATGTGAACACTTCATATGGTAATATGAACCTATTGAGCAAGGTATTGTATATGCCAACTATCACCAAAAATCTGATAAGTGTCGGTTAGATTGTTGAAAAAGGATTGCAGGCATTTGTTGGAAATGTGGCACAAGATGTTAGCTCATATAGGTTAAAGGGCCCAAAAGAAAATCATTAGGGAACAAAGTGTGCTTGTTCTACCAAGTATTTCCCAACAACACATGATTTACAAATGTAGTGTTTGTCAATTTGGCAAGTCTCACAGACAACCATTCACAAAGAAGGGATACATTCATGGAGACCTATTGGAGCTAGTCCATACAAATGTATGGGGACCAAGAAAGGATAATTCAATCTTTTGATCTAGGTATTATGTGTCATTTATGATGATGTAGTAGATGGACAATACTATACTTTATGAAGCATAAAGATGAAGTGTTCTCATGTTTTAAGAAATACCTAGCACTTGTAGAAACTCAACCAAGAAAAAATTTGAAGAGACTAAGGTCAGATGGAGGGGGAGAATGTTTCTCCCATGAGTTTGATTCTTATCTCCAAGAAAGAGGAATTAAAAGAGAGATTACAAATAGGTATACTCTAGAGCAAAATGGAGGGGTAGAGAGGAGAAATAGAACCATACCAGAGGCTGCAAGATCAATGCAAAATGATAAGAAGTTCCCAATTACTTGTGGGTAGATATTCTATCCACAGTCACCTATCTTATCAATAGACTCCCATCAAAAGCATTGGATGGCATGACACCTTATGAAGCATGTAATGGAAGAAGATCTAGGTTTGATCATTGCAGGATCTTTGGGTGCATAACATATGCAGACATACCTTCACAAATCATAGAAAATTAGATCCAAAGGTAGAGAAATGCATAATCATTGTCTATGACCTAAATCAAAAAGGTTATAGGCTATATAACCCAAAAAGTAAAGCTTTTATTGTAAGTAGAGATGTTGTTCTAATGAAAAAAAATCTTGGTTTGAAGATGATTGCATGAAAATCAAACTTCCCTATGACCTAGAGGAAGATTTGCCAACACTATCAAAGAGGAATGAGCATACACTTGAAGCATCAAGTGATTCTAATGATGATTAGAAGACTCAAAGAAGAGAAATCAGTTCTTAGAACTCCAAATGTAAATCCAAGGTGAAGGAGATGAGAGATGTGGTAGAATCGTCTCAAACTATAACGAGGTCTACTATAGAGAAAAGGAAGATAAAAAGGTATGGCTATGACACCTCTTTAGTCACTAAGCATTCTATATACATAGCACAAGATTCAAATTTTGAATAACCATCTATATATGAAGAAACCAAGAAGAAGCTAGAATGGAGAAGTGTTACTGAAGAAGAAATAGAAGCTTTAAAAGAGAATCAAACTTGGGAATTGGGACCCAAGAAACCTTCTATGAAGATCACTGGATCAAGGTAGATCTACAAGTTAAAGAGGAATTTTCATGGCCAATTAACATGTACAAAGCAAGGCTTGTAGCCAAAGAGTTTGCATAAACCCAAGCTATTGACTATGAAGAGACATTCTCACTTGTAGCAAAAATGCCTACAATTAGAATACTTATGAGTATAGCATCTTCCACAAATTGGAAGATCTATCAAATGGATGTTAAAAATGCTTTTCTAAATATTTGGATTTCAGAGGAGGTATACATGGCTCAAGCTCCTACTTTTAAAGACCAACCATATCAAGAATATGTATGCAGGTCAAGGGACGCCTTGTATGGCTTGAAGTAAGCTCCTAGATCTTGAAATCATAGACTTTTCACTTACTTACAAGACAAATGTATTATGGTAAGCAAGGAAGATCCTTCCCTCTTAATTAAGAGGAATCATTTAGAGGTCATATACCGTTGTGTATATGTGGATGACATAATCATTGCAAGAAGTAATGCACTTGGAATTAGCAAAATCAAAGCTCAAATGAAGGACGAGTTCAAGATCAGTGATCTTGGATTTTGCACTTACTTCCAAGGTTTCGAAGTGGTATATACAAAGAATGGTATGTTCCTTACTCAAAGAAAGTAGATTGGATACATGCTCACCAAGTTCAAAATGGAAAATGCAAGGGTTGCAAGTACATCCATGGAGGTAAATATGAAGCTAAGCGCTCATGAAGGTGAGTTAATTGAAGATGTTACTAGCTATCAAAGCTTAGTTGGAAGCTTAAATTTTGCTACTCTAATTAGATTAGATATCTGGTATGGAGTTAGTATGCTAAGTCAGTTCATGCACACTCCAAGGAAGCCTCACATGGAAGCAGCCAAGATAATTCTAAAGTACTTGAAGCGCACAATCAATGAAGGGTTATACTACCCTTATACTTTTGATATAGATGTTAAACTCTTTTTTGAATTAGATTGGGCAGGCTCTAAATATGTAGGAGAAACACATCACACTACCTTACTTTTACAGGTACAAAGTTGTTTTCATGGTCCTCCAAGAAGAAGCCTACAGTTTCTCTTTCATTAACACAAGATAAATACACAAGACTTGTAAATGCTACACAAGAAGCTATGTGGATTAGGACCCTATATTCAGATTTAGGGTTAAATACTAAACTCCACATATATTTGGAAACAATATTAGTTCACTGCATCTTGTTGCTAACCCTATCTATCATGCCTCAACCAAACATATAGAATTTCACTACCATTATGCCAAGGAAAAGATCCTGAGTTAGGAGATACAACTCTCATTTGTATCTACACATCAACAATGTGCAAATATGATGGCGAAAGCTTTGGTTGTAAGCAAATTAAAGAAGTTCAAATTTGTGATTGGTTTGTAAGAAATCATAAATGATTGAAGACTCAAGAATCTTAGGCTTGAGTAAGAGGTGTTGGTACAATTTAGCAAGCCTAAATGCATTGCAAAAGTCTTAGGACTACACATTGATTTAGCTCTTCACAAGAGAGAACCACATGTTAACACTTGCTTATAAATTTGATTGTATTCACCTTGGATAAAAGTAAAAGAAAAATGAATAAGGAATCTCATGATGTTATGGATTTGAACCCATGACTCATGTGGTAGGAAGAATCTATTCAATCATCCCTAAAGTGTAGGATTGCTTTTAGGTGTGGGAAACTCAAATTCAAAATGGGAGTGTGTGTATAAATACACATAATTTTAGTCATGGGATAGTAGAGCTATTCTAAGAGGCATTGAGCTACTTCAGTAAGCATACTTGTATCATAAAGATTTTGATTATAGTGATTTTGTAGAATCAATTTTCCTGTGTGTACTCAATCATTTGCTATACTTTAACTTGCAGTACTCAAATTGAGTGTCTAATACTTGCATATCAATTTTCATCAAGTTCTGTTCAAAGGATCTCAAGATATAAAGCATAGAAGGTGATTGTTTTTGCACACCTTCTAGATCCTAAAAAGTCGAGATGACCCCACTAACTTGTTAAATGTATTTCTCAGTGTATGGTATAGCTAAATTAGTGAAATAACTTGATTTAGTTAGCTATACACTCCATATAGATGTGTCCAAAAGCCCTCTTGGCAATCCATACAAGGTTATGAGGATTGAACGAAATAGTAAGCACTTCTATTCCCAATATAGAAGGTTTCTTCACATTTCTAGTATATGCAAGTTATCTATTTTAATGCATTTTTTTGGGAATTATGCTCCAAAGCACTTAGTGGTTCAAAATGAAGCATTATGAAGCTAAAGGAGTCTAGTAAGCATCGCTAGATTTAACTTGGTAGGTGTAGAGAACGTTTTGTGCAACACCAGCTCATCTCTCGAGCCCATCAATCCATCTCCTCACATAAATCTATTCATATTTTATATAGAACAATTGTTATTGTAGATGTGCTATCTAGAGCACAATATAATGAAGATAAATTTGAACAAATTGTTGCAAATGAAAACCTTTCTTGTGAAGTTAAATCTTTCGTGCACGAATTATTTAATGAAGCAAACTATGATGAACAATGGCTTGATATTGGATATTATCTTAGTAATAAGGTAGCATGAACTTCTTGGACTTTAAGACACTTTAGAGATGTATGGGAGCATGCCTTTAATCTTTTCCTATGAGATGGTCTACTATGGAGACATGCCCAAGGGAAGATAAAGTCTCCTCAACATGTAGTCAGAACAAAGGAGTTACAAAGAAGTGTGATAAAAGACTTATATGACTCTTTGTTGGTAGGCCATAGGGGGTTTGTGAGTACATATGAGAAAATAAAGGAAACATATTGGTGGCTGTGAATGTATGTACATATTTTGTCTTATGTTGCATCATGTAAACAATGTCAAGTGCACTCATCTATGAAACATCGTGATGGATTACTACCTACCTATCCACCTAGCATACAATATCAATGGGTTGTTGACTTAGTGACTATTTCATTAGGAGTTAACAAACATGCATTATATTATACTTGATAGGGAGCATCTCACTATTCATCTTGAAGGCAGAGCTTTATGCACCAAATCTATGGGAAATGTATGTAAATTCTTGCTTGTAGATGTGTTTTGTAGGTTTGTTTATGTAGAGAAAGTTGTAGCTGATCATGGAGAATTTGATGCACAATAAGCTAGAGATTCTCTCAAAAGCATGGAATCCGATTAGCATTGACCATAGCATATAATCCTGAAGTGAATGGAAAAATAGAGACATTTCATTCACCAATAGTGAAAGCTTTTGCTAAGGCTTGTGGAGGGAAAATTAACCAGCTGCCAAAATCTTTACCATTTGCTTTCTGGGTTGATCATATGAATTGTACATGCATAATAGGTTATATATCTGTGGAACTAATGTATGCACAAAAACTCATATTTCCAATTGAAACAAATGTGTTATCATGGTTTTCTTTATCCTGGACTACTAACATGTCAAGAGAGGAATTATTAAGTGTGAGATTGCAACAGTTGGAGAAAGGACAAGGAGAATTGGAGGAAGCAAAAGAAAAGTTCAAAGGATCAAGGATAAAGAACAAGATCTACTTTGATAAACGACATCAATTAAGACCTAAGAAGATTCAAGAATGTGATTGGGTTTTGGTTTATGATAGCTCATTTGACTCACAATATGAAGAAAGAAAGAAATTATTGAAACACTGGTTTGGTCCTTATGTTGTAACAAAAGTAAATGAAAATACAACTTATGTCTTAATGGAGTTAGATAAAATTGTGTTCAAAGTAGCTTTCATATGGAAACGAGTGAAACTCTTTAAAAAATGAGATGATGAAGTGTACAAAAATCCCAAAATATTGATGGAATCATCAGCGAATGACGAAAATGAAGATGAAGATGATATAATAGAAGCATAATCAAATTAATCAGGAGGTATTTCTTCTTTTCTATTTGTATTTATTTGCATTTTCATTGCACTTAACCTTTGCATTCATATTTACCAAACTTAAAGTATTGGCTTATGATAGTTTCAAATTTCATGCACACTTATTTGACTCAAGTAGGAAAGTACTTACTTGACTTTCAGTTTCAAGATTTATAGAAATGCTTAAGATTTGATTTAAAAAAAAAAACAAATTTGAAGCTCAAGTAAGACTATGGATTTTTTTAATATAAATCAAAACATGTTTATGCTGTATAAATACATATCAAAATGAAATCCTAGTTCTTGCTTTTACATGCATCTAGATCCTCACCTCAAAATAAGGGGTTATGCCTTTCACCTTAAAACAAAAAAGTTGCAAAAGTTCTATGGAATTTTATATTTTTCTTTCACCCCAAAAAAGGTAGAAGTGACCACAGATGATTCAAAACATTAAAGAAAAAGTAGAAACAAAGAAGTGTTGAAAGGACATGAAAACCTAGTTGTGAAATTACTTAGTTATGAAATGACTTCTAGTTTATTTGGGCAAGTGAGGTGGTTGTATGCATGAGGAGAATTAGTTGCATTTCATGGATTTGTATGAACGCATTATATGTACTTATTTATATGAAATAATGAGTGAGTTTGAACAAGCGGATTAGGGAATTTATTCATGAAAATCGAAACCAAGTTTGTAATTTTCTTTGAAACTTAATGTCAAGTAAGTGTTGCATGTAACGGTTATTAGTTGAGACATGGGTTTGCATTCATCATAATCCAGGCAAAAAAAAAATCACTTGCATTCAATAAGCATAATTTGATCAAATGTTTTGAATTCAATATTGATCAAAAAGAATTTTTCATGTTGCTTTTGTCTTTTATTTCAAGATTGGCCCATTGAGGACGATGTGCAAGTTTAGTAGGGGTGAATGTCATAGAGATTAACATCTCTACATAATTTTGAAGCTAAACCCTAATTTCTAGCCTAATGTGTGTCAAGATAGGGATGTTCTTACACACAATGGCCATTGTTTGGGTATATAATGAGTGCAACTATAGGTTTGGTACGAGTGTGCAGTTTCATGTGGTGACAAGAACATGCAATTGGTCATCATGCCCTCACGAATGTCAATGGCTATGATCTAGACATAAGATTCTCTATGATGATTTTGCATGAAACTTGACAGGATCAATTGGACATTTGAAGATTCTAAAAATGACTTGAGAATTTCTTATTTTCTGAGGCACAAAGTTAACATATGCAATCTATATGTTTGCTCTCCCTGGTCTATTTAGTCATTATGATGCACTAGACATTGTCCATTTATATGTTATCATTTAGCTTGTATTTGGATGGGTTCTGAGATTTCTTTTTCAAGTGACTCATGTTGTGGAAGAAGCTACTTTTCCATGGACGATAACCACTACAAATTTCAATCCAAAGTCATTTTTTTGGATGCATATTACTAAGATATCAACCATTGTTACACTTATGTGTTCCTCGAGTAGCTTTGATGTGAACCTTTTCCCTATACATGGGCACTTTTTACTCTAGTGCTGGCTAGAGGTTTCTTCCCCATGTTACCACATACTTGATACTCTCATATGTGGTGGTACTTTGTATTTAGGGATATTATTCAACTCTTACTTCAGTTCAGTTCATGGTCAATAGAGAGAGCTATTCAACCATTGTCTTCTCCATGTGTCCTACTGTGTTTGTGCTCATTGTGTGTGCTTCTCATGTGTCTCTTGCACTTCTACAAACACCCAACAATAGTATCAGAGAAGGTTCAGCTCCTTCTCAAGTTTCGGTTTTTCGCGTCGCGGTGCACGTGCACTTTTAACAGTGCAAATCCACTTCGGAGCATAGAACTATGAATTTCAGCAGCCAAGAAACATTTCCACCAGGTGTGCTAGGGTTTTATCCCGCCATTCATGCAATCAGAATTGCCATTAGAGTGGTAGTTTGTGAGTTGAAATTTTAGAACTCATTTTATCTTTTGTCGAAGTAAAGTTTTTATCACTTTCTTGTTCCTTAGTGAAATAGCAAGCAGCAATGGCTTGTTTGGCATGCTTCAATCTGAAGATAAGCTTGATGGGACCAACTATGGTCTTATATGATGAAGCATGTTCTTGTTGCTAAACAACTTTGGAACATAGTGGCAGATGTAGATCGACGACCTACAACTTCTTCTACTTCACAATCTACTATCATAGATGGAGCTTGTTCTTCAAGTATAGTGGTTTCTCCTTCTCCACCTACATAGGAGTAGCTTAGATGGAATGGAAAAGATGCTCAAGCTCATGCTTTGATTGCACTTTCTATGAAGCATCATATAGTTCTACATCATGACAGGCATGGAACACTCTTGCTTCTTTGTATTCCATGCATAACGAAGCACGTGTTGCATACTTAAGGAAGCAACTTGAGGAAGCAACTTGAGGATGTATGTATGGCTGAAAATGAGTTGGTGGAACATGGATGAGATCATTCCAGATGCATCACTCATTTCTACATTGTTGAAAGGATTATCGGAATCTTTTCAAAGCTTTGCTACTACACCCCATTTGGTTGCAAAAGGAAATCCTAATATGTATGCATTTGATGAGGGTGTGTCTCTTCTTTCGCAAGAAGAGCAATCTAGAGTGAATAGGAGTGGTTTGATTGAGGGAATTCAAGCATTTGCTATCTCACAAAAGGGGAAAAGAAAGTATGGTTCAGCTTTAGGTTCATCAAAACCAAAGCCTCAATCTTCTTCTTCCACTCATTCCTCTAATGATGCTGATTTGCAAAAGAAAAAGAGATGCAAATATTACCAGAAGGTTGTTCATATTATTGATGAATGTAGAAAGCTTGTTAAACACAATGAAAAGAAGAAGGAATCCAGCATGCCTATTGCTGAACATTCAGCAAATGTAAAGAATGATGAAGCTAACATGGCTCAAGATTTTTGGGCATGTGTTGTTACATGTCATTATGATGCATCTTTGCATTCTAAATGTATGGTTGTGAGTGAAGCTAATTCGGATTGGTTCTTTGATAGCGGTGCTTCAAAGCACATAACACCATGCAAAAGATTTTTTGCCTCTTTGAAAGATGCACCCAAAGGAGGGCATGTGGTGTGTGCAAACAATGCCTTTTATCCTATCATTGGAGTAGGATAAATTGAGCTTACGATTGCAAATGGAGGTGTGATTCTCTTAAAAAATGCATTGTATGTGCCCGGTATCAAGAAGAACTTAATTTCAGTTTCGTTGATTGCCAAAGATGGACTTCATGTACACTTTGATGATGATAAGTGTATGATTCATGATTTTAGCAATGTTGATGTTATCGTGATTTCCAGTACATTATGTAATGGTTTGTATCACATGGATACATACAAGAGGGTTGCCTCGAATGCCTTGGTTCCTCATACTTCTTCCATGGTTGAAATGGAGCTTTGGCATGCTCGTTTTGGTCACTTGAACTTCAATAGTTTGCTCTACTTGCAAAAGAAGTACATGGTTATTGGCTTGCCTACACTTGAGTCCATTGAAAAGCCTGCATGCGAAGGTTGCATTCTTGGAAAAATGCATCGTGCTTCTTTTCCAAAAGATAGTCATACACACACTACAAGAAAATTTTAGCTTGCTCATAGTGATGTATGTGGTCCCGTCAAGACTCCATCTTTTGGGAAGCATGTATATTTTGTTACTTTCATTGATGATGCTACTCGCCATGGTTGTATCCTATGAAAGCAAAGAATGAGGTATTTTCTTGCTTCAAAGCATTTTTAGCTATGGCTGAAAATTTTTCTTCACAAATGCTCTTGACTCTATGCATGGATCGTGGTGATGAATACATATCACATGCGTTTAATGATTTTCTTTGTGAAAGAGGTATTTCACACCAATGTACGATGACATATACACCTCAACAAAATGGTGTTGTGGAGCGTAAAAATAGAACTCTACTTGAAATGGCACAATGTATGGTTAAATGAAAGCATCTTCCTGATATTTTTTGGATGGAAGCGGTCATGTGTGCAATTTATGTGTTGAATCACAGCCCTACAAAAGCATTGAGATTCATCACTTCTTATAAGGCTTGAACTTCAATAGTTTTCTCTACTTGCAAAAGAAGTACATGGTTATTTGCTTGCCTACACTTGAGTCCATTGAAAAGCCTGCATGCAAAGGTTGCATTCTTGGAAAAATGCATCGTGCTTCTTTTCCAAAAGATAGTCATACACACACTACAAGAAAATTTTACCTTGCTCATAGTGATGTATGTGGTCCCGTCAAGACTCCATCTTTTGGGAAGCATGTATATTTTGTTACTTTCATTGATGATGCTACTCGCCATGGTTGTATCCTATGAAAGCAAAGAATGAGGTATTTTCTTGCTTCAAAGCATTTTTAGCTATGGCTGAAAATTTTTCTTCACAAATGCTCTTGACTCTATGCATGGATCGTGGTGATGAATACATATCACATGAGTTTAATGATTTTCTTTGTGAAAGAGGTATTTCACACCAATGTACGATGACATATACACCTCAACAAAATGGTGTTGTGGAGCGTAAAAATAGAACTCTACTTGAAATGGCACAATGTATGGTTAAATGAAAGCATCTTCCTGATATTTTTTGGATGGAAGCGGTCATGTGTGCAATTTATGTGTTGAATCACAGCCCTACAAAAGCATTGAGATTCATCACTTCTTATAAGGCTTGGAATGATCATAAGCCTATGGTTAGTCATATGCATGTGTTTGTTTGTTTGGCATATGCTCTTGTGCCATCACAACAACGTCACAAACTTGATGACAAGGTAAAGAAATGTATAATTGTTGGTTATAGTGTTGAAAGTAAGGGATATCGGTTGTACCATCCATTGATGAACACAATTATTGTGAGTCGAGATGTCGTATTTGCTAAAAATTCAATTTTCCCTGTACTTGAATCCAAAAAATAGCCAACAATTAGCTCACAAGATGTGTTCGATGTTGGTGCATTTTGCCCAAGCCTACATGCTTGATATGCTTGATGTTATCCTCATTTGTAAGTCACATGAGTAGTCATGTGAACACCTCTTGTAAAAGAGTACATTTTATCTCTTGTAAATGGAAAAAGAAAAAAGTAAAAGGATGGCTTACCTCATCCATGATGTAAAAGCAAATTCGTGGCTCCAACTACCAAAATCACGAATTTTTGAGCTTAGGGAATCTCTCCTAACTTTGGGGATCACTTTTAGGTGGAGCCATTCGAATTCGAATTCAAAACTCCCTCCAAGAATAGCTATAAAAGGAGCAAGAAGGAAGAGGCGATTAGCAAGCCTTGTACGTGACCACTTGATGTCATTTTGTAGAGATTGAAGAGCTTACTCCATAGCTCTATCATTCTACTCCCATTGTGCAAAGATTCATTGCCAATGTGGTTGTAATCATATGTGAATCTATACATTTATTATCATCTACCTCTCTGTTTTGTTCTCTGCTATACTCACTCAGAGCAGTAACTTCAGAAGGTCATATCTCGAGTTTTACTGAACATTTTTCAGTGTTTTAAAGTGCGTTGGATAGCCCTCACTGTCTAGTTTCTACCTATAAATTTTCAAGGTCATTGGATTTATACTTTTGGAGATATCTGCATTTTACTGCTTACTGGTCTATCTCTGCAGAGCCCCGAGAATTGTGGGAATGTTCCAGAACTTGATGAAACTTGTTCTCAGTGCTCAGTCCATCATTTGAAGTGTTTTAACTTGGAATAGGAAGCTTGCTAAGTCTATTTGCTATGCCCAAAAGGAATTTTTCTAATTCCTTCCAGGTTGAGAGCACTGTTCATTTTTTCCAGCAGGTGTATGTCCAAAAATAGCAAGTTTTGGGAGCTAGTCATTTCGCAACTAGCCTGTCTTGACTTAAACTTTTGGGATACATGTTCCAAAGTACTTGGCTGATATTTTGGTGGATTTAGGAAGCTCAAAGGGTCTAATAATCAACTCTGAAGTCTCAGTTGGCTGGTGTGAAGCTGGTTGTAGCGGCACCTACTCATCTTTGGATTGCATCCACCATCTCTCTTCACAGTGGTATCAGAGCATAGTCAAGCAACATGGGAGATGGATTTCCATCAACAATTGACAAATTGGATCGAAACAACTATCCGGCATGGTCTCTAAGGATGGAGGCTTACCTTCAAGGGAGGAATCTATATGGATTCATATCCGGAGATGAAGCAATGCCAACCATGAGGAACAAAGGGCAACCATCACATGAAGAAGTGGAAGGACTTTCGAATTGGTGTTCGAAGGATGCACTTGCAAGGTCCTATATTCTAAACTCAATCTCTGATTTTCTTTTACCTCATGTCAAGGGATGCAAGACATCAAGAGAAACCTGGAATGCACTTGCTTCTTTCTTCTCTTCCAACACTCGAGCAAGGAAGAACCAATTGTGGATGGAGTTCACAACAATGAAGAAAAGCCCGAAGCAAAATGTGACTGATTATGTCACAAAGATGAAGGAGATTTCCGACCAACTTGGAAGCATTGGAGAGGTAATTGAAGAGGAGCAAATCATAAGACAAATCATGAATGGAATCAAAGCAGACGACAAGTGGGAGTCATTCACAACAGCCATGGATTTATACATGGATATGCATGTACCCGACCTCAACACACTCATGGGCCAACTCTTCACTCATGAAGCAAAGATTAGCAAAGGTGGTGAGTCCTCAAGAGGTAATCAAACTTCTGCCTTATATTCTGATAAAGCTAAGGTCAAGGACAAGTCAAAGAATAGGAAGAATGAAGATGAAGGAAGCTCTTTCCAAGCAAACTTTGCAGGTAGAGGAAGAGCTAGAGGAAGAGGCAGAGGTGGAAAGCAAGGCAGGGGGAGATTCCAATCATCTCAACCTTGCAACATATGTGGCTTATCTAACCATACTACTGAAGAATGTTTCAGGAATCCAAGGAACTCAAGAGGAAGAGGATTCAATAGAGGTGGCTATGGATCAAATAGAGGTAGGTACAATGGAGGCTACAACAACAACAACTACTACAACAACAATTACAACAACAACAACAACTATCAAAGTGGCCATAGAGGAAGAAGAGATTACAATAACTATGCAGAGGACCAAAGTCAAGAAGATTCATTATTGATTATGAATCTATCAACAAAGAAGGGTAAGGATGATGATCACATATTTTACATTGATTCGGGATGCTCGAACCATGTAGCAGGAAATGTGGCTTTACTTTCTGATTTGGAAGATCCTCATAACAAGCATGAAGTGCAGACAGGAGATGACACAAAGCACTCAGTGGAGAAGATAGGTAATGTGAAGACATCAGATGGGAATATGAACCTCTTAAGCAAAGTCTTGTATGTCCCTACAATTACCAAAAATTTAATAAGTGTTGGACAGATTGTTGAAAAAGGATTGCAGGTTAGATTCAATCGATTTGGAGCATATGTTGAAGACCCAAGGCAAGGCTTTCGAAGGATTGCCAAAGGAGAAAAGACAGGAAGGCTTTTCACTTTTGAAGTGGAAGATACAAAGAACATAGCTTTGTTTAGCTATGGATCTCAAACTCTAACAGAGTTGGAGATATGGCACAAAAGGCTTGCTCACATTGGTGAGAAGACACTCAAACAGATTTGCAGGGACCAAAGTGTACTTGGTTTGCCTAATATCACAAGGCAACACATGATTTATAAGTGTGAAGCTTGTCAACTCGGCAAGGCTCATAGACAACCTTTCAATAAGAAAGGATATATGTATCAAAATCCTTTGGATCTAGTGCACACGGATGTGTGGGGTCCAAGTAAGGAGCCATCTATATCAGGCTCAAGATATTATGTGTCTTTCATAGATGATTGTAGCAGGTGGACCATTCTGTTTTTCATGAAGCACAAGGATGAAGTGTTTAATTGCTTTAAGAAGTATATTGCTCTTGTTGAAAATCAAACAGGTAGGACTTTGAAAAGACTCAGATCAGATGGTGGAGGAGAATACTTCTCTTCTGAATTTGATGCCTTCTTGCATGAAAGAGGCATTAAAAGGGAAGTCACTACAAGGTATACACCCGAACTCAATGGTGTAGCAGAGAGGAGGAATAGAGCTATCGTCGAAGCTGCAAGGTCCATGCTCAACGAAAAGGGATTGCCGAACTACCTATGGGCAGAGGCTGTGTCGACAGCCACATATCTCATAAATAGACTTCCATCTAAGTCACTAGATGGAACCACTCCATATGAAGTGTGGAATGGAAGAAGACCTAGTCTAGAGCATTGTAAAATCTTTGGATGCTTAGCCTATGCTCACATTCCTTCTCAAGTAAGAGGGAAATTGGATCCCAAGGCAGAGAAGTGTGTATTCATTGGTTATGATCAAAACCAAAAAGGATATAGATTGTACAATCCAACCAATAAAGGATTTTCTGTGAGTAGAGATGTAATTTTTGATGAAAACAAATCATGGTTTGATGATGACAGGAAAGTGAAGCTGCCATATGACTTGGATGAAGATTTTCCATCACTTCAACCAAAGGAGCCAAAGCAGATTGAAGAAAGTGATTCGGAGATTGACCTAGAAGACTTGGAAAGACTAAAGCTATGGAAGAACAAAGGTAAAGCAAAGATGCAGGATGCTACATATGGACCCGAGAGCTCACATCAACCACTTAGAAGGTCTTCGAGGGAGAAGAAGAAACCAGAGAGGTTTGGTTATGATACTTCTTTGGTCACCAAGCACTCAATCTACATTGCAAAGGATTCAACCAATGAAGAACCTACCACATTCGAAGAAGCACAAAGCAAGAAAGCTTGGAGAGATGCAATGGATGAAGAAATGGAAGCCTTGAAGGAGAATGACACTTGGGAGCTTGTACCTAACAAGCCATCTATGAAGATAATCGGATCTCGATGGATATACAAAATCAAGAGGAATCCAGATGGAAGTATAAATAGACACAAAGCAAGGTTAGTTGCTAAAGGGTTTGCTCAAACCCATGGTATTGATTATGAGGAGACTTTCTCTCTTGTTGCAAAAATGCCTACAATTAGGGTTCTCATAAGTCTTGCTGCATCTAGAAATTGGAATCTTTATCAACTTGATGTAAAGAATGCTTTCTTGAATGGATGGATTTCTGAGGAAGTGTATATGGCACAACCTCCTGGATATGAGGATGCACATCATCCTAACTATGTATGCAAACTAAAGAAAGCTTTGTATGGATTGAAGCAAGCTCCAAGAGCTTGGAATTTCAGATTGGTTACTTATTTGCAGGACCAAGGATTCAAAGCTAGCAAGGCGGATACCTCTTTGTTCATAAAGAGGAATGGATCTGAAGTGATCTATTTATGTGTGTATGTTGATGATATTATTATCACAGGCAATGATCTTGAAGGAATCAAACAGGTAAAGAGTCAAATGAAGGAGGAGTTCAAAATAAGTGACCTCGGACCACTCACTTATTTTCTTGGATTGGAGTTGATCTACACAGATTCAGGTATATACATCACACAAAGGAAGTATGTCCATGACATGCTCGTCAAGTTCAAGATGGAAAATACAAAGTGTGCAGGTACACCTATGGAGCAAAATCATAAGCTTAGTGCTTATGAAGGAGAGCCAATTGAAGACATCACAAGCTATCAAAGCTTGGTTGGAAGTTTGAACTATGCAACACTCACAAGGGTGGATATATGCTATAGTGTTAGCATATTGAGTCAGTTTATGCATAAGCCGAGAAGACCACATATGGAAGCGGCCAAGCGAGTCCTCAAGTACCTAAAGGGGACCATGAATGAAGGTTTGTTTTATTCATTTACTTCAGATATTGAGCTAAAGGTCTACTCAGATGCAGATTGGGCCGGATCTAGAGATGATAGAAGAAGCACATCAGGGTATATATCATTTGCAGGTTCAAAAATCATTTCTTGGTCATCGAAGAAGCAACCAACCGTGGCATTATCTTCTACTGAAGCTGAATATAGAGGTTTGGCTAATGCAACTCAAGAAATCATGTGGTTAAAATCTTTGTACACAGATCTTGGACTTCATTCTTCAACACCTCACATTTTTGGTGACAACACAAGCTCACTACATCTAGCAGCTAATCCGGTATACCATGCTAGAACCAAGCATATTGAAGTCCACTACCATTATGTAAGGGAGAAGCTAATGAGCAAGGATATTCAACTATCCTACGTCTCTACAGATATGCAATGTGCAGACATGTTGACGAAAGCTCTTGATGGTACGAAATTAAGTAGATTCAAGTTGATGATTGGTTTGCAGGAAATCAAGGACAATTGAAGACTTATTTGGAGGCCAAGCATGTTAGGCTTGAGGGGGAGCTGTTGGTGCATTTTGCCCAAGCCTACATGCTTGATATGCTTGATGTTATCCTCATTTGTAAGTCACATGAGTAGTCATGTGAACACCTCTTGTAAAAGAGTACATTTTATCTCTTGTAAATGGAAAAAGAAAAAAGTAAAAGGATGGCTTACCTCATCCATGATGTAAAAGCAAATTCGTGGCTCCAACTACCAAAATCACGAATTTTTGAGCTGAGGGAATCTCTTCTAACTTTGGGGATCACTTTTAGGTGGAGCCATTCGAATTCGAATTCAAAACTCCCTCCAAGAATAGCTATAAAAGGAGCAAGAAGGAAGAGGCGATTAGCAAGCCTTGTACGTGACCACTTGATGTCATTTTGTAGAGATTGAAGAGCTTACTCCATAGCTCTATCATTCTACTCCCATTGTGCAAAGATTCATTGCCAATGTGGTTGTAATCATATGTGAATCTATACATTTATTATCATCTACCTCTCTGTTTTGTTCTCTGCTATACTCACTCAGAGCAGTAACTTCAGAAGGTCATATCTCGAGTTTTACTGAACATTTTTCAGTGTTTTAAAATGCGTTGGATAGCTCTCACTGTCTAGTTTCTACCTATAAATTTTCAAGGTCATTGGATTTATACTTTTGGAGATATCTGCATTTTACTGCTTACTGGTCTATCTCTGCAGAGCCCCGAGAATTGTGGGAATGTTCCAGAACTTGATGAAACTTGTTCTCAGTGCTCAGTCCATCATTTGAAGTGTTTTAACTTGGAATAGGAAGCTTGCTAAGTCTATTTGCTATGCCCAAAAGGAATTTTTCTAATTCCTTCCAGGTTGAGAGCACTGTTCATTTTTTCCAGCAGGTGTATGTCCAAAAATAGCAAGTTTTGGGAGCTAGTCATTTCGCAACTAGCCTGTCTTGACTTAAACTTTTGGGATACATGTTCCAAAGTACTTGGCTGATATTTTGGTGGATTTAGGAAGCTCAAAGGGTCTACTAATCAACTCTGAAGTCTCAGTTGGTTGGTGTGAAGCTGGTTGTAGCGGCACCTACTCATCTTTGGATTGCATCCACCATCTCTCTTCACATTCGATACACTCATGCCTTTGTTCAAAAATGATGCGCTTGACTATGGCCATGCAGAGCAGCCAACTAAGGCTCAAAGGGCTGAAAAATTCTAGCCAAATAGAGCTGAAAATGCAGAGAATTTCCAGCCAAGCATGGCTGAAAAATTTCAGCTAGAAACTGTCAAAACTGTTGGAAATTTCCAACCACATATGGTTGAACATTTGCATCAAAATATGGCTGAAAATGAGCATGAAATTCATCCCACGCATGATGTACATGTTGAAGATGTATTACATAATGAACGCATGTTTATCAAGAGTGCACAATCTATGCCAAAGTGGTTGAAACAAACTTTGTAGGACAGCAAATTGAGTGCACCTTTACTTGGTAGAACAAGATCAAGCTCTCACCATGCATCAAGTAATTTTGTGGATTATTCTCTCATTGCTACAGCATGTAATGAAGAGCCAATTTCTTTTGAAGATGCATGTGACAATCCAAAATGGATGAGTGCTATGCAATCCGAAATGGATTCCATACATAGGAATGGTACTTGGGAGTTATGTGAATTGCCAAAAGGAAAGAATGTCATTGGTACAAAGTGGGTTTACAAGATTAAGAGAAAGTATGATGGTAGCATTGATCGCTACAAAGCTAGATTGGTTGCCAAAGGATATGCACAACAATATGGCATTCATTATGAGGAAACATTTGCATCTACTTCACGCATGACTACCATTCGTACTGTGGTTGCATTGGCTACCCATCGAGGTTGGAAAGTGCATCAGTTGGAAATAAAAACAGCCTTCTTGAATGGTGATTTGCAAGAAGAGGTTTATGTGAAGCAACCTCCTAGATTTGCTATGAAATGGAAAGAGCATATGGTTTGTCACTTTCATAAAGCCTTGTATGGTCTTAAGCAAGCTCCACATGCATGATATGACAAAATCCATAAGCACTTGATTGCTATTGGCTTCACATGTAGTCCGATTGAAAGCACACTCTATGTATGCAAAAATGGGGTTGATCTTATAGTGCTTGTTCTTTATGTCGATGACATACTCTTGACTGGGTCATGTGATGCAAAACTTGATATTCTTATGGCTGATTTGCAACATATTTTTTATGTCACTTATCTTGGTCTTTTGAGCTACTATCTTGGCATCCAGTTTGTATCTATTGAGGGGGGAATTGTTACATCAAGCAAAGTATGTTGAAAAACTACTTCAGCATTTTGACTTTGAGGATTGCAAGCCAGTTTCCATACTAGTTGAGACAGGATTCAAGTTCTCAGTCGAGGATTCTAGTGATGCATTTGACACCTCTTTATCAACAAGCTATGGAATGTCTTATATATGCGTGCAACACAAGGCTAGATATACAGTATGTGGGTTCCTAGTTGAGTAGATTCATGCATAGCCCTAGCACTAAGCATTGGCAAGCGGTAAAACATATGTTTAGATATCTCAGAGGCACTTTGAGCTTAGGTCTCTTCTATGGCATAGATGTTTAGCCATGCTTGCATGCTTTTAGAGATAGTGATTGGGCTGATTGTTATGATACTTGCGTGTCCACTAATGGTAATTGCTTTTTCCATGGAGACTCATGCATATCTTACTTGAGTAAGAAGCAACCTATAGTGGCAACATCGAGTTGTGAAGCTGGGTACAGGGCAGTTTTCACAGCTATAGTGGAGTGTATATGGCTGAGATGCCTATTGATGGATCTTTGCATGGAGATTGATGCTGCTACGCATATTCTCACTAATAGTCAGAGTGCTTTGGTTGTTGCACGAAACCTAGTGTTTCATGCACGGACCAAACATATTGAGGTGCATTATCACTATGTGAGAGAGTGCCTTCATGCAGGAGATATTGATTTGGTACATGTGCCTACACAAGATAATGTGGCAAACATATTCACCAAAGCTCTTCCATGGGAAAAGTTTGAAGCTTTTTGCTTTAGGCTTATTACCTTGTGGGGGTTGATCTGTCACTCCCTGTATGTGTTCACATCATTCGCTCCAGGGGGTTTTGTTACACTTATGTGTTCCTCGAGCAGCTTTGACGTGAACCTTTTCCCTATACATATGCACTTTTTACTCTAGTGCTGGCTAGAGGTTTTTTCCCCATGTTACCACATACTTGATACTCTCATATGTGGTGGTACTTTGTACTTAGGGATATTATTCAGCTCTTACTTCAGTTCAGTTCATCGTCAATAGAGAGACTTATTCCAACCATCGTCTTCTTCGTGTGTCTTTCTACATTTGTGCTCCTTGTGTGTGCTTCTCGTGTGTCTCTCACACTTCTACACACACCCAACAACCATCATATTGAAGATCACTTATTTCTTGGAATATGCCATATACACTATCCAGAGATTTCTCCCAATGTGAGAATCACGTACGAAGAATATAATGTTCCATATCATAGCTTCCCAACATTTTAGTTGGCCTTAATGGTAATTTATCTGCCCCTTTTAAGCTTTGCAGATCCATAAGACAGGGTTGTCCTTTGGCCCCTCTTTTGTTTGCTATTACCAGTGATGCTCTTTGGTGGCTTGTCAAAGATTGTATAGATAAAGACATTATTAAAGGTTTGGTTATCCCTCAAGCTCAGTCCCCTCTTTTTCTGCAGATGTTTGCTGATGATACCAACCTCCTAATGAGGGCTGATGAGTCTTCTGCTCGTACCTTTCTCAATTGTCTTAATACTTTCTGTCTTGCTAGTGGCTCAATGGTTAATCATAGTAAAACTGGTTTCTATGCTATTAACAATGTGGTGCTAGATTGTGCCGAGGATGCAAGGTGTGATGTTATCAAACAGGGTTCTATTTTCAGATTGTTGGGAATCCCCATGAGATTTGAGATCACAAATGATCAAAGATGGAAGTGGGTTTTAGAGAAATTCAAAACTAAAATCTTCAAGTGGATGAACATGCAGTCTAACCTTTCCCAAAGGTCCTTTGTGTTGAAGCATTATATTCTTCCCTCTCTGACCTATTTTTTGGCTTGTTGGCAGCCTATCAAAAAGTAGTTGTCTCAAGCCATCTCTCTTGCTAGGAGATTTTTATGGGGTGGGAATAAAATTCCTAAGGTTGCTTGGAAGATTGGCTGTATGAAAAAAATCTGAAAGGGGGGCTTGGTTTAATTTGCCCTACCAGGATGGCCACTCAGATGGCTGCCAAGTGGATTCTCCGAGCTGTCTCTTCTGATGATTTTTGGGTTTGTTTGATCAAAAGAAACATAAATAAATTTTGTCTTAAAAATAATAAAAGTTGGTCTAGCTTCAATCTTTAGGATATTCTAATTTCTCTAGCTTTGTTTGTGCCTAAAGGAAGTTCTTTTGTCTGCTTCTAGAATGTCTGGATGAAGGTCAAAGGAAATTATAAGTTGCTTGTGTGGTTCTCTTTTAATTTTTCTTTCCTAATTGTGGATTGGCTACTTTGATTCTACTAACATTTCCCCTCTCCCCATTAGGTGGAATAACTATAAAAGGATGGGTTTTGTTAACTAGCAGGATCTTTACAGAGATGGAAGATTGATTGATGATTACTTTATAATGAATTTTGATACCTTGTCCTTTGCTTGTAAATAGATTATAAAAAATAAAAGGAATAAGCTGATGTCTCTCATGGGATATCACTTGTGGCCGAAGACTATTACTATCTCTGATGTGGCTCAAGATATGTATAATAACTATAAACGCTCTCGAATCAACATCAGACTTATTTGTGGTAGTCTCAATAGGAAATGGAATTTGTCCTAGTCTGCTTATTAGTAGAGCTATAGATTCGAGTGCATTTGGTCTCTCCCCATTGACGACAAGCACTCCTGTTTGTTGTGGCTGATTTTGCATAAAGGAATCTGGACTGGTAGCAAAGCTAGACAATATAAAATTGATGCAGGTCTTTGTCACCACTGTGGTATGGAAGAAGTTTTAGAGCATCTTTTTTTCAAATGCAGGGTTTCCTCTAGATTCTGGAAGGTCATTTATCTTTACTATAACACGTATGGGTTGAAAATACCTGGCTCCAGAGAAATTCTCATTGGTGAAGTCAACAAGATGGAGATTGTGTTGTGGCAGCTCATAAGGGCCCAAATCCTCTAGTCTATTTGGAAAAACAGGAACAGCGAAATTTATGACAAAAAATGTAAAGACTACCTATTCACCTGTCTAATGGGGATTAAAAGACTTCTCGTCAATTGCATGAAGGTTACTATCAATCAGCCAACAAAAGAGTCTAGTCCTTTTGTGATCCTCAAGAAATACCCTTGTAATATGTGGAGAGTTAAGCTCTTACAGTTCCCTTCTCCAATCTGAGACAATATGTCCCTCTTTATTAAGATGTATATTGAAAATATGATGTAACTTGACATGAGTCAGTATGAACATGTTGATCATCTTGTACTATGAGGGATATTTTATGTATCAGTCTCTTGTTTGAAAGGGGCTTTTTTCCCCTTCGTGAGGCTCTTTGCCCTTGGGATTTTCTCCCTTTCTATTGGGAGTTTTGATGTAATTTTTCTTGACCTCCATCAATTTTATATTTTCTGTTTTTGCTCCAAAAAAAAAAACATTTTGGTCGGCCTCGGTAGTGCATTTAAAATATCTAAAGGTAGCGGGAGCCAAGGACTTTGATTTTCATTTGATTGGCTGAATGAGGTCACCGGGCCTAGAGCTGCACCTGCATGTAGGGTCATCATCATTGAGGACATCCATAATTACACATGGACCATAGCAGTAAACGGGAAAAGCATTAAAGCAAAGGACAAAGATAGCAAAAAGCAATACAAGTTTTTTGTAGGCAACATAATTTTCATGATGGCTTTTCTGATGAAACTCGATAAAATTAGAGGTTTATTGGCTGTAAAAGGGTAAGCTCCTTCTTGAGGCCAGGGCATTGGATGACGATCTCTGATAGCGTTCAACTGCTGCTTGTCTACTTCATGAACTGCCACGTCAAGTCTAACCATCCTTTGTTAATTCTAACATCAACAACGCTAGAACCAATGCTTCCATCTGTTGCGACAGAATTCTAATCAGGGTACAGCGTTTGCGATGATGGCATTCTCATAGCTGATGGAATTTCTGAGGATGCTTCTCCTTCAACACTAACTAGGCGATTGCTTTATCCATCCATCTCTCACATATCGACTGTCTCTGCACCCATACGTATCTGAAACGACTCTGCCACTGCTCTCTCATGACACCTATAGCTCTAGTTTCACCTCAATTTATTTGCTCAGATACTAACGTCTGATAGACAACATCTTTTGCCATCTGGTATCACCTGACATCATGTTTTGCCATCTGGTATCACCTGACATCATGATTTAGTTGCATCTTGAAGCTCTAAAGATATTCACGTTCAAAGGTGGACGCCCCGATCACTACCATCACTTATGATAGTTCTATATGCCATCTCTTCAATTTCCAACTTCTAACACTTCTGACAACAGAGATCTAAAAGACCTTCATCCACCTAAGCAGTTCCAACACATGTCAATAACATTGAATTCAATCATCTGTGCCTGCCTAATCCATGCTTTTGCCGCCATCTCCTTCAATTCATCCTACATTATCGGATGAGCCTTTGATGCAATTCATATGATATTTTGAAATCTACAACAATATATTATCCATACTGTCAAAGACCTTCTTCAAGATTTGAAGTTCGTACATCAGAGAAGTCTTTCGGCATCTAAAAATTCAATGAAACAATGTGACGATTGATATGGTACTTTCATAGTTCAAGCTAACTTTTATTGCTACATGTCTTAAGCTTCGATTTTGAGGTGTCTTGAATTCAGTTTCAAATTCTCAAACTGGATTACAATATACTAAACTCATGAAAAAGTCGTTCTCACATGCTATCTACTCTACCCCTTTCAACTTTCTTTTATTGAAATTATTTTATCTTGAATTGTATTTCACCCCATTAGTGTTGATTGGAAAAGTTCAAGAATTGATGATGAATGTGCACATGGTTTCAATTGATAATTCCAAATGCAAAGTCATTCCATTTACCCTTGTGCAACCCCAATATGGCTATCCTCTTACCATATGAAGTTGATGTAAATAAATATTTTATTATTTAATATTCTACTTCCAAGTGTTAGAGTCTTGCCAGCCAAGCATAAACATGATTCATCTGATGTTGCCTAAAGCACCCTGCATGCACCAGCATTAGGAACTGGCAATTAGAGTTCATCCACCCAATTGAGAGCCTTCTCGATAGTGAGCTTGAGGAAAGCTTAAGAGAAACAAAAGCAAAGATGATTGAAATCACCTCTCAAACAAACTCACAAAATCCACCATCCCCATCCATCCCAAAGCTTCCCATTAATTCAACACCATTAGAGCAAGATCAATCTTAGCAGATCCTGCTCCTGAAGGCTTAGACATGGTGCTTAAAGCATATCATGCCAGCATCCAAGAAGGGCCAAATGTATAGTACAAGTTATGCATACCTAGTTAAGAAGTATCTACGCATACCTAACTACCTAGTAAAAAGTGAATTATTAATAGTTCATTCAAAACTAGCTATTTAATAATAGCTAATTAATAACAAATGCATAAGAGAAAGCTAATTAGTAATAGCTACTTGGTAGATAACTAGTAACAAACTATAAGTAATAGCTTATTACAAAATACCTAACCAAGAATCGGTTACTTTGTAATAGCTAACTAGTAACAAGCTAAATAGTAATAGCTAATTATTAATGACTAACCCAGAACTATGTACTTAGTAATAGCTAGCTGATAACAAGCTAATTAGTAATAGCTAACTACAGACAAGTAACCAAGAACCAGCTACTTAAGAATCGTGAACTAGTAACAAGATAATAAGTAATAGCTAATTATAAACAACTAACCAAAGACCAGCTACTTACAAATAGCTAACCGGTAACAAGGTAATTAGTAATAGCTAATTACTAACAAGTAACCCAGAACCAACTACTTAGTAATGGCAAACTTGTAACAAGCTAACTGGTAATAGATAATTATTAACAAGTTACCAAGAAATAGCTACTTAGTAATAGTTAACTAGTAATAAGCTATCTAGTGACAACTTATCACAAACAACTAACTAAAAAATTCGCTCCTTAGTATTAGCTTATTACTAACAAGCTAATTAGTAATAGCTAATTACTAACAATTATCCAAGAACTAGCTACTTAGTAATAACTAAATAATAACTAATTACTAATAATTAACCAAGAATTAGCTACTTAATAATAGCTAATAAGTTATAAGCTAATTATTAATAGCTAATTTGTAATAAGTAATTTGTAATTGCTAGTTATTAATAGCCCATTAGTAATATCTAGTTAGCGGTAGTTAAATAGTAATAGCTAATTAGTAATAGCTAATTTGTAATAGCTAATTCATAATAGCTAATTAGTAATACCTAATTAGTAATAGATAATTCATAATAGCTAATTTGTAATAGCTAATTAGTAATAGCTAATTAGTAATAGCTAACTATTGATGGCTAATTCGTAACAGCTAATTCATAATGGATAATTAGTAATAGCTAATTAGTTATAAGCTAATTATTAATAGATACTTAGTAATAGATAATTACTAACAAGCTAATTAGTAACAGCTACTTAGTGATAGCTAATTACTAACAAGC
Organism: Ceratopteris richardii; assembly: GCA_020310875.1. Classification (NCBI taxonomy): domain Eukaryota; kingdom Viridiplantae; phylum Streptophyta; class Polypodiopsida; order Polypodiales; family Pteridaceae; genus Ceratopteris; species Ceratopteris richardii. The sequence goes on from CM035410.1 coordinate 75,382,001, forward strand.
TATTTAGTAATAGCTAATTACTAACAAGCTAACTAAGAACTAGCTACTTAGTAATTGCTAATTGGCAACAAGCTAATTATTAATAGCTAATTGGTAGTAAGTTAATTATTAATAGCTAATTTCTAACAAAAACTAGCTACTTAGTTAATTGGTAACAAGCTAATTATAAATAACTAATTACTAACAAGTAACCCAGAATTAACAACATAGTAATAGCTAACTAGTAAGAAGCTAATTAGCAATAGATAATTACTAGCAAGTAACTAAGAACCAGCTACTTAGTAATAATTAATTGATAACAAGTTAATTACAACTAACCAAGAACCAGCTACCTAGTAATAGCTATTTAGTTTTAAGCTAATTGATAATAGCTAATTAGTAATAAGCTAATTGATAATAGCTAATTACTAAAAACTAACTAAGAACTAGCTACTTAGTAATAGCTAACTCATAACAAGATAATTAGTAATGGTTAATTAGTAGTAACTGATTACAAACAACTAACCAAGGACTAGCTACTTAGTAATAACTAATTGTTAATAAATTAAATAGTAATAGATAATTAATAGCAACTAACTAAGAATCAACTAGTTACTAATAGCTAACTAATAATAAGCTAATTAGTAATAGCTAATTGCAAACAACTAACCAAGAACTACCTACTTAGTAATAATTAATTGTTAACAAGCTAAATAGTAATAGTTAATTACTCACAAATAACTAAGAACGAGCTACTTAATAATAGCTAACTAGTAACAACAAAATTAGTGATAGCTAATTACGAACAGCTAACCAAGAACCAACTACTTAATAATAGCTAATTAATAATAAGATAATTTCTAATAGTGAATTACTAACAACTAACTAAGAACTCGTTACTTAGTAATAGACAACTAATCAAGGACTAGGTACTCAGTAATAACTAACTAGTAACAAGCTAAATAGTAATAGCTAATTAGTAACAACTAACTAAGAACTAGCTACTTAGTAATAGCTAACTAGTAACAAGTTAACACCTTGTAACAACTAACTAAGAACTAGCTACTTAGTAATAGCAAAATGGTAACAAGATAATTAATGACTACTAATAGGCATTTGTTTGTCTAATGTAGATGGAGCTATTTAAATGCTTCAAACAATGCTATCCATTAGGGGAAAAAATAAACCCTGCATGGGCCTTGTAAGGATCCCTAATTTTAGGGATTAAGCTTAATTATGTTCTTGTTTAAGGGGACAAAGTGCATTTAATAGGGCACATTCTAGTAGGCAGGAGTAGGCTTTTTTTTAGGCTTTAGTAGGCCTCTCTCTTTCTTCTTCTAGAGAGAGAGAAAGAGAATCTACTTTCCACATCATCAAATTCGTGCATGTATTTGAATAAAAAAATGAGTTTTTTTAAAAGTGTCATTTTCAGTGTATATTAACTCAAAAGGGCCTATTTTCTAATATATATGTTAGATGTCACTTTTTTGGACCCATTTTTGAAGTTTCTTTTAGAAAAAGTATAATTTTCAAACTCCCTCCAAAAGTAAGTGCCACATCAAATCCGTGACTATGCTTCTCCCAAAAAATGACTTTTTCAAATCTCATCATTTTCAGCCATACACAGTGGAAAAGTACACTTTAACCCATACACATACAAGAAAACACATTTTTTGAGAAAAACATATGTTTTAGAGTCCCTTCCAACCAATTTTTCATCTTTGTTTTTGATATTGTTGATCATAATTTAGCAAAAATGGTGTTGACATGTATCACAAACTTCACAATAGAACATCCTCATGCTCCTACATCAACAAGTATCCATGTTCATGTGCCTAGAGATTTTCCTCCAAATACACGATGCAACAATGATGCCAATTCTCAAAATCAACGTCGTGCAGCTAGAGAAAAAAGTATTGATCTTTGGACTCATGGTTCACTATATCCTCTTGATCCAATATCTTCTTACCATCCAACATTCCATAACCTCTTAACTTTACTTCAGTTCATTGGTGTGGGTGAAGCTGGACTATTAGGTTACTGCAAGCGATTATCTACACATTCACATGCTACTGCTAAGTATTGGTTCCAACAATATCAACTCCATCATATGAGGGTGATCACTTTAGAAAGCACAATCATATCTTTACAAAAACAACTTGTAGATTTGGAACAGGATATTGAAGCAAAACAAAGCACAATTTCAAAGTTGACTACCAACTCCAACAACTGAAAGAGACTCCACTTGGTATGAGACATAGGAAAAGAGCATTTTCATCCTTTGAAGCTCTTTCAAAAGGTGGTGGAGCACGCAAACGATGTATATATGCAACAAGGTGAGTGTTTATTTTACTTTTATATGTTTTAATGAAGATTTGTGATGGAATCTTTCATTGTGTAGGTCGTTTATTCAAGACATAATTGCTTCATCAACAACACAAGACCAATTCAAGCTGATGAATAGCTATATAAACACCAAAGAAATCACTTTTGATTTAGATTCACCCATAGGAAAGTGTATTAGAGTTATTGTTGAAGCTGAGTTTTCAAAGAAGTTAAAAAACCTTATCACAGTGCAAGATGTGCAAGCAATATGTGATGAAGCGGGCATTAATAGAAATGGGTATACTGCAATGTACACCCTTTTGAGGCAAGCTTTACAAGCACAAGGTATATTTCCATGCCCGTATAAAGTGTCTATCAATAAAACAACTTCAAATGAGGATGTGACTCGTACTATTGGACAATATTTATTCATAGAAGACACTATGCCTACCTCTGTTTATCATCCAAAGTATAATTCCATGCCCATATAAAGTGTCTATCAATAAAAAAAACTTCAAATGAGGATGTGATTTGTACTATTGGACAATATTTATTCATAGAAGACACTATGGCTACCTCTGTTTATCATCCAAATATTCCCAAGAAACAATCAAAAATCCTATCTACACAAGGATTTACTTACACTAAATTCAACAATATATTTGTGGATCTTCAGAAGCTTCAACAAGCAATGGTTCACTTTTATAGTTCAACAATCAAAGGTACCCCTACTACGTTTTGTTTGGTGTTGAAGTTTTATTGCATTCAAGTGTCATATTAAAATAATGTTTTCTCTTTTGTGCAGACTGTAATGTTAAGTTAAAGTTCATACTAAAGCTTGATGAGTGTCAAATCATAAAGGGTCGGCCACTAGAAAGGTTGAGTGTGATGCTAATAAATGAAGTTATGGACCATGCAATGAGTGATGAAACTTTAGGAGGGAGGGACCATTTGACTTATAGTGTGCAATCAAATAGAGATATCTAGTGGTTAGGTGCTATAGAAGTTCCAAAGAAACAAACAATGTTATTTCGTGGATTTTTAGTAGGACTCCATGGATTACAGAAGTAATCTCTTCTCAAATACATGGGCAACAACTTTATGTAGATGATATAGGTGATTTTGAGGTAGAATTGCATTTGGGTGGAGACCTTAAGAGTATAAAATGCATGTTAGGTTGTAAACAAGGAGCATCTTCTCTCTATCCTTGCCCATATGTACACAAGGTTACAAAGGATCTAAGAGACAGTTTAAACCTACAAGGGCATTGATGAGAGTTGATGACTCTGAAGAAATTTATGAAACATACTCATCGAATCACAGGCAATGGGAGATATCACTTTTGAGGTGTCCAATGTTACAGGAACCGAATCGTGATAAAATACGCAATGATTGGAACCCCATTATTCCATTTCCATTTGTCAATGTTCACTTTTGTACTTTGCATGCATTCATGAGGATCTTTGATAGGATTTTGAAGCTCCATGTTGAATATGCATTTGCAATGAAACCACTAGAGAGGTCTACAATAGCAATCCAAAAATAGAAGATCTTTTGAATTCTATAGGTTGTCATGGTGGCCACGTATCTTTAGTTGTTAAGAAGTATGGTGAGTCTCAAGAGATTTTACAACAAGTTTCAATGACTGGGAAGAAGGCAAGACATTTCTTTAAAAGAGATGTGAATAGTCAAGATGATGGGAAATGGGCGCTTTGGAAGGACCTCTATTCAATTACAATAGACAATGATAGTTAGGTTGATCTCACTAACAAGCGAAAGAAGGTTTGGTCATCATTTGATCAATTGTTACATTTGATGTGTTTGGTTTCCACTAATGCTTCACAACGAGAATTATTCCAAGTGACTTTGAAGGATTTTACAGAGTCATTCATCTTATCTTGGGGAGAAAGCAACATTACACATTACATAGTCAGTTTCGCTTACATTTATTTGGTCTTAAACACTATGTGTATATCTTATTGACTAGATCATAGCATTTTCTTTTTGCACATGGAGCATATTTTATGAATCAATATGGGCCATTGGATATTTTTAGTACACAAGGAATGGAGAAGTCACATTACAAGGCTAGAGGTGTTTACTTTAAAAACACTCGTCATGGGGGTGATCTACTCCAATCAAACTATTTAGAAGAAATGTTCAATTGGCTTTTTCGTGCGACATTCACTAGAAAATATGTAATGGAACGAGCATGTGAGTCACGAATAGCAAAGATTACACAAAAGCTACAACATGATATTGCAAGAGAGGAGTGGATGTCGTCATCAGGACCCATACATCATGCCCAATGGCATGCACAAAGAGTCCGCGAGGGTTCTGCTTGGAAATAGTTTCCAAACTCTTAAAATGCATTATTCTTTTCAAGGTTTTTATAACTCCTTTCACTTCAAATAAGATTTTAGTCTTTTTGTGAATATACTTTTAATGTCTTCAAACTAATTTTTATCCATTTAAATGTGAATAGGACAATTCTTAAGTGAAAGGCTATAAATAGAGGTGTTCTCCCTCATTTTACCACTTTACAACCTAAGAGAATGGCACACACATAGCAGAGACTGCTAGAAAGGATCATGTCGTCTACCCTAGCTATGTGCAAGGTACTTAGCGCCCAGGATGCATGACACCCCACAAGAAGCATCGAACCACAAGCCACTCTTCTAGACGAAACTCGGGTGTAGGGACACAGTCTGGTAGCATTCCATTGCGGGGGGATGAAGCTTCACAAGAGAGAGATGTATCACAAGAAATAAATTATTCCCCTCTCGCATCTGATGATGAGCCCCCAATCAGGACACCACTCAAGGCAAGGCCCAAACAACAAGGACGGAGGCAAGTTGTGATGGAGACATCAAATTTAGCAAGTTCCTCAGATGAAGAAAGTATAAACGAGCCACCATGGAACAATGACGATATCCCCATGAACCATCGAGTAACACAAGGAGGCAAGACACTCCCTGCAGGACAAGGACAGAGACCAACTGATGAAGAAAGAGATCAAGGTCCGGTAGAGGAAGTAAATGATGAGGCAAGACCATCTAGGCGTGCTCCAAGAAGAAAGAAGAACTATCAACCACGTCGTAGACCACAACGACCACAACCCAACATGCCCCCAAATGCAAGAGCACCACAAAGGCGTAGAAAGAAAACCAGAGCCTTTGTAGTTCGACACTATCAACAGTCTGTGGAGCTTCTTAT